>BLSH010390426.1:134518-168354 GCA_018402905.1 Glandirana rugosa | reverse complement strand
GCGCTTTCACACACATTTTTTTTTTTTTTGGTTGAACTGGATGGACTTGTGTCTTTTTTCAACCTGATAACTATGTAACTCCCCACCCATATCTATGACAGATGGTTTCTAAGTAACTCTCCAAGGGCAAAGTCAGGGGATGTAGAAATTGCGATACACAAACACTGTCCCTTCATCCCCCTGGACCATCAGGTGGACCCAGAGAGTAGATTTGTATTCCTCAAGGGGACCCTGCTTGGGCGCAAGCTTACCCTCGCGTACCTCTACGCCCCTAACACTCGACAGTTATCATTCCTGGATGAGGTCTTGGAGTCCCTCTCCCCATTCCGAGAGGGACGCGTGGTTGTGGGGGGAGACTTCAATGTCTATCCAGACCCGTTGCTGAACACATCCTCCAGCCGCTCCACGCACACTTTCGCGTTTTTTTATTTTTTCATTCCGTAAATCCCTGCACACTCACTATCTGATGGACTGCTGGAGAATACTCCACCCCAAAGCAAAATGTTTCCGCTATTTCTCCACCGTGCATAATGTGTACACGCGCATAGATCTGTTGATGGTGGACCAAAATCTTCTGGAGTCACTCTCTGGCTCGTCCATCGGATCGTTTACAATCTCTGACCATGCGCCTGTTTCCGTCTCTCTCACGCAGCTGCTGTTAGAAACACACATATGGACTTGGGGCCTAAACGAAAACCTTCTGGATGATGCAGTGGCATTACAGAGGGTCTTAGAGACAATTTCCAAATATTTTCGGGAGAATGTGCAGGGAGAGACAGGGATGGCAGCAGTGTGGGAAGGCCACAAGACAGTGGTCCGGGGTGAATTTATCTCCCAGGGTGCCCGATTGAAGAAGATGCACGAGGGGGATCTACAATCCCTCCTCACTAAACTAAGGGTGGTGGAATTGAAACAAACGACTAGCATCCCAGACTCTCCAGGCAGAACTGCAATCCCTTAGGTAATAAATGCGGGAGACTCTTCGCAAGAGTGTTTAGGCGACAACGCGATTCAGTCACTAAATTCACACAACTGCGAACACTGACAGTTTTGCCCGCAAAAATCGCAAGCACATTTAAAGACTACTATACCCAACTATACCAACTTCCTAGGACATTGGAGGGCCACATACCTATGCAGAAGGCCACTTGCCTTGCACAGTACCTAGAAGAGGCAAAGGCCCCCCAGTTGACAGTGCAGCTCAGTGAACAATTAGATAGGCTCATCTCAGAGGTAGAGATTGAGGTGGTGATAAAACACTTGCCCTCGGGTAAAAGCCCCAGCCTGTACGACTACACCAATGCGTACTACCGTAAATTCCTACCCCTACTCTCCACACACGTGTTCATACTTTAACTCCCTTGCCTCAGGATCTCCCGTATTTAAGGAGGCCCTGTTGGCCCACATAACGGTTATCCCAAAGGAGGGAAAGGACCTGGCCACCCCAGGTAGTTATAGACTGATTTCACTGTTAAACGCCGACATCAACATCTTAGCAAAAATCTTAGCAAACCAGTTGAAACAAATCATGCTATCATTAATCCATCCCGACCAAAGGGCTTTCGTTCAGGGAAGGGAGGCCTGAAACAATTCCAACCGGACAATTCAGTTGATTCACTGGGTGGGCCTGCAGCAGTCCAGTCCACCCTGCCTATTGCTATCGACTGACACCAAAAAGGCCTTCAACAGGGTAGACTGGAGCTACCTCCATGCGGTGCTGCAGAGACTGGGCCTAGGTCAGACCATGTTGAGGTGGATAGGTTCCCTGTACAGCTCCCCTGAAGCCAGAGTTAAGGTCAATGGAACTCTCTCTGATACCGTCGCCATACAAAACAGGACACGGCAGGGATGCTCGCTCTCCCCTCTTATCTTTGCCTTGACACTAGAACCATTACTGAACATGATTCGCCTAAACCCAAATATTAAGGGGTTCCAAGTGGGTACGGCAAAACACAAACTCTCAGCCTATTCTGATGATGTTCTGTTCTATGTTGCTGACCAGTGACTTCTCTCCCCAACATTATGGACGAGCTAAAGAGGTTCCATTCGCTTACTAATTTCAAAGTTAATTATAACAAATCAGAGATCCTGCCTTTAGTTATCTCACCTGCCCCACGTACCAAACTTCAGGCCAACTTCACATGGTGCACATCTTCTATAAAGTACCTAGGCATCTAACTGCTCACAACTCTACTCCTGTAACTACGCCCCCCTGCTAACCACTCTTAAAGCTGACATACAACGTTGGGACCGCACTCCATTCTCCTGGATGGGTCGAGTCAGTATATTGAAAATTAACATCCTGCTGAGTTCTCTTTTACTTCCAAATGGTGCCCCATACCGTTACCCAGATCCTTTTTCTCCACCCTCAACAGCTTGTTTGTGAGATTTGTCTGGCACGGACGGAGCCCCCATATTGCCCTGCGCACCCTACAGCGCCCTACTTTGGCCAGGATATATCCGACTGTCTCTGATGTCTGCTGGAGGGGTTGTGGCCTCCGTGATACCTACCTACATATGTGGTGGGAGTGCCCACGGCTCCAGCGCTTCTGGATGGACATCAGAGCCCAGATTAGAATAATACTGGATATAGATATGAAAGACTCACCGCTAGAGTTTTTGTTGCACATGCCTACCATTCTTCCGAGCCACTACAGGAAATCAGTCCTGATTAGGGCAGGTGCCTAATCCCGATACACTGGAAATCATCTCATATCCCTAACCGGAAGGACCGGGTCAAATTACTCGATACAATCATGGGCGCGGAGGAATGGTTGGTAAATTGCAAAGACAGGTATGATAAAATTCTACAGAATTTGGGCCACCTGGATTCACTACAAATCAAACATTGCACAGGTTTCCCAACCCATCACCACTGGACAGTGAGACCTAGTCTTGTACTACTGGGGAGTGCCCCGGACCTTATTCAAGCCCTATACTGTATGGAATGGGATGTACATGTTGCGGACCGCAAGAGTTACTCTGTTGACGTTATCAATACCTTTGGAACGGTGCTGATAGTTTGTGTTTCCCCCCTCCCCCCCCTTTCCTTTATATTCCCTTCCCCATATGTCCATTTGAGTTCCTGTGTCTCCCCACACCCCTCCCTTGTACAACTCCTGAAGTGTGATCCCCAACGTACCAAGGTCTTAAAGTAAGAGAATAAGGTAACGCTGATCTGAAGCATTTGTTCATTCGATTGCCTCACACAGTTTGGTGAGGCACTAGATTGTGAAATGTTTATAGGTGGAACACTGCTACCTGTGTCAATGGGTTATTGATTACTGTCAGTTGATGAAAATTGTTGGTCGATCACCTCCACTATATGTACTATCATAATCATTTTGCTATGTACATTCTTGTATTTTTTAATTGAAAGCACAAAATAAAGATTATACAAAAAAAAAAAAAAAAAGTTCACAAACCCAATGAATCTTTGTACCCCCGCCTTGTCTGTGGGAGCCGGCCAGTTCAAAATGGCAGAAACCTTCTGGGTATCAATCTCTAAGCCCTCTGTGGAAAGGATCGCGTACAGGTCATGTTGTCTGAGATGGGCCAAACACTTCTGACATGTCCCTGATGAATCTCCAAGGTAGCAGAGATTATCAAAATGTCATCAAGGTACACGATGTCGAAATCCAAGTAATCCCAGAAAATATTATTGATCAAGTGCTGAAATGTTGCTGGGGCATTGCAAAGTCTGAAAGGCATCATCAAGTATAAAAAGTGCCCAAATCAGGTGTGAAATGCAGTCTTCAATTCATCACGCTCACGTATACACACCAACTTGTATGCCCCACGTAAGTCCAGTTTTGTGAAAATTGTGGCAGATCGGAGTCTCTGAAACAGCTCTGGCATCAAGTGTAAGGGAAAGCGGTTCTTGATCGTGATTTTCTTCAGACAAGCCCGGTCAGTAACTGGAATCAGGATACAGGATAACAGGAACACAGGAGGCAGGGGAAGGCTCAAAGACAAAACAGTACTGATTCTGAGCACTGGCTGAGTTTAAATAGGCTGCTTGGCGGCAACATCTGTCACAGGTCCACGCGTGTGCCATTGCGAACGAGAATGTGCGACGACTCATGTTCACGCATGCACATATGCATTAACCAGGCCCAATTCTTCTGAGCATGAAACAGAACACGTTTGAGCCTGTGCACAGAAGGCCATTCCTTACGCTCTCATGCAAATGCTTAACCATTTGTGCATACATTACAAGGGTGACACCAGAGCAAGCACTAGAGCCTTGTACATGCCCTAACTGCCCTTGGAGTCTTATTATTAAAAATCACAATTAAAAAAACATATACAAAATGCATTTACGCTAATGAATCCTGCCTGATCGGATATCAATGGGACCCAATATAATCTTTTAATTGCATTTCATATTTAACATGATTCCCAAAGAATAACTGTTAAACATGATAGCTGTTAATTTAACATCACTATTGTTAATGTAAAAATAAAATACCCCATATATAAAATTGAAAAATAGAGCAAGCTAGAGTCCATGATGATAAAATTAACAAATTGCAAGGGATACATCTAACAATTTGTAATAATCGCTAATAAAGCAATTTAAATGCAATTCAATATTTGACCTTCCAGGTGACAAAGTATTTAACAAAAAATATTCACTTGGTTTGCCTTTGTGACAAATCTCTCACTCTGTTTGAAGCCCTCCTAAAGTGTAAGATATAGGATATTTGCTACATGCTCAACTATGTGTTTAAGGGGTCTTTTAGTGTGCCCCACATAATACAACTCACATAGGCACCATAACAAATATACTATATGCAAAGTATTACATGTGATAAATTCTTCTAGTGTAAATGGGTTACTGCCTACATTAGTACAGAACGAAGTACGTCCCATATTATTGGTTTTAACAGTTCTACAGAATATACATTTACTACATGGATAGAATCCCTTTCTTTCGAAATTAACTTTTCGTTGACCTGGTGGGTCTATCATTTTATTAACCGCTTCCACACAACGCTTGGTATATTTAAACGACGATTTGCGGAGTGGTCGCGGGTCTGCTGTACTCCAGAGTGTGCCCGCGGCTCGGGCAGACCCGATGTCCACCGGTGAGCAGCGATGAGTGGCCACAGCAAAAAGAACGGGGAACCGTCGATGTAAACACGTTGGTTCCCCGCTCTGTCAGTGCGGGCATAGAAGATCTACTGATCCCTGTCACTGGGATCAGTTAGATCTCGTATGCCCATAACAGCCCAGTCCCCCGCCCACAGTTAGAACACACCTAGTAAACACTTAACCCCTAGATCTCCCCCTGCAGGTTAACCCCTTCACTGTCAATGACATTTATACAGTAATCAGTGGATATTTAAATTTCTGATCGCTGTATAAATGTCATTGGTCCCAAAAAAAGTGTCAAAATGGTCCGCCATGTCTGCCCCAATATCGCAGTCCCGCTAAAAAAAAACGCAGATCGCCGTCATTACTAGTAAAAAAATAAAAAAAAATAAAAACCCCAGAAATGAATTATCATCCGTAAACGTGGCCACTTTTGCGCAAACCAATCAAACGCTGATTGCGATTTTTTTTTACCAAAAATATGAGGAAGAATATAAATCGGCCAAAACCGATGAAAAATATATTTTTTATATATTTTTTTGGATTTGGATCTTAGCAAAAAGATAAACTTTTTTTTTGCAAAATTGTCGCTATTTTTTTTGTTTATAGCGGTGATCAGAAATGACACAGAGGTGATCAAATACCAACAAAAGAAAGCTATTTGTGGGAAAAAAGGACGCAAATTTTGTTTGGGTACAACGTCGCACGACCATGCAATTGTCAGTTAAACCGATGCAGTGCCGAATCGCAAAAAGTGCTCTGGTCCTAACCTAGGAAATCCTTCCGGGGGTGAAGTGGTTAACATGGTCACCAAAATTGGGGGCCTTTCTATAAATAAATTTAGGACAATTAGGAAGAATAGGTCCTAAATCTTTGTCCATACATAGTATGTGCCAGTACGTTTTAAAAATCCTCTCTACATCTCTATACTGAAAATTGGACATGAAACCCCACTGATGTTGGTCTGACAGACTGTGGGTTTCTATTTTCAAGACATTGAGCCTCTAGGGATATTATCCACCTCACTAATTATTTTGTCTAAATATTCAGGATTATAACCTTTTTGAACAAATGTACAGTGCCTTGCGAAAGTATTCGGCCCCCTTGAACTTTGCGACCTTTTGCCACATTTCAGGCTTCAAAGATATAAAACTGTAATTTTTTGTGAAGAATCAACAACAAGTGGGATACAATCATGAAGTGGAACAAAATTTATTGGATATTTCAAACTTTTTTAACAAATAAAAAAATTATTCAGCCCCCTTAAGTTAATACTTTGAAGCGCCACCTTTTGCTGCGATTACAGCTGTAAGTCGCTTGGGGTATGTCTCTATCAGTTTTGCACATCGAGAGACTGAAATTTTTGCCCATTCCTCCTTGCAAAACAGCTCGAGCTCAGTGAGGTTGGATGGAGAGCGTTTGTGAACAGCAGTTTTCAGTTCTTTCCACAGATTCTCAATTGGATTCAGGTCTGGACTTTGACTTGGCCATTCTAACACCTGGATATGTTTATTTGTGAACCATTCCATTGTAGATTTTGCTTTATGCTTTGGATCATTGTTTTGTTGGAAGACAAATCTCCGTCCAAGTCTCAGGTCTTTTGCAGACTCCATCAGGTTTCCTTCCAGAATGGTCCTGTATTTGGCTCCATCCATCTTCCCATCAATTTTAACCATCTTCCCTGTCCCTGCTGAAGAAAAGCAGGCCCAAACCATGATGCTGCCACCACCACGTTTGATAGTGGGGATGGTGTGTTCAGGGAGATGAGCTGTGTTGCTTATACGCTAAACATAACGTTTTGCATTGTTGCCAAAAAGTTCGATTTTGGTTTCATCTGACCAGAGCACCTTCTTCGACATGTTTGGTGTGTCTCCCAGGTGGCTTGTGGCAAACTTTAAACACTTATGGATATCTTTAAGAAATGGCTTTCTTCTTGCCACTCTTCCATAAAGGCCAGATTTGTGCAGTATACGACTGATTGTAGTCCTATGGACAGAGTCTCCCACCTCAGCTGTAGATCGCTGCAGTTCATCCAGAGTGATCATGGACCTCTTGGCTGCATCTCTGATCAGTCTTCTCCTTGTATGAGCTAAAAGTTTAGAGGGACGGCCAGGTCTTGGTAGATTTGCAGTGGTCTGATACTCCTTCCATTTCAATATTATCGCTTGCACAGTGATCCTTGGGATGTTTAAAGCTTGGGAAATCTTTTTGTATCCAAATCCGGCTTAAAACTTCTCCACAACAGTATCTCGGACCTGCCTGGTGTGTTCCTTGTTCTTCATGATGCTCTCTGCGCTTTAAACGGACCTCTGAGACTATCACAGTGCAGGTGCATTTATACAGAGACTTGATTACACACAGGTGGATTCTATTTATCATCATTAGTCATTGAGGTCAACATTGGATCATTCAGAGATCCTCACTGAACTTCTGGAGAGAGTTTGCTGCACTGAAAGTAAAGGGGCTGAATAATTTTGCACGCCCAATTTTTCAGTTTTTTATTTGTTAAAAAAGTTTGAAAAATCCAATAAATTTTGTTCCACTTCATGACTGTGTCCCACTTGTTGATTCTTCACAAAAAATTACAGTTTTATATCTTTATGTTTGAAGCCTGAAATGTGGCAAAAGGTCGCAAAGTTCAAGGGGGCCGATTAGTTTCGCAAGGCACTGTATCTTTTAATACAAGAGCCTGTTCATGGAAGTCATTGTTCCTACTACAATTTCTTTCAACGCGCATAATCTGACATTTGGGTATATTTTTTATCCATGATGGATGATGGCCACTTCTTGCTGATGAGTAGCTATTCCAGTACATAGGTTTAAAATATACTTTAGTGTTTAACTCCAGACCTTGTCTACTGATGGTCACAACCAAAAAGTTAATTAAGGGAGCCTTCGCTTAATTGATAGTCCAAATTAAATTGTCATTTTGGTTTAAATATGACAAAAAAAGAGTGAACCTATTCCACTGAACCCTTCCATATAAATAGGAGGTCATCAATGAACCTGCAGTAATATTTTAGTCAGGGTCATTGTATGTTAAATATATGCCTGTCTCCCCCATTCCTCCATAAACAGATTGGCGAGGCTGGGCGCAAACTTTATATAGATAAAAAAAAAAAAAAAAAAATCAAGCACCTTCCCTAAAAATACATTTTGTGTATGAGATATCCTCTCTTATTCAAAGCCAAATTTAATGGGTAATAAGGTATCATCGTGCAGTATTGTATACAGTGAAGATACATCTGGAGCCACAAAAAAAAAAATGGATTTTTTGACTTACCGTAAAATCCATTTCTCTGAGTTCATTGACGGATGCAGCAGCTCTTCATGACATATTGGGTTATCCACCTTATCACTAGGAGTGGACTAGGCAGAACACAGTTCAGCTAAAAGCAGACAAAGCCCCTCCCAGGGGGCAGTCCTCACTTGGTATAACCCCTCCACCCTGCTAAGCAAACAAACTCAAGAAAAGAGGGGTGGGTGCTGCGTCCGTCAATGAACTCAGAGAAATGGATTTTACGGTAAGTAAAAAAACTAAGTTTTCTCGTTCGTTCATTGACGGACGCAGCAGCTCTTCATGATATATGAGGACGTCCCAAAGCAGTGTCAAATCGAGGGGTGGGCAACGTAACAACAAACCTTCACCCAACAGAAGAGCACTCTTGTGAGAGACTAGACGTGACTCACACAGTCGCCTGCAAAACCTTGCAGCCAAAAGAAGCATCGGAGGATGCCAACACATCAACGTTGTAAAACTTTGAAAGGGAGTGCACAGAGGACCAAATAGCCGCCTTGCACACTCGAGAGACTTACGCCTGATGCCGGACAGCCCAGGAAGCGCTAAACGCCCTGATAGAGTGACCCGTGACCGAAAAAGGGGGCTCCAGGCCCTTAATAGTAAAAGAACGGTTCCCCTCCTGTCAAATCCGACGACAACAAGTGGCCAAACGAGGCTGCCGAATCCCTGCGTGGACCATCCACGACAAGGGGCGCGTCCGACCCCCGAAAGGAGGCTGTGGACGCCAGGTATACCTCCTAAGCAACCTCCTAAGGGTGAGACGGGCGCGGGCACCACAAAGGAAGGACAATGCCCTCATTGACATGGAAAAATGATACCACCTTCGTCAAAAAAAGGTGATGGGCGCAAGACTGCCTTATCCTCATAGGACCAGATAACGGTACCTACAAGACAGAGCCGCCAACTCAGACACCCCGCCGAGCGGGTGTGATCGCCCCCAGGAAGGAAACCTTCTGCGAAAGCCATTGCAGGGAGATTTCCCCAATATTCTCCAAAGGCGGCTTCAGAAGCACCGAGAGGACCAAACTGGGGTCCCATGGCGCCAAAGGCACCTGGGGGGCGACATACATCTGTAAATCATCATATATATGTAAAAATAAAGATCACTGAATGCGTCGCCAAAGGACGCTGAAAAAAGGTCGCCAGGGCAGAGACCTGCCCCTAGATAATGCTCAATGCCAGTTTTTGGTCGAGGCCTTGTTGAAGGAAGGCCAGAACCCTACACCGAAAAGGGATGGGGGTACCACCACGTGGGGAAAAAAATAGGATTTTTTGACTTACCGTAAAATCCTCTTCTCTGAGGTAATTGACGGATGCAGCCTCTTATTCTTGACATGTGGGGTATGCACCTTTTACCAGGAGTAGACTAGGCAGAACATAGTTCAGACAAGAAAGCAAGCTAGCCCCTCCCAGGGGGCAGTTCCCACTCTGCATAACCCCCTCCGCCCTGCTAGCACTTCAGTTCATAACAAGCAGTACAAACTCAGAACACAGAGGGGTGGGTGCTGCATCCGTCAAACTCAGAGAAAAGGATTTTACGGTAAGTCAAAAAACCTTATTTTCTCTTTCGTTCATTGACGGACGCAGCCTCTTATTCTTGACATGTGGGGATGTCCCAAAGCAGTGTCAACCAAAGAGGGGTGGGTAACACAATAACAACCGTACCCAACTGAAAACTCTCCGGGAGACGCCAGACGCGCCTACGCCGCCGCCTGCAAAACTTTGCGGCCAAAAGCAGCATCCGCAGATGCTGACACATCAACTTTGTAAAACTTAGCAAAGGTGTGCACAGAGGTCCAAGTGGCAGCCTTGCACACCTGAGACACCGACGCTTGGTGTCGGAAAGCCCAGGAAGTACTAATCGCCCTGGTGGAATGAGAAGTGACCGGAAAAAGGGGGTTCTCGACCCCGTACCTTATACGCACGGGTCACAGTCTGTCTGATCCAACGAGACATAGTGTCCGACGAGGCCACCAGTCCTTTGCGCGGTCCATCCGCCACCACAAACAGCGCGTCCGACCTCCGAAAGGAGGCCGTGGCCGTAAAATACACCCGCAGAGCCCTACCCACCTCCAAGCCAAGGACACAAAGAAGGAAGGACAATGTCCTCATTAATGTGAAAAGAGGAAACCACCTTCGGTAGAAACGAAGGATATGGGCGCAGCACCGCCTTGTCCTTATGCAGGACCAAGTAGGGAGACCTACAAGACAAAGCCGCCAACTCAGACACCCGCCTGGCGGATGTGATGGCTACCAAAAAGGCCACCTTTTGCGAGAACAACAGCAAAGAAATGTCTCTGATCTTTTCATATGGCAGCTTCTGCAGTACTGAAAGTACCAGGTTCAGATCCCACGGCGCCATGGGCGACTGCACCTGAGGGGCCACGTGACGTACCCCCTGTACAAACGTACGAATCAAAGAGTGCGTCGCTAACGGACGCTGGAAAAGAATCGCTAAGGCAGAAATCTGCCCCTTGAGGGTACTAAATGCCAGTTTCTGATCCAGGCCTTGCTGAAGAAAGGCCAGCACACGAGCCACTGAAAAGGAACGGGGGTTCCATCCCCCCGCCTCGCACCAAGCAATATAAGTCTAACAGGTGCGGTGATAAATCTTGCGTGATGTGGACTTACGTGCCTTAAGCATGGTGGGGATCACAGACTCCGAGACCCCTCTATCCCTCAATACCTGGGATTCAATAGCCAGGCCGTCAAAGCCAGCGAGTGTAAAGCAGGGTGCAGGATGGGCCCCTGCGACAGCAGATCCTCACGTAGTGGATGCCGCCAGGGAACATCCGTTACCATCCGTAGGCCAATCCGGAGGCACCAGGATAGGCGGAATCCCCTCCACTTCTATCCTGCTCAACAGGCGCGGAAGAAGCTTGAGAGGAGGGAAGGCGTAAAGGAGGCGGTACTGAGACCATGGAGCCACAAGGGCGTCTACGGCGTCCGCCAAAGGATCCCTTGCTTTGCACACAAAGGTTCGCACCTTGTGATTGAGCCGGGACGCCAGCAGGTCCACGTCTGGCGTGCCCCACCTCTGGCAGATCTGACAGAACATTTCTGGTTGTAGCGACCACTCTCCCTGATACAGAGTCTGGCGACTGAGAAAGTCCGCCTGCCAATTTTTTACGCCCGGAATGTAAACGGCAGAGATGGCCGGCATACGAAGCTCTGCCCACCTCAAGATGTGGGCCGCTTCCGCGGCTGCTGCCACGCTCTTTGTGCCGCCCTGTTGGTTTACATACGCCACCGCCGTGGCGTTGTCCGACTGCACCTGAACCGGTCGACTGTGCAACCTCTCCGACCAATGGGAGAGGCAGAGCCTGATCACCCGCAGTTCCAGCACGTTGATCGGAAGGCGGGACTCCTCCGATGACCATCGGCCCTGGGCAGACAACCGCCCCAAGACTCCTCCCCAGCCTGCTAGGCTGGCATCGGTCGTGACAATCGACCACTCCGGGTGAAGAAATTACTTCCCCAGACTACGCCGGGGCCCTTGGCCACCAGGCAAAAGCCCCCCTGGTCTGATTACCCAACCTGATCATTCGATCCAGAGACAACGGAGACTTGTCCCACTGCAGCAGAATCGCCCGCTGCGACTCTGGGCATACGGTACCGCCTCGAAGGCCAACACCATGAGCCCAAACACCCGCATGCAAAAACATAAGGAAGACCACCGTCATGACAGCAGAGCCTGTACCGCAGATTGCAGCGTCAGCAACTTGGCCGGAGGCAAGAACACCCTCGTCTGCTCTGTGTCCAGTATCTGGCCCAGATAAGCTAGGCGGAGCGATGGGACCAGCGTCGACTTCTGAAGGTCGATCAACCAGCCGAAGTCCCGCAGGGAGGCCAGGGTAATCGAGACGTTGTCCTCTAGGGCAGGAGCCGACTCCGCCCTCAGGAGCAGATCGTCTAGATAAGCCACCACAGCAATGCCCATCTGCCTCAGCAGAGCCAGCACCGGAGCCAACAGCTTGGTGAAGACTTGCGGAGCGGAGGCTAGGCCGAAGGGGAGAGCCACAAATTGGTAGTGGAGGTCCCCCACCGCGAAACGCAGGAACCGCTGATGGCGAACACAAATGGGAACGTGGAGGTACGCATCCCTGATGTCCAGAGAAGCCAGGAAATTCCCCTGGCGCAGCACGGCCACGACAGAATGGACTGACTCCATCTGGAATTTGCATGCCTTCACGAAGTGATTGAGCGCCTTTAGGTCCAGAATCAGTCTGACTCCATCCTTCTTTGGAACCACAAAGAGGTTGGAATAAAACCCGCGGAACTGTTCCGCAGATGGGACCGGGACAATCACCCCCTGCTCGAACAGAGCCTGGACAGCCCCAAACAAAGCTTGCCGACGCCCCGGAGGGAGCCTCAGATTTGAGGGGAAGAACCTGTCGGGGGGCAGGGTACAGAACTCTATCTTGTACCCGGACGACACCACCTCTCGCACCCAAAGATCCGAGATACGAGCGATCCAGCGGGCTGCGAACCCCAGAAGCCGACCCCCCCACCCGAGCGTCAGGTGGAGGCGGGCTTCTCCTCCGCCTTCCCGGACTTGCGCTGCCAGGGAGGCTTCTGGTTCCCTGCGGCAGCCTTGCCGAACCGAGCCCCTGCGCCCGGAAAAAACGCTTCTGGGTAGAGAAAGAGGGACCCTATTTTCGGCGTTGCTCCCGCCGCTTGGGTTCCGGAAGAAAAGTAAAGTACTCTTCCCCCCTGTGAAATCCTTAATGATCTCATCCAGGGAAGTCCCAAACAGCCGACCGCCCTGAAACGGCAGGTCCGTGAGGCCTTTTTTCGATGCATGGTCGCCCGACCAGCACCTCAGCCACAGCAGCCGTCTAATGGTGATCGCAAAAACTGCCAGTTTGCACAGCATGGGAGCTACGTCCAAGGGCGCGTCACAGAGGTATCTGAGACCCTGCGCCAGCTGGTCAGCCAGCTGCACTGACTCCGAAGGAACCATGAGGTCCCCCAAATCCTTATGCAACACTGTCACCCACTCCGTGGCCACCATAGCTAATGCCAGTACCGGCCGCATGGCTGCCCCGCCACCAGGAACATAGCCTTGGACACCGCCTCCGTCCACCTGTCGGCTGGATTTTTAAATGATGGAGAACCTAGTGGTAGCCTTGTTCAGACAGGCCACCGGCAGGTCTACCAAGGGGGACACCCACTTCTGCAACAAGCTATCCTCAAAAGGAGAGCGCACAGAAAAGTGTTTTGGTAATGCAAATGAATTCTGAGGACGCTGCCACTCCTTGTAGACAAACTAATCAAAATATGGCACATAAGGGAAAACCTTAGGGGCCCGAGTCGGCCTATGGGACCAAAAGGCGTAAGCCGCCTCCTGCGACGTCCCAGCCTGGCCCAAATGCAGTTTCTCATGGACGGCAGCCACCAGGGAGCGCTCCAACGCCTTTTCCCGCGCTAGGGCGGCCCCCTGCTCCTCCTCACTGTCAGAAGGGTCCAATTCCCCATCTGACAGATCAGCGGGGGTCTCATAACCACATAACCCCCTTCTGGCTCCGAATTCTCCTCAAAGGATGGGGAAGGGGGTGGACGCTTCTTCGCCACCCCCCTACCATGGACCGGTTCCACCCGGGTGAGAAATTCCTCCAAAATTGAAGTCAGCTTGTCTAGTGGGACTACAGGTCCCAGCCCCGCCGGAGCCTCCGTGGAGACTTCCGGGACAGACACTCCCAGTTCAGCCACCATTGCGCCACCCCCCGGAACACCTGTGAGGCCTACAGGCCGCACGCCCACCACAAGGCCACCCCTCAGCTGCCCCCGCACAGCGGCCCGGAAATGCAGAGGACGACCTGCACTGCGCCGCTACCAGCACCCCAAGGAGAAGCCAGCTATACTTGCTGAAAAGCCTGCCATATCTGCCTCACTGCTGCTGCTGGGAGCTCCCCCACACGTGCTGACCGCGCCGTTCAGACTGAGGCAACGGCGCCAAAGCACATGCTATTTGCCCATCAGGAGACCACCACAAAATGGCCGCAATCGCCAGGGGACCCAGGACAGCAGCAACGGAGGCGGGATTCTGCGGGGGGGGGGGAAAGGTGAGAGGGAAGCCAGAACCACCTACACCCAGATTGGGGGGGAGGGACAGCCGCCAGCTCCGCCCTCCGCACCCACCCTTCCAGACGGGGCGCAGTGGGTAGCCACCCGAGACCGACCTGCCGCCCCTACAGTCGGACCCTGACGGGGGCCGCTCTATGACGGGGGCCCCTTTGAGATATCAGATGGTGTGCCCCCGATTTCCCCGAATAGTTTGGAAGAGTATGCGGCGGTTACTGCGGTGGACGGGAAGGCACCAGTCAGCGCCCTGATCACAGCGATGTAAGCCGTGGGTTAAAGGGTAGCAACTCGGTCTACCATCGCAGATGTCCTGTGTTCTCGAACATGTTATTTCATGTAGCGGGAAGCCCTGTAGCCCGGCCCTCTTCGCGGGCGGGCCAGCACCGATCTGCCCAGCAGCGGCCCCCTTCCGCTGCTGGGCAGATTGGTGCTGGCCCGCCCGCAGTAACCGCCGCATACTCATCCAAACTATTCGGGGAAATCAGGGGCACACCATCTGATATCTCAAGGGGGGCCCCCATCATAGAGGGGCCCCCGTCAGGGTCCGACTCTTCCCAGAGGCAGGAGGGAGGTACGGTCTGCCATACGCTCGCGACCCCGCCCGGGAAACCCAGGACCGCCTCGCAGTCCCTAAGCGCCACGGAGAGGTCAAGTGGGGAGGCACCTGCATCGGCTGCCATTGTAACCCACCCTGGTAACATGGCCCTCAGACTGGGACCTGTAGTACCAGGAGACCAGGCACCCCCCACCCCAAGACTGTGCAGGACTTCCACAGGAGGGTAACCTCAGGGGGGACTCACCACCTGCCCGCTCCCTCCTTCTGAAAGGAGCCGTGCCTGCTGCTGCCCACCGCTGCATGCTGCCTTCTCCCTGCATGTGACGCTGCCAAAGCAGGCCTGTGCACACCAAATAGTCCCCCAACCCATGCAGGGACAGGGCTGTGACCAGTATCGGCTACTGTGTGGGGGGGGGTAAACCAGCGCCAAAAGGCCAGGGAACCACCCCCCACACACATACAGGTCGGATTGAACGCATGGGCCACCGCAAGAGGGCCGCCATGCACCCTAGAGGCCAAAACACGCGGCCGGCCACAACAAAATGGCGGCCACAATCAGCAATAGAGGCTGAACATGCTGTCGGCTACAGGAAAATGGCGGCACAGCCAAAAGGGTAAGGGGCGCCGCTAAGGACCCCCACGTCCCAGGGAACCCTCGTAGGGGGTGGGGGGAGAAAAGGACAGCGGTAGTGCAGCACCGGGGGGTGGGGGTGAAGAAAAGGGGGGAGGGGGGAACCAGCCCATCAGCCTAACACCCCAGGGGGGGGGAACGCGCCTTCCCCCCCGCACACCAAAGGGATCAGGGGGGCGTACTTACCCATCCTGACGGGCAGAGCGGGTATCCCACCCAAGACAGACCTGCCACACCTGCTACTCCGGGGGGAGCTGCCGGCCAAAGCGACACCCGTGACCCAGGCCCAACACCCAGTCTTAAGTGCACCAGCGGGACAGGCAGAAAAAAACAGAGTGTGCTTAGCAGGGTGGAGGGGTTATACCAAGTGAGGACCGCCCACTGGGAGGGGCTGTGTCTGTCTTTAGCTGAACTGTGTTCTGCCTAGTCCACTCCTAGTGATAAGGTGGATAACCCCATATGTCACGAAGAGCTGCTGCGTCCGTCAATGAACTTAAGAGAAAACTTGCTTGTCATTTTCTAATTGTAATTTACTAAGAGTACAGCTTGATCTTCAAGGTCCTACAACGGAAGACCAGTCATACACTCAGGTGTTCACTCTGTGCTCAGGCGCTCCTGTCACTTTACCAGGGTTCTTGAGCCAGAGGTGTAAGAGAAGCCTACCTCCACATGTTAGGCTGCACCACCAGGTAACTTACAGAAGATGTACACTGACATTCGGTCATAACTTTGAACATAGGAAGGGAGTGTTCCAATGTAAAAAGATGGACTGCCTCACATGTCAGTTCATCACACATGGACGCTTCGAGGTAGTGGACAGTAAAGGAAATACCTTTCAAATTATAGTTTACTTGTTCCACAGAATTTGTCATGCAACTTACTATTCTTCAGATGTACTATATGAACTTTACACAAACACATCGGGGGAACACCGTAGGTTCATTCAGTAGGGGTACAACAAGCATAGTGTTCCCCGCCATTTCCTCCAGACACTGTCAGGGACGTGTTGGCCATGATGCACCGACTGCTCAAAGGCAGACGCAAATGCGCATTCACGATCCCACAAGTGTCCATCATGCCTGCACATGAATATTCACAAGCGTGCCAATAACAGGCGCCTAAATGCCTTATATAAGAGCAGCAGGTTCACTAGTACTTTTGCTGTCTGATCTGCAGCTTGTACCCATATACCTGTTCCTGTGATCTTTACTTGATTCCTGTGTTTGACTCGGCTTCCTCCGACTACGTTTGCTATCTAATATCCTGACCCCAGCTTGCCTTACTGACTTAAAAATCACCATAGGAGACAGGTTACCAGTTTTGAGTTACAGAGGAGGTCTAGTGCTAGAATTATTGCTGTGGGTGCGACTTGCGTATGCGTTCGCTTCTGAGTACAAGCTCGGAGGGACAAGGCGCTTTAAATTTATTTCTTTTTAAAATTATTTTCAAACAAGTTTAACCACTTCCAGACCTCCCACTGTCAATATATGTTGGTCCTTTAAAGTTAAATACCAGGGTTATGGCAGCAGTCCGTAAGTGGTTAATCTTGTTTGATGCAACATGCATCAAATTTTGTTTTCATGACATAGAAGGACGACTTCTTATTGCTCCGGACTGTGGTGTTCTAATGTTGATATGGAACACTTTGATCGGGATTGTCCTTTTTGGCATTCCCTGACTTTGGCCATATTATGATTGTTTATGATTCTGGCCCCAGCATCACTTCTGGTTCCGGTTATCCACAATTCTCCACAATTGAGATAGAGGGCGGGTACTTCCGACCTCCAGCATATATATATATATATATATATATATATATATATATATATATATATATATGTATATGTATGATTAGGACTAAAAGGGGTTGGGGCTGTGGGATTTTAATGGTACCACAATAGACTTACATACTACATTTTAAAATTGTAACAAATTTATTAAGCCATATATAGTACAAAAAAGACCACATAGAGATTTCTTTAAAAAAAAGGACAATAGCTATTGTTACCATATACACAATTAACTATTCCACATGTACAGAATGGGAATAGAAGAACACTTCGGTTATCCGCTGAATAGTCTTATGTGCTTCCCGACATGTTTCGCGGATTGCCCGCTTCTTCAAAGGGGTTTGCACATTTATACAGCTAGAAGCATAGATAACAATATTAGTCTTTTATATACAATTAAAATAGTAAAGCAGAAAAAAGACAAAGGGGGAGAAAAACATTAATAATAATAGAAAAGTTTATCCAGATGACAGTGGACCATCTAATATATATATATATATATATATATATATATATCTACATATATTAAATTTGGCTAGATGATGGATCTCATCTATGGGGTGCAACCTAACAGATCCAGCATGTGGGCCCTTGAGTGTTCCCCCTGGGCGGGCATGGGAGGGTTTTCTTGTAAAAAAGACAGAAAAAAACACACATAATATGGCTACCATTTATTTAATTTTAATTTGATTGTAATTATGAAATTCCATTTACCTATATTTCTCTGGATACGAATTAGCAATCTGGACTGTTTACTATACACAAATACACCTACACACCCGCACGTGCATATATTGTATATACATGCATACGTGTCTGGTGCCAAGTGCATGTCTGTGTTCCTTATTGATGTGTACATTTAGGCCGGTTTAACAAATCGATATAAATGGGCCAACCAAAGTTTAAAACTCATTTGTTGTAGGGGACAAGGCAATCACATTGTATCTCAATCCTGATTTCTTTTTATTTTGGGTGGTCCACATCAGAGGTTAACAGGCTTTAAGTGCTGTGCTATCGGCGAATATCTTTTTTTTTTTTTTTTTTTTTAAAAGCAAAACAATATTTTATTGCCCTCAAACAAGAATGCACATGCACTTATTACAGTATCCATAGCAGAGTGTACAGCATAACAATTGATTTGTCCATAATAACAAAGATGCATCAAATGGGTATAGTCATTGTAATATATCTTAAGAATGGCGGCATTTAATGAAGGAGAAAAGATAAAAGAAAATAATACATGACTTCCAATCTGTGCTTGTTCCCTCCTTCCCCCCCCTTCCCTGGAATTTCCATAAAGTATTATAAGGTGGATAAACCTTAGACTTACCTAGGTTTATTGTCGGGCTTACTAGGGTACCTAAAGTCCTTTTTGCTCATATGTGTCAAACATACTATGCCCTAAACCTAGGAGTTCGTGCTCAAGAATTCCTGTTAGACTTACATCAGCAGCAATCTGTCTCTAACCAGTTGTACCTGGGCTACTGAGGTATTAGATAGCCAGTTTTGTCATATAAGATCAAACTTTTGAGATGCATTGCGGTGACGGTAAGCTAGCTGTTCTCTAAGGAGGGTGTTGTTCAAGCAATGTATCCATTGGCTTTTAGTAGGCGAGGAAAGCAATATCCATAATCTTGCTATCAACTTTGTGGCTAGGGAACATATCATCTGTAGCTCCCAACAGGCACACCACTGGGGTAAAGGGGATAGGAAGTTGAGCTACTTTAGTAATGGTTTGAATGACCTCAGCCCAGTATCTTGCCAGTTTGGGACATCTCCAGGTCATATGTATAAAGTCACCTGTGTGAGCTACACACTTTGGGCAGAGAGGAGTGTCTCTCCTGCCCCAAACAAACAGTTTGGCTGGAGTACGATATGACGTATGAAGGATGAAGAGTTGAGAAAGTTTTTGGGAGGCACAGTCTACTGGGAGGGATTCTAATGCCATGTCCCACTGCTCATCATCTATCTCTCCTATGTATGTGACCCATGAAGACCTACTTTTAAGTAAGGAGGGATTTTGGATGGTTGACATAAGGACAGAGTACATGTGGGTAATTAAACCTTTACGGGAAGTGGCCAGTATAAGATTTTATATTGTGAGGGAGGAGGAAATAGAGAGGGGTGTCACTTGTGCTTGCAAGGCATGCCGAAGCTGGAGGTTTTGATAAAATTGGCCATTAGTGAGCAAGAATTCATTACGCAACTGATCAAAAGTTTTTAAGGTGCCATTGGAGTACAGTTGATGGAGAAACCGTATCCCCAGTTTCTTCCATAAGGAGAACCCCTGCAACATATTAACTTCTGTGAAATTGGGATTGTGCCATAGTGGAGTAAATTCTATCATACCAGAAATAGACAGTGCCTGTTTAGTTGTTTTCCACACGGTTTTAAGCAAGTCCCCTGTAGGTGAAGGGTGAGGTATGCCCGGGAGATCCATTTCCAAGTGTGATATGGCCAGGAGCTCTGGAGTAGTCCAGGACACCAACGGAGCAGCTGGATCCAACTTATCCTCTGCACCGCAGCCCACAAACTGTTGCAAATGGGAGGCCAGAAAATACATCTTGGGGTGAGGGACTGCCAGACCACCCCGATCCTTACCATATTGGAGGGTATTTAGACTTATCCGGGCTTGCCCCCTTCTCCATATAAGATCCCGAAATTGTGAATCTATACGTTTAAACCATTTGCTCGAAATCAAAATGGGTGTATTATGAAAAATATAGAATAGCTGCGGGGCCCACACCATCTTTATAAGGTTTACATGACCTATCACTGATAACGGCAGTTTGCACCAGCTGTTATCTTTGAGTTTTTGTTTAATAGAGGAGCCAAGTTAAGTGACAGATCTGCTGGATCTTTAGGCACCATGACCCCCGGTACTTAAAAGAGTCCACTATGGCAATTTGTGCTACCCTGTCTGGGAGAGGTGTCACAAGCGAGTCTAGCGGCATAAGCACCGATTTGGACCAGTTGATGGCAAATCCTGAGATAATGCCGAAATCGGAAAAGAGTTTCATGACTGTGGTTAACGAATCTCCCGTGTCACCCAGATATAGTAGTGCGTCATCCGCATAAAGGGAAACCTTATCTTCCATGGGGCATCTGCTGCTTGGAGCCGAGTAAAGGACTCTAATCCAATTAATATACCTGCCCCCTATGCCAATCCAGGAGGTAGGGCCATTAAACACGATCAAATGCTTTTTGCCGTGTCTAAGGATAAGATGGCCCTATCTCTAGGATTATCCGCAGGAATCTGCAGATTTAAAAATAGACGTCTTATGTTGTCTGCTGTGGACCGGGCAGGGATGAAACCTGATTGGTCTCGGTGAATAAGTTTGCTAAAAAATTTAGATAATCTATTGGCCAAGGCAAGGAGTTTAACATCTGTATTCAACAGAGATATGGGTCAACAGGAGTCTGGGATGAGTTTGTCTTTTCCTGGTTTGGGGAGCACTACTATTTTGGCTTCCTGCATGAAATCGGGCAATTTGCCTGTGTCAGCTGCCTCCTGAAGTGTCCGAAGCGGTGGTGGGAGGAGAACATTCCCATATTTAAGGTAAACTTCTGCAGGAAGGCCATTAGAACCTGGTGATTTATGCCTAGGGGCCATAGCTAAGGCTTCACTCAGCTCCTTCAGTGTGAGAGGCCAAGGCTGTACATTCCTCCTCCAATAATTGGGGGGGAATGTGCAATCCCGTAGTAGGTCTGTCAGTGCATCCGGAGGCACATCTGACCTAGAAACATACAAATCTGTATGGGGGACTTAATGGCAGTGATATTGCTACCTTCCTGTTGTGCTTTTGCTACCATGGCCAAGAGGTGTCCTGTATTCTCTCCCACTTCAAAGTAAATTTGCTGAAGGAAATACCTTCTCTTCTCTGCCGCTGACATTACCACCATATTGTAAAGGGATTGGGCTTCTGTCCAATTAGCATAATTGACCCGGGTAGGGTTTGTAACATATGCTGCCTCTCTATTCTGCAAATCGGAGCGTACTGTGTCTTCCCATTCATGTCATCTCCGCTTAATACCTATAATTTCCCTTATGAAGAGCCCCCTAAGGTAGGCCTTCTGGGAGTCCCAGACAATGGCCCTGCTGGTGGAGTGTTTGTTGAATTGCAAATAGTCTTCCAAAGCATTAGAGACAGTATCTGGGACTAGGAACAGTGTCAACCAAAATGGGTTCACTTGCCACAATGGGCACAGGGGCTTGTCTGCAATATCCAGGCATACCCAGAAGGGCGAGTGATCTGATAGCAGCCTGGGCTCATAGGCAGCGTCCGCAACATATGGGATTAGGGCCTGATTTCCCAGTCCCATATCAATTTGCGATAGCCCCCCCATAAGTGGCTGAGTAACATGAATAACATTTAACATTGGTATTGTGGGTACGACACGTCCCTCAGACCCAACTCACTGGCCAAGGCAGCAAATGGGAAGCTGGAATAGGAAGGGTCTAGGTGGGGCACCTTGAGGTGGAGGCCTCGCTGGGACCCTGTGCGCCCTTTCTACAACAAACATATTGAATAAAGCATCCCTTCCAAATGTGTCTGTCAGCCATGCCTCTCTAAACGCAACAGGGTTTTTACCTCTCTCTGGGATGCGCACCGCACGCACATTGTTGCAATGGAGGTGGTTCTCCATATCCTCCAGGTGCGCAGCAGAGGCAGATGCAATAGAGTGAGCATATTTCCAATATTTCATATTTGAAGGCTGCCATTCATTTTCCAGTGTGCTCACTTTGTCCTCCACTGCAACGGTGCGCTCCCTCAGCTTCTGCATGTCCTGTCTCACCAGGGCTATCTTCATATCCTTCACCTCCCCAGTAAGGTTAGCTATTGAGGTACTACATGCTATTACTGCAGTTAGGATATCTCTAAGCATAAGCTCAGTATCAGTGTCAGCATGAATCCCAGCCGCCATGTTGGAAGCCTGAGAACATGTGGTGTGGGTGCTAACAGTTGTGGAGGCCACAGTTGCTGCAAAGGCATGTGGAGTATCATTCAGGTCTCCTCAGTCCTTAGCTGAGTTGGGCTCCTCCATGCCCAGGAGCAGAGGCATCGGTGTGTTCCTAAGGCCCTTGGAGAACAGCCTTTGTGCAGCCTCTTTAGCAGAGCAGGGTGGAAGGCCGACATCGTGGCCCGGTGTGTCCAGCTGGAAGTGTAGGCCCTGCGACCATTTAGCCATGTCGGATCGTGGCGATGCTGGCAGCAAACTTCAGCAGGGATGGAGGGTAGATAATCTATGGTGCTTTCAAGGCGATGCAGAGTAGGATGGCAAAGATATCAGCAGGATTCTGCAGGATGGATGGCAGAGCTCACTCAAACTTTCTGCTACATGAGGCTCTCGGTCACGTCCCCTATCGGCGAATATCTTTAATCAGCCAGGGACAGATTCAATGATCCTAACCATGCTTCCATATGGCAACACTGATTTAGTGCTTGATTCTTGAGCTTTTAAATAATGACTGACTATTCCCCAAAAACCATATACAAACTCCAATATTGTGCATTTCTGATGAGCAGCAATATAAATCAATATAACAAATATAGACTCATGCATTAACTTCAATGTTTTGTATTTGTGATGTGCAGAAAGAGAACATGACAAACAGAAAGCACAAACCAGCTCTCATGTGTATTTCTGATGTGCGGCACAAAAAAAACAATATAATATAGACAGAGACACAAGCAAAAACTTTAATGCTTTGTATTTCTGATGTGCAACAAAAAAGAAAAGACAAAAACAAACTTTCATGCTGTGTGTTTCTGATAGTAGCAAGATAACAGAAATATAGACAGAAAGGACAAACAAAAAATCCTATGTTGAGTATTTCTGATGTGCAGCAAGATAAACCAATATAACAAATATAGACAGAAAAGACAAGCACAACCCACCATGTTGTGTATTTCTGATACAACTCAAAACATAATAAAGGGGCCACGGAAAGCGGAAAAGGACAGATTCCTTTTGGCGTAATACTGTCATACAATTTTATTAAAAAAGCAACTAATGGGTACTCACTTGCGGAAAAATGAAATACAGCATGTATCAGCCAAACACTGTCTACCAGCAAGTATGATGACATTAGTCACTCAGGCTCTAACCAACATGCTTAGTAGCTAGAGGACATCTTCAGGGGCCCGTGTATCATTTTATATGAATGAATTTTATTCACCAATTTTATTCATGTTTTTTGACATTATTGATTTATTGAGACATTATGTAGAGAGTTATGGCATGTTTTGCTTATCAATGGCACATTTGTCGATCAATATATAAATAAAGGGGAAGCACAACATGTTTTATAAAAATAAAGTGCCCTCTTGTTACTGCAGTTCTATCTACTGTCTCCAATCTTGGACACTTTCAGTGCAGCTTCCCCTTTTCCTTCCTGAAGGTAATGTGCCCATGTCAGTGCTGAAATTCTCTACCCTGTCCAGTGCTCTGAAAAGTAGTATGTAATTGCTACTTTGTTGCCCTGACAGAGTGTGCAGCGTTTATAGCGGACTGCTGCATAGCAACATAAGAAGCTGACAGGTCTGCCCAAGATAAGAGAGTAATAATCTTGCAGAAACCAAAGCCTGCCTTTCTGCTGTCATTTTGCAATTAATCTCTGAAGAAAATGGAGAAAGGCAAGCTTTAATTCTGCCATATTGGTATTCTGCAGTCTTGGACAGAGCTGTAAGCTTCTTATGCTGATATCCAGCTACACCTGTCACACACTCTAACAGAACAGCACAGTAGCAATCTAAAGAAAAGGGGGTCTGCCTTTGTCCCCATGTTCACCTCATTCCACCCAAAAGGATTGAGAGCTGAAGTGTAACAGGTGGGGTTATCTGTGACAAGTGGGCGGTGTTGGGCGAAGAGAAACTTTGTAAACCTCACCTGTACCCGATGTTTATATTTGAATATTATGGGAAATGCTAATGTCAGCTGCAGGTGGACAGTGAAGAAATTGGCCAATGGTTCATAGAAGTGGGCTGCAGTGACTGGTTGACTTCACAGGAAATGTGTGGCTTTTCAACTGAAAAGTCAACATATTCTTGCATTTATTTATTTTTGTAGAGTACAGGAACAACTAAAGCTAAAAAGATGATTTGTCCTGGAACAGGTATCCCATAATAAAATAGACTACTACTTTTTTCTTCTGCCTGAAGCTCAGTGTTGTACAAATTTTATTAGGATGTGTTAATTATCTATTGTCACAGTGTCTCCCAGTGTCAGTTTACCGGTATTCACTGTGTATAGCGAATATGGCTTTAACTGACATTGAGGAAAGACCGCTTACAATGGAAACCTTCCATTAATTGGTAACCGTACACTACCCCTGTCAGATCATCCCAGCCGGCAGGCGCTCTGTGCCATTAACGCTGGAGCGAACGCCGGTCCGGATCTTTGACGCATTCCATGGCGTATATTACCGTCAGCCGGGGGGCCCCTGTATTATGTGCCGATTAATCCGCTTTATGGGGATGTGCTTGCGGTATGGAATCAATATTGCCTTTTATGTAAGGATAATGGTCTGAAAGTTTTCTGTCATGTTTGATCCACGTGACAGAAACCCGCAGCTATTTTCCTTTGTGCATAAATGTAACCTTTAATGGAACAGTAGTATAATCACTATTAAATATAGTTCTATGAACTATATTAAATAGGATTCATTGTAATGGCAGATTTGGCTTTGCATGCGTGGGGCTTTGGAGGGACAGCCTCTGTGAGTTAACGTGTTGCTTTCAATGGGAACCATGTTTCCACATGGCTTTCATTGTTATCTGGTGTGTGTGCATCTCTGCCCATCCAACGGCTGGGACTCATACAGGCTGCCCAGCTTTTCCCTGTGCATGCACGCCCCTTCTATTGCATTGTTTGAATATAAACACATTTGTCATTGGTTATTTTGTATTGAGCTCATGGCATGTGACTGTGCCTTGGAGGCTGATTGTGAAGCCACCAAGTCCATTTGTTATCCCTGTTTCAACTCTATAAATAAAATCAGCAAGCATGGCTACTGAGGACTGACGGGCGAGCCTGCAATGTGAGAACAGCTATTGTGTCGGTTTTAATTGCTTTAACACGAGTGCACTCAAATGCATTATGCAAAAGAGCTGAAAAGTGCGCTTATTAGCGCAAGCGAATTATAATGCACACAGCGTATTATAAATGCTATTACATCAGGTACCTTAACCTCTTCAGATCCGTGCAATTGTCAAAGTACGGCTCCAGCGCGGATCTGAATTTCCATTCAGATTCCGCTCCCGGCGCGCACTCACAGGCAGACTCGATGTCCGCTCGTGATCCGTGATCCGCGATCGCCTGTCAGAGCTGCAGAACAGGGAACAACCAATGTAAACACGGCGGTTATCCATTCTGTGAAGGGGGGCATGACAGATCTACTGATCAATGTGATCGGGATCAGTGAGATCTGTTATGTCCCATCCATCCACCACATAGTTAGAACACAATGAGGGAACACAGTTAACCCCCTTCACTGACCCCTTAGTGTTAATCCCTTCACTGCCAATGACATGTACACAGCAATCGGTGGATATTTCAATTTCTGATCGCTGTACAAATGTCATTGGGCCCAAAAAAGGGTCAAAAATGTCCGACATGTCCACTGCAATACTGCAGTCCCGATAAAAGTCGCAGA
This sequence comes from Glandirana rugosa, assembly GCA_018402905.1. NCBI lineage: Eukaryota > Metazoa > Chordata > Amphibia > Anura > Ranidae > Glandirana > Glandirana rugosa. Next base: position 142,239 of record BLSH010390426.1, on the reverse strand, counting down.
TCTCCGCCATTACTAGTAAAAAAATAAATAAATAAATAAAAACGCCATAAATCAATTCCCATAGTTTGTAGAAGTGATAACTTTTGCGCAAACCAATCAATACACCGATTGCGATTTTTTTTTTTACCAAAAATATATAGAAGAATATTTATCGGCCAAACCCGATGAATATTTTTTTTTTTGGATATGTATTATAGCAAAAAGTAAGAAATATTGTTTTTTTTGCAAAATTGTTGCTCTTTTTTTGTTTATAGCGGCGATCAGAAATGACGCAGGGGGGATCAAATACCACCAAAAGAAAGCTCTATTTGTGGGAAAAAAAATGATAAAAATTTTGTTTGGGTACAACGTCACAGGACCACGCAATTGTCATTCAAAATGCGACAGCGCTGAAAGCCGAAAATTGATTTGGGCAGGAGGGGGGTTTAAGTGCCCAGTAAGCAAGTGGTTAAATCAGTACTCAGGCGTGAACAAGACTAATTTCTGACAATGGAGTTTGAAAAGCACAGGCCTTTCACCTGTACCAGAGAATAAAGCAATTTGTGTGAAGTGTCTTTTACCCCCATAAAAAGCATACAAAAAAAGTTATTACTAACCTGCAGCTGCTGCATTTCCTATTGCTTGTAAAGTAGAACGACTATTTATTGTTTTTCTGATGGCAGTCTCTGAACTCTGATTTTCAATTTTTTTTTCCACCTTTGACAGCTCTCCTATGACCTCTTGATAACACTCCATAAATGTCAGCTCACCATAGCTTGGATATGATTGAAGATTAAACATTTGTGCCACCTGAAAAAATGCAAGAGATAGTTGTAAACAATTGAAAGTGAAAGTGCAACAATTTTCACACTTCGATACAAAAAGGTATAAATGTCTCAATATTGTGGGACACAAACATTAAGGCTCCATTCACATTCCGGTTTGCAGATGGAATCGCCACGATTCGGAAAGGCAGCAAATTGTGGGGCGCCATTGCAATCCCCTTTACTTTGAATGCCACCCAAATCGCAGCTCGATTTTGCCATGATTGTCTTCCGAAGAATCGTGGTAAAATTGCACAAACAGAATCACAGGACACCTGACGCCCAAAAGAAGTAATTGTACTTTTGGGCGACGGGCATCCCACAATTCTGTTTGCACAATTTTACGACAGTTTGTCGGGTGACAATCTCAGCAAAATTGTGCTGCGATTTGGGTGCCATTCTGTCAGGAAAAAATGAAGGCCAGGAACATAGTTCTGTGCAAACAGAGAATTTCTGTTAGCCAAACCAACAGATGGAGAAAACCTATTAGCCAAACCCATGGAGAATTACCATTAGCCTCCTTCCTGCATTTGATCCTCTCTCCTTCTGATCCATCTGAACCTTAAGCCAAGTACCTGCTGCTGTCAGCCTGCCAAGTACCTGCTGTCTGCTACCTGCCCAAGTACCTGCTGCATGTGACCTGGTAATGTTAAAGCGGAGCTCCACCCAAAAAAATGATTTATTTTTGGCATCCACTCTTTAAATACTAAATAAAGGTAACCTTTTGTTTCCTTACTTTCAAACCGCCTAATAATTACATGTATTTTTTTACTCACATTTTAGTTTCTCTCACTGCTGGACTTTTCCATTTTAGGTGAGGGCATCTGAAGCACATCCGTAGTCTCCTGGCATCTCTTCCTGAAAGAAGTGCATGGTGGGTAACTATCATGCACTCCTCGATCTTGGTCCGCCTTAAATCGCATAATTTCCTGTCTGGAAATAACACGATTTTACAGGGAAGCCCACTGACTCCTGGGAAATGATGAGTTACATCTCCCAGAAGCCCAGGTGAAGCAGGAAGTCAGAAGAGCCTCGGACCTAAAAGGGGCAGATTACAGAGACCACCTATCAACAAGCTACTTAGGGTGAGTATAAAATAGGATTTTATTAAGAACTTACCGTAAAATCCTTTTCTCTGAGTTCACTGACAGACGCAGCCCTTCATTGACAAGTGGGGGTTTATGTACATCCTACTAGGAGTAGACTAGGCAAATAGAAAAATCAAGCTGACCCCTCCCAGGGGGCCGTCCTCACTCCAGCATATAACCCCCCCAGCTCTGCATAGCAAATCAGTTCGTAACAAGCCGTACAATCGCAACACAGAGGGGTGGGTGCTGCGTTTGTCAGTGAACTCAGAGAAAAGGATTACACGGTAAGTTCTTAATAAAATCCTATTTTCTCCTACGTTCACTGACAGACGCAGCCCTTCATTGACAAGTGGGGATGTCCCAAAGCAGTGTCATTCAAGAGGGGTGGGTAAACAATTACAACTGTACCCAACAGAATCCTCTCAGGAGGCGCCAGCCGCGCCTACACCGCTGCCAGTAAAACTTTACGCCAAAAGCAGCATCTGCGGATGCTGACACATCAACTTTGTAAAACTTAACAAAAGTGTGCACCGAGACCCAAGTAGCCGCCTTGCATACCTGGGACACCGAAGCCTGGTGTCTGAAAGCCCAGGAAGTGCTAACTGCCCTGGTGGAATGAGCCGTGACTGGAAAAGGGGGGACTTTGCCCCGAACAGTATACGCATGGGTTACTGTCTGTCTGATCCGACGGGAGACAGTAGCCGACGAGGCCACCGACCCTTTGCGCGGGCCTTCTGTCAGTACAAACACCACATCAGACTTCCGAAACAAAGCTGTAGCCGCCAAATACACCCGCAAAGCCCTCACGACATCCAGAGAATGCAACTCAATCTCCTTGGGATGCGACATAATGAAAGGAGAACAATATTCTCATTAATGTGAAAAGAGGAAACCACCTTCGGTATGAACGAAGGTGAAGGTCGCAGGACCGTCTTATCCTTATAAAGGACCAAGTAGGGAGACCTACATGACAACGCCGCCAACTCAGACACCTGCCTAGCGGATGTAATGGCCACCAAGAAACCCACGTTTTATGACAGCAATTGTAAGGGAATATTGCTGATTTTCTCATATGGCAGTTTCTGCAGTACAGAAAGTACCAAAATTTACCACATGGCGTACACCCTGTACAAATGTATGTATCAATGAATGTGATGCTAAAGGGTGTTGAAAAAGAATCGCCAGAGCCGAAATCTGACCCTTCAGTGTACTCAATGCCAATTTGTTATCCAGGCCTTGCTGCAAGAAGGCCAGCACCCTGGACACAACGTAAGAGCGGGGGTTCCACCCTCCGCCTCACACCAGGCAATATAGGCCTTCCAGGTGCGATGATATATCTTGCGCGAAGTACACTTGCACGCCTTAAGCATGGTAGGGATCACAGAGTCAGAGACGCCCCTATCCCTCAACACCTGGGACTCAATAGCCAAGCCGTCAAAGCCAGCGAGGGTAAAGCAGGGTGCAGGATGGGTCCCTGTGACAGAAGATCTTCGCGTAGCGGAAGACACTAGGGGACATCTGTCACCATCCGCACCATGTCGGAGTACCAAGGGCGCCGAGGCCAATCCGGAGCTACCAGGATTGTCGGGATCCCCTCCGCTTCTACCCGGCGCAGTAGCCGGGTTGAAGCTTGAGAGGAGGGAAGGCGTACAGGAGCCGGTACCGACCCCAAGGCACTACCAACGCATCCATGGCAGCCGCCAACGGATTCCTTGTTCTGCACACGAAGGTCTGCACCTTCTGATTGAACCTGGACGCCAATAGGTCCACATCTGGCGTGCCCCATCTGTGGCAAATCTGATGGAACACCTCTGGATGTAGGGACCATTCCCCCTGATCCAGCGTCTGGCGACTGAGAAAGTCCGCCTGCCAATTTTCTACGCCCGGAATGTAAATGGCGGAGATTGCCGGCACGTGAAGTTTTGCCCATCTCAGAATGTGAGCCGCTTTCGCAGCCGCTGCCGAGCTCCTCGTTCCACCCTGATGGTTCATGTATGCCACCGCCGTGGTGTTGACCGACTGAACCCAAACCGGGAGGCCACGCAGCCTTACCGTCCAGTGGGAGAGGAAGAGCCTGATTGCCCTCAGCTCCAGCACATTTATCGGAAGGCGGGATTCCTGCGCCGACCAACGGCCCTGAGCAGACAGCTGCCCCAGGACCCCCCCCCCCAGCCCGATAGGCTGGAGTCCGTCAAATTCAGGGGAAGAAGCTACTTCCCCAACGTTAGAGCTGGGGCCCAAAGCCACCAGGTCAACGATCCTCTGATCTGATGATCCAATCTGATCAGCTGGTCCAGGGACAAAGGAGACTTGTCCCACCGTGACAGAATGGCTCGCTATAGGAGCCGAGTGTGACTCTGTGCGTAAGGTATCGCCTCGAAGGCCGAGACCATGAGCCCCAACACCCGCATACAGAACCATAAGGAGGACCACTGGCGTGACAGCAGGGTTCGCACCGTTGCTTGCAGTGTCAGCAACTTGGCTGGATGTAAGAACACCTTCGCCTGCTCTGTGTCCAGAATTAGACCCAGATATTCCAGTCGACAGGACGGGATCAACGTCGACTTCTGCAGGTTGATCAGCCAACCGAAGTCTCTCAACGAGGCCATGGTGATAGCCACATTCTCCTCCAGGGCCGAAGCAGACTCCGCTCGCAGGAGTAAGTCGTCGAGGTATGCTACCACCGCAATGCCTCTCTGCCTTAATAGCGCCAGCACCGGAGCTACCAGCTTGGTGAATACCCGAGGAGCCAAGGTCAGACCAAAGGGAAGTGCCACAAATTGGTAATGTAGATCCCCCACCGCAAAGCGAAGAAAGCGCTGGTGCTGGAGACAAATGGGAACATGGAGATACGCGTTCCTGATATCCAGAGGCGTCATGATGCAGGTGCATTGGTGCAGGGCGGCCACGACCGAATGGACAGATTCAATCCTGAATTTTGGCGCCTTCACAAAGTGGTTTAGCGCTTTTAGGTCCAGAACTGGCCTGACCCCACCCTTCTTGGGCACCACAAAGAGGTTTGAATAGAAGCCGCAGTACCTTTCCAGCGGAGGTACCGGCACAATCACCCCTTGTTCGGAGAGCGTCTGAACAGCCCCTAGGAGAGCCTCTCGACGCCCCTGAAGGAGTCTCAAAAGTTCTATGGGAAGAACCCGTCTGGCGGTGGAGTGCTGAACTCTATCCTGTATCCGGAGGACACCACTTCCTGCACCCACCGGTCAGAAATGCGGGCAGTCCACCGGTCTGCGAACCCCAGAAGTCGGCGCCCCACCTGAGAGTTGGGTGGGGGCAACCCATCATGTGGAAGAGGACTTTTCCTCCGTCTTTTCATTCTTGCACTGCCAGGGGCGCTTACCGGACCCCGAGGCAGACTTGCCGGGCCTTGAGCCCTTGCCCGCTGCACCGGGCGCACGAAAAAAAACGCTTCTGATCCGAAGATGCAGGACCCTGCTTACGGGTGGAATTCCCGCCGCCTTGGCTCCAGGAGAAAGGTACTCTTCCCCCCCGGTGAAATCCTTAACGATTTCATCCAATTGTGCCCCAAAGAGCCGACCACTCTGAAAAGGAAGATCCGTGAGGCCCTTTTTGGACGCGTGGTCACCCGACCAACAGTGTAACCATAACACCCGTCTGATAACGACTGCAAAAACAGACATCTTAGACAGCATGGGGAGCAGGTCCAAAGCTGCGTCACACAGGTACTGGAGATCCTGTATCAGATGGTCCATCCGCTGTGAAGCCTCAGGCGAACATCCGCATCCCAACTCATTGTGCAACTCAGTCGCACACTCCGTAAGGGATTGCGCCACCATGGCCGACGCCAGAGCTGGTCTCATGGCCAACCCCACCACCAAGAACAGTGCCTTGGATACCGCCTCCGTCCGCCTATCGGCTGGATCCTTAAAAGAGGGAGATCACTCCAAGGGGACGGTTGTCGCCTTTTTCAGGCGAGCCACCGGAGGGTCCACTGCGGGGGATGCCCACTTCTGCACAAAACTGTCCTCAAAGGGATAGCGCACAGCGAAACGTTTGGGCAATGAAAAGTAATTCTGTGGATGCTGCCATTCCTTATAGACCAGCTGGTCAAAAAATTGAGCATAAGCATATGCCCTAGGGTACCGAGACGGCTTAAAGGACCCACAAACATAGGCAGTCTTCTGCGACTCCCTGGCCTGGTCCAACCGCAAAGACGCACGGATAATCGGTGATCAGGGAGGCCACCAGCGCCCTCTCGCGTGCCACTGAGGCCCCCTGGTCTTCCTCACCATCCGAGGGTTCCAGTTCACCATCTGAGAGCTCCACGGGGGTCCCCGTGACCACTGAGGCCCCTTCCGGTTCAGAATCCTCCCCTGAAGATGGCGGGGGGGTGGACATTTTTTAGCCACCCCCTTAGCACAGCTCGGCACCCCCCGGGAGAAAAACTCCCCCAATATGGACTTTAACTGGTCCAGGGGAACCAGAGGACCCAGCGCAGTCTGTGCTTCCACAGATCCCTCCGGAGAAGAACCTGCATCGGAACACTTGCTAGGCCTATAGGCCCTGACACCCCCACAATGCAGCCCCACAACTGCCCCACAAAGCAACCAGGAGAATACCCAGGAGGACTGCACCCGCCACCGACACCCCAGGGAGAGCCAGCTATACTTGCTGTTACAATTGCCCTTCAAGCACTCCGTCCCAGTAGGAGTGCTGACCACCTGTCTTGTGCCGTCACCGCCGCTGTGCTTTCACCGCTGTCCCGAGGGAAAGAGGAAGAAACGGCGCCAGCTGCATGTTTTCTTCAGCAGGCACACCAAACATGGCCGCTGAGCATCCACAAGAGGCCAAACAGCCCACAAAATGGCAGCGGCTATGGCAAAATGGATCGCTGCATGGCGGATTTGAGCGCGGGGGTGCGGTGGGGGGGTGGAGAGTAGGAGGGGGCGAAGGACAGACCAAAACAAAAGGGGGACCTGTAGCCCTGGACCCTCCACCGGCCGGCATAGTCCGCAAATCGCCCAGCCCCACCCTCTGCACCCCTGGGGGGGAGAGAGAGGGGGGGTCACTCACGAATCCGACGGGCGTAGCGGGTAGCCACCCAGTATCAGACCTTCCTCCCATCAGGCGGGGAGGGATGCTGCAGGCCAAGCGCCCCTGGACGCGAGCACAGCCCGGTCACTGGACGCAAGTGGGGGTCACCCACTAGCCTCCTGCACGGAACGGGTATGATGCGACGGACCTCGCCAAGGCTAAGGGTAGCTCGCATCGGTCGGCCGAGCTGGGGAAATTTCAGGATTCGAGATATCCACTATGCCCCAGCCGGCTACTTGATAGCAGTCTTCATCAGATCGCTTGAGAAAAGCAAAAAAGAAGAAAAAATTGGGGAACCGCAGATCCCAGCAGGGAACCAGGTCTAACTCCTTGCACTAGGCATAAAAAAACTGATATGCTATGCAGAGCTGGGGGGTTATATGCTGGAGTGAGGACGGCCCCTGGGAGGGGTCAGCTTGCTTTTTTTCTATTTGCCTAGTCTACTCCTAGTAGGATGTGCATAAATCTTGTCAATGAAGGGCTGCGTCTGTCAGTGAACGTAGGAGAAAAATGTTTTTTCCTTCAGTCTATAGTCTATATAGGCAAAGGATGAATGATGTATAAAAAAATTTCTGGGTGGAACTCCGCTTTAAATAGGGAGTACCTGGGTCCTGGTCCCGCTGAGTGAAGTGGCACACGTGTTTCTTTTGTACTAGAGACCCCCCAGCAACGGTGTATAGAGTGGCAGTGAAAGTACCTGGGTCCTGGCCCTGCTGAGTGATTCCACTCAGGGGGGGAGAGAGGGGGGGGAGAGGGGGGG
>BLSH010390426.1:111645-130020 GCA_018402905.1 Glandirana rugosa | reverse complement strand
CCCCCCCCCCCCCCCCCCCCCCCCCCCCCCCCCCCCCCCCCCGCCGCAAGCCCCTATCTGATGCTCTGTATACCCTATTTGATTCCCTGCATGCCCTATCTGGTGACTCTGTATACTGCTATATGGTGACCCTGTATACTGCTATCTGGTATTGCTGTATACCCTATCTGGTGATGCTGGGCTGTATACTCCTGACACAAGAGGTGGAAACTATAAGGGGTGGGGCTTATGAGAAGTGGGGTGGGTCAAAAAGGGAAGGGTCTCCCCCATCCTAAAATTTCACCAGCCGCCACTGGTTTCCACAAGAAATGCTGAAGGCATATGTGGTAATCTTGTCAAAACCCGGCAAGGAGGGGCGTGGCCTAGACGCTGATGGCGACAGACTTATTTCTGGAGAGCTCTGGAGCTCCAGGTCGAATCCACAGGCATCCACCTTCCTAAGCCCTCGGTGAGTGTTAAGATCCCCCAGGGAGTATCCCCTCACTTTCCCCATCAATCTGAGAGACTTCGGCCGCCGCTCCGCACGGATCGCCGCGGCGTCCGAAAATTTAGGCCGCGGATCCTCCCGAGCCTAGGCCGCAACGCTCCTCGCAGCCATCGGGCCACTAAAATCCCGTTCCGACCCCCCAAATTTGACACAGGGGACCCACCACCCTCCCCCCCACAATCTGGGCCATCAACCAGCAGCACCTGCATAGTGCTCAGCGGTGCCCGCAAATTTAGCCCGCGGCTTCGCCCACAGCTAGGCCGCATCATCCTAGCTGCCTACAGATGACACCGTGAGCAAAGCTTTCAAACTCAGAGAGATAAAAGCGACGACCAACGACCGCACGGTTGATATAAAATTATCTTAAAGTCTCCACTAGAAGCAAATCGCCATGTCCAGGAAATGGAAAGGCAACTGTAAACCAAACAAACTTACAGCCTACTTTCACTGGCCAGAGAATCGCCGTGAAGGCTCTGACAGACCGGAACAAGCCTCCCGTTCAAACCACTACTCGGAACTACCTGACGCAGAGGAGGACAGCGAAGGGAGACTCCCCAACTCATGGATCTTCCCCCCAGCCCACCTTGTTCCAGCCCGGCAAAAGCAAGGATGCGGTTGGACACTGAAGACCCAGCACAAGTGGTAAGTGCATCCTTGTCTCATCAACACCAGCCCAAGACGCACACATCCCCCATAGCAGACTTTTCTACCACTAACCAGCCTGTGTTAGACACACAGATGAAGGAAATGCTATTAACGCTTCATCGCTCCCTACACAAAGAATTCATTAGCATTACTCACAAGTTTTCTAAAGACATATCTATTCTGGGAGACCGAGTCGGCCAAGTAGAAACGGCAATTACTGACATAGCGACCACGGTAAACGACCTCATTGACGCGCACGAGGAAGGAGAGGAAGACAGACAGTGGATCAGGGCTAAATTGGCGGATCTCGAGGACCGCTCGAGAAGAAAACGCTAAACTGAGGGGGGTCCACGAGAACGTATCCCAGCAAGACCTGTCTAAATTCACAGCTCTTTAAAACCCTTGTGCCTGACCTGACCCCAATCCAGCTGAGCATAGACCGCATACATAGGCTTCCAAAGCCTACCTTCCTACCCAAGGACATTCCGAGGGACGTCCTCATGCGCATCCACTTTTATCCCACAAAAGAACTAGTGCTTCAAAAGGCCCACGCACTCGGGAAACTCACAGACCCATACGGGAACATTCAAATCTTCGCTGACCTGTTCAAATTCACACTGGATAAGCGGAGGGAGCTAAACACTATCACTAAAACTTTAAGGAATAACAATATCCAGTACAAGTGGAAACTACAAAATTGTCTATCGACCGCAACGGGGAGACCTATCTGGTACCTTCACTAGAGATAGGCCTATCCCTCCTGAAAACGTGAGGAATTATCCCACATGCATCTCCACCAACTGACATCAGAGCCAAACCCAAACGTGTTCCACCGCAATGGAATAACATGCCCTCCAGGAACAAGGTTTGGAACAAGAATTGCTGAAAACGCTAAAAGTATTGAGAACCGTGAACTAAAATTCTCTCTGGGTGACACCCATTATGATGTCGTCAAAAAACAGAGAAATCCAAGCTCAACTTACCGACCAGTCTGCCCCCAATCGAATTCACCTGTCTAACAGTAGCGTTTAAAAGGCAGGGGATTGGTTACACACATTTGCAAGTGTATGCGTAAGCTGCAGGCCCAGACAAGGCTCCCTGTGTACTGCAGACCTAACTCTGTATAAGAGGCTTCACAGTGGAAGCACATACAATTTAATGGATAGATGAAGGACAGGTGACTGGAGGAGCTCAACCCTCCTTAATGGTACAGGACCAGACCAGACACCCAGCCGTGGCCCAATGGCGGCTGCGGTGCTAATGTGTTACCTGAACTGTCCCCCACCTATAACTGGCCATTGCATTGGGCCACAGCTGGGTGTCTGGTCTGGTCCTGTACCTTTAAGGAGGGTTGGGCTCCTCCAGAAAAGGAGTGATGATTGCCTTTCATAAAAATGTATCCTTTTCCCTTTTGGACAAGATCACTGATCCCAAAGGCAGATTTTTAATTCTCTTAGGCAAAGTGAACTCACCAACCTGCACTCTAGTGTGCCTCTATGCACCCAACACGCACCAGATACGCTTTTTGAACAATCTGATGAAAAAAATAAACGGCATCCGGAAAGGAGCTCTGATCATATGTGGGGACTTTAACCTTGTGCCAGATAACTCTATGGATACCACTAACCCAACCCCCAGACTAGCCTCCCGTTTGCCTAACTTTCTAAGAACTTACGATTTGCATGACGTGTGGAGATACCTACATACCACGGAACGCGACTATACATTTCACTCAATCTCTCATAACTCATATTCGAGAATTGATCTCTTTCTAGTTGACAAATGGTCCCTGCAAAGAATCCAAGCAGCAGAAATAGAACCAATAACATGGTCTGACCATGCCCCAATCAGCCTTAATTTCATTGTCAATGCTCACTAGCCTGCGTCCAAGTTATGGAGAGCTAACTCCTATGTCACGCAAACCCCCCCCCCCCCATATTCACACTACATATGTGATAAAATAAATGAGTTTTTCAATGTAAACATAGGATCAGTATCCTCCTCAGCTACCATCTGGCTGGCACATAAAGCATGTATCAGGGGGATACTGATCCAACAATGTGCAAGGGCCAACAGGAGGAGGACACAGCGAATAGAAGAGATTACAAGGGAAATCACACAATTAGAAGCTCTAAACATAGCAAATCCCTCTCAGGATTCCCAATTAAAAGTTCTGTCCAAACGCCAAGAGTTGAGAACCATTTTACTAGAAATTCATGAAAGATCAGATCGCAGACTGAAGGCCAACACCTACTCTACCTCAAATAAAGCGGGGAAAGCTATGGCAAATCGAACAAAAGGGCAGAGAATTAAAAGTCACATCCCCTACTTGATTCACCCCCTCACTAAACAAAAAGTCATGAACCCACAGGACATTGCAAATGCATTTAGTACATATTATTGCTCTTTGTACAACATTAAGAACAACCCAGACACTCCTCAGCCACTCCAGGAAGAAATCATTAAGTTCCTCTCCAAAGTTGACCCCCCTTCTTGAAGTGAAAACCAACTAGAGGACTTAAATTCCCCCGTCACCATAAGGGAGATAGAACAGGTGATTCACAATCTTCCCCCAAACAAGGTGCCGGGGCCCAGATGGGTTCCCGCGAGATTACTATAAACAATTCTCTCTACCTTGGGTCCTCATCTTTGCGATCTCTTCAATGAAGCTGCCTCCTCCTTCTCCCTACCTTCTGAAAAGCTTGAAGCAGTAATTATTGCACTACCCAAACCAGGCAAACCCACTGATGCTCCACAAAACTTTCGGCTTATCTCTCTGTTAAATGCAGACCTCAAAATCTATGCCAAACTCATAGCACTAAGAATAGCAAAGATACTACCGGATCTCATCAACAAGGACCAGACGGGTTTTGTAAAGGGAAGACGAGCTTCAGACGCCACCAGGAGAATGCTAAACCTAATCCATGCAGCCAGATGCAGTGGAACGCCTTCTCTGCTCCTGACATTGGGCGCAGAGAAGGCTTTCGACATGGTGCACTGGGGGTACATGAGGGAAGTTCTTCTAAAATTTGGATTTAAAAACACAATTCTATCTGCCATACTAGCTCTTTATACTACCCCCTCAGCCAGAGTATGTGAGCGAAATGGTGTCCCGTCTGTTCCCAATCACAAATGGAACCCGTCAAGGTTGCCCTCTCTCCCCACTAATCTTTAATCTAGCAATAGAACCCCTCGCTGAACTCATAAGAAATTCGGAGCAAATCTCAGGGCTCCGGGTAGGTACCTGCAACCATAAAATAAGTCTCTTTGCAGACGATATCGTTCTGATATTAACCAACCCTCACTCGTCCCTATCGGCAGTAAACAGAGTATTGCAAGAATTCGGGTCTATATCCTACTATAAAGCGAACGCATCAAAGTCCCACCTATTAGATATCGGGATAGATGCAATAACTAGGAACCTAATCACCTCACAATTCCCCTTTCAGTGGGCAGACTGAGGTATTGAGTATCTATCTGGGTATAACGCTGACCAGAGACCCATCAAACCTTTTCAAAGAAAACTATCAACCCTATAAGGAACATTTTAATCAGGCACTCAGCGAGCTAAGCAGACACAAATTTTCTTGGCTGGGCAGACTAGCGGGGTTCAAAATGATCATCCTTCCCCAACTCTTATACTTATTCTGCACCCTGCCCATTCCAATACCGTCAAGTTACGTATCATCTCTCCAGGCAGCCTTGCAGAGGTTCATATGGGCAGATAAGAGACCTAGGATAGCGAACCGCTGGCTTTCCAAACACAAGTATGCCGGAGGCTCCGGCCTAGTGAGTATTGCAGATTACTACTGGGCTAACATCCTGAATCAAGCAAGAGAGTGGTTCCTTCCTGAACCCACAACGAGATGGGGGGACCTAGAATTGCAAAACACTCCGAAAAAACACCTAAACAAATGGTTGTGTAGAATTCATCCCAAAGCCAAGTTAAGTAGGTCTTTACCACTCACAATGATAGCTACAGTTAAAGCTTGGCACAAACTATTAATCCTTAAGTGGATAGCCACGAACACAACTGACCTATACACATTCCAACTCAAGTAAAACAGTGTTCGATAACCATCAACAGGCTCCTTTCGGATGGAAAAATAAAATCTTACCAATTGTTAAAAGATGAGTTAGCTCTAACGGAAAACTCACATTTTCAATACCTCCAATTAGCCAGCTGCTTAAAGAAAAACCCTCAAATCTGGGCTAAGATCCCCACACAAATACACACTTTCCTATCACATCGATCCGAGGGGAAAAAAGGGACCTCGCTTATCTATAATACGCTTCAAGAAAAAAAAAAAAAAAACACTATTCATCCACTTACCTCCCTTTACCCAATGGGAGGGAGACTTAGGTAAATCCTTCTCAACAGACAACTGGCACAAAGCATTGAGATACACGTACGCCGCTACTAAGTGCTCAGCACTCTGGGAAACAGCACAAAACATTTTCCAAAGAAGATACATGACCCCAACTAAGATAGCCTCATTTGACAAGCCAGCTTCCCCCCTATGCTGGAGGAATTGTGGGGAACGGGGATCTCATACATATTTTATGGAGCTGCCCTAAACTGAAACAATATTGGGAGGAGGCATTCGTAGTTTTTTCTCAAATCACAAAAAAGTCATCCCTTCCCCTGAGCTGGCATTGGTCAACCTGAGTATCGACAATTTCCCACCAAATTATAGGACAATTATCTCACACATTCTACTAGTGACTAAATATAATATAACTAAAAACTGGAAGAACCCAGTTCCTCCGCAATTCAAAAGGGTAATAGAGACAACCCAAACCCACTTTCACTATGAAAAAATGCTGGCAACAACAAACAACTCACCCAATAAAATGGAACACAACTGGACATCATGGAGCGCTTGGTTTCAGAATAATGATTAATAAGGTATACATTATAGTACGATATAAAGGCAATGGAGACTCACGCAGGAGACAAATACACAGCAATTTTGCTAGTTTACTCTAGTCTAATTCAGTTTTCTCCACCTATTCCCCCTTCCTACTCCTTATCCCATTCCCACTATCCTCCCTATTTATTTCCCACCATGTCCCAGTTACAAGAGATACGTGCCCTAGCATTAGAGCATAAACTCAGGATAAATGAGCATAATCTCCCAAAAGAAGGCAGTGTGGCATTGAGGGGGGACCAGTAGGATGTGACCCACCAGGAATCCTTTCTGGGGCACAGTTATGTTCCCAAAGGGGGTGCCCAGGGATGGATTACTGGAGACCTTACTGGAAGATAAGAGGTAGAATGCAAATGCTGATCCTCAGACCATGGGCTGGCCGGTGCATTAATCCAATGCCACATATGTATGCATGTTTGTATATATAGTCTGTATAGCTATATGGAAGGTATTGTTCTAAACTGTATATGTAAGCGACCAACTGGCACATCTCTGTATTATTTGATAAAACCAATAAAAATGTGTTAAAACTAAAGCACTAAAAAAAAAAAAAAAAAAAAAACCTGGCAAGGAACACGCATCCCCTGCAAACTTTCGGCTAATATCCCTACTTAATTTGGATGTAAAAATATACGCCAAATTACTTTCACTACATCTAATAAACATTATGCCCACCCTAGTTAAACCAGATCAAATGAGCTGTACAAAAATTAGACAGACTACTGACGCAACTAGGCGCATTATAAATATTCTGCATCTCATAGAAAGAAAATTGTACGCCTTCCGTGCTTCTCTCCATAGATGCGAGGAAGGCGTTCAACAGAGTCCACTGGCAGTATTTGCAGCTAACGTTGGAAAATTTTGCTTCCCGGTGGCCCATTCTTTCAGCCATCCTTACACTGCATTGTCATTCATCAGCACAAGTATATACATCTGGTCTTCTATCAAAAACATTTACTATATCGAATGGAACCCGTCAAGGGTGCCCTCTTTCCACATCAATTTTCAATCTAATGATTGAACCCCTGGCCGAAGCAATTCGCTCACAAGCTCTAACAGGATTTCGTACATGAACTAACTACCTTTTTTACGTCATTAATTTGTTTGTGGATGATATAATCATTTTCTTATCTCACCATTTGATATCATTACCTGCAGCACATCACATCCCAATTAGCTTCAGCAATATCTCATACTACAAGGTGAATTTTACTAAATCTACAATCCTAGATTTAGGAGTCCACAAACTCACTTGTCAGCACCTAAAGCAAGAAACTACCTTATGCGTTGGCTGGACACCATATACCCTATTTAGGTATACTTATAACATCCTCCACCTTTACATTAGCGGACGCCAACTACAAACCCCTTTTAGACAATATTGGAAAAGAACTTCATCGCTTATCCAATTTCAAACTTTATTGGGCAGGAAAGATAACTATTTATAAAATATATGTATTTTGCACTTTATCAATCTCCATTAAACCTAATCTCGTACGTGTTCTATCAGTACAACTTAAAAATTCATCTGGCAATGCAAAAGAGTGAGATGCTCTCACACGCATCTAATAAGACACAGGAAATATGGGGGCTTGAGTATGGTGGACATTGCAGACTACTATTTAACCTCTTTATTGGCATAATCAAAAATTGGTTTAACCATCATCCAGAAGCCCTTGGATAGGGACTGAAAATCACTTAGGGGGAACTTATGACTTAGCTCTACTAATCCTAGCAGACAGATGGAAACCATTAGACTGTAATACCTTCCCTCTACCCATTCAAGCCACTTTATTGGCGTGGAGAACACTACTCTAACAACCCCTCAAAGCCATACAAAATCACCAGATATGTATTCTTATCAAAACCTTGGAACTGCTTATCCCGTACTTAAATCTTGATAAATGGGTGGAAAGAGGCTTGCTATGGGTAGACAAGCTCTTGAATGGCACTGTATTGAAAACTATACAGATACTAAAACAAACTCATGGTTTTACTAATGCAGATGAATTTACATTTATCCGCATTGGGAAATTTCTATCTAAACACCCTCTCCCCACGGTTTCAGTTGACTCAGTCTGCTCCTTTCCATCCTCAACCCACACAAACACCAGGGGAATTACACTATGTTACAAGTTACTACATCAAAAGTGTTTTTTTGAGAAAACAAATCCAATCCTTAAATGGGAATCAGACCTTGGACAATCTTTTTCCCCATCCCAGTGGCTTTCTGCCTTTAAATCTATTTACTCATCATCTCACTGCACCAACCATTGAGACCAGCTACAAAAATGAATCACTAGACGGTATTATACACCCTACCAACTGTCCAAATTCTCTCCACAGCACTCCGCCTTACGCTGGAGAGGCTGTGGGCAAATGGGTACCATTTATCATATATTTTGGTCCTGCAGAAATCTCTCTAGTTTCTGGAGAGAACTATTTAAATTGATGTCTATCATCACAGGGATCTTCCTTAAACCCAACCTTGCCCTAGCAATCCTGAACTTAGAAATTGATAACCTTCCGCCATCCCACATTCTTGTTGCTGCAAGAACGGTAATAGCCAGACACTGGAAAGCTTCTCAAGCCCCTAACACGTCTTATCTCTAGTCCCAATGAATTACTTATATGAAAAATCCCTCTCTACCAGTACAGGCAATAGACAATTATCTGACAGTTCATGGAAACCGTGGACAGACTGGTGTTAAAATTGATCCTGATAATCCTATAGATTACTGTTATTACACTTTATTTCAATCTCTAAAATCTTAAGACCTCTATTCTCGTTTGAATTTAGAGTGAACTACGTATGGATTTTCCCGACATGTTATTTCTTGTCTTCATTAGACTATAACCACCTATATTTTCTTATTTTGTTTTGTATCCTGTATTTTCTCTGGACACTGAAAAAACGATTGAGGAAAAAAAAAAAGATAAAAAAATAATAAGGATTCAGGTTTCATATAACCTACAGGACAGGATCAAAAAATTTCAAACCTGATGCTTTGTCCCGAATGTTTACTGACTCCAAGGATCCACCTACTTCCGATACCATATTATCTGCAGGGAAACGTTTGTTGTTGCAAACGGAACTCCTGTCACAAATCAAGCAGGCGTCATTGGAGGTTCCCTCCCCTCCTGGAACACTAGCTGCAAAAGAAGGCTTACTGTGGTCTGGGGATAAGAGAGAGTGTCCGAGCAGCGGTTCTGGGACTAGGCCACGATCATCCCTTGGCAGGACATTTTGGAGTTCATAAGATCACAGATCTGGTACAGCACCTGTTCTGGTGGCCTAATATGGACAGGGATTGTAAGGAATATGTGAGTTCTAAGACTTGGGGGGGGGGGGGGGCATGGCCTGGCATCAACACGAGTGGGCGCACAGCCGAGGAGCTCGAGAGCGGCCCGACAAAAAAAAAAAAAGGCATCCTGCCGCTGGAGGATAGGGTGAGCCAAATAAACACCCCACCGTTACTCCCCACATCTCGAGCCGCATTTTAAGTCCGAAATCGGGCAGATAGGCGAACAGACCCTGCGCGGCCGAAAATCGAGGCCGTGGCTTTGCAGCCTACTAGCGCCGGAGCTGATAGCACGGCCCCCGGACACACAAATAACCATCCACACACCTATCTCCACACTGATCGAAGTGTGGCTGGGCGCATTATGAACTAGAACGTTTCCCAGAGCTCCCGCCCCAGCCTCTTGATAGTGGCTTATCGCCAGCAACTAAATCGCACCAGTCATCAGGGGATGGTCAGGAGAAGCAGCAGCGCAGGTCCCCGACCCACCGGAGAGCAGCCAGTGGGTGAAATCGACTGCTTCTTTCAAAGACACAGCCCGGACCCCAGGCGCACTACAACACCCAAGATGGCGACCACTCATGCTGCGGCCTCACAACAGACCTCCCAGGTACGCACCAGACAGCACCCTCGCTCCCCACTGGACTCTGAAAGTGGATCCACACGATCCAGAAGCCCCTCACCTACCCCCCCATAGCCCTAAGAACACCTGGGACATGGAGGCCTATATAAAAGCATTACCTACTAAAAATGACAGAGGCCTATATCACCAGGTTAGAGAAGTCGCACAGACAAGAAATTGCAGAGCTGAGGAGGGACCTGGGACACAGAAAGCACAGTAGAAAATACTATATCTAAGTTAAGAGAGCATGACACAATTCTGCAAGAACATACCATTCAAATCCAACAGCTATTTTACGGTCTGGACGACCAGGAGAACAGAAGTCGCCAAAATAATATACGCATCAGGGGCCTGCCAGAAACAGTTGAGACGAAAGACTTAGCAATGGCGGCCACAGCTATATTTAATCAGTTATTGGAGAAACCTAAGGAGGATGTCCTAGAGATCGACCGCATTCATAGATCCCTGGGGCCCCGTAATCCCAACCCAGCATATCCAAGGGATGTGATTTGTAGGATTCACTTTTTCAATGTCAAAAATGAGATTATGCAAGCCACACGCCTGCAAGACACGATTATGTTTAATGATACCCCAGTGATGCTGTTGACTGACCTGTCTAAACAGACATTATCCATGAGGAGAGCACTGAGACCGGTCACAGACGCTCTGCAAGCAAAGAAAATTAAATACAAATGGGGGTTCCCATTCCAGCTCTCTGCCTCCCACAATGGCAAATTGGTGGTTTTTCGCACCCTTGGAGACCTAGCGAACTTTCTGGGGACTTTTGAACTCCCCCAAATCAACATTCCGGATTGGCCCCTCCGTCCGGCTGCACCTGGTCTCCCTGTCTCCTCCGACTGGAAAACCCACACGAAGAACAAGCGCTCCAGATCTACTGCTTCCAAATCTTCGGTGGGCTGAAACTTGGTTCATACCCATTGGCTGATGGGACTGACATCCACGCTTGATTCACCTGGTCCATGGCGTCTTGAACTTTCCTGGACCCACATCCTAGCGGTCTGATCCCACTCATGTTGGATTTCATAGGTCCGACGGACTTGGACTGTTGCACCCACCGTTACGCTCATTTTGCAGTATGGCCAGTTCTTGTTTATTTTAATATGGCTGTTAGACTTATTTACAATGTACAGGGTTTTTTTTCTATTTCACTTGTTTTCTTCTTCTGGTTCCCAGTTTAAATTACATGTTGCCGATTTAATTGTAATATTGGGCACTGCGGACTTTGGGGAGGGACCCCTCGATCCATCCACTACAATGCTTAGCTCATCCCTCATTCCCCTTCCCCCGGCGGACGACCGTAGGGTGGAAGGGACCTCCCCCCCCTTTTCCTAAGTGATCCTTTCACTATTACCACAACATTGTACAGTCTTAAATTGTTGCTAGAGGCCGAGGCGGGATGCCTGGCATATAATAGGCCACGCACCCCACATTAGGGTTTACAGAGTCTTAAGTGACTCTGTGGATTACACTTAGTATAGATTTCCCCCCCTCAACGGTGGCCAATGGCATTACCACCCGCAGCCACTGGGGGACACTGTCCCTCCTTCTATTTGATTGTTCTCCATTTTATCAACCTGATGGATGGAGGGCCCCCAAATGTACCATTATTCTCTGTTACACAAGTTGTGACCCCTCTAGAGGGACACTCAGTTTGATTAACTGGCCGGTTTCTCGGCCACTTTCTGCTTTCTTACTCTTTCCCTTTCTTTTTCTTACCTTTCTACTTCTACTGATTCCCTGTTTTACTTGGTTTAAAACCACCCTTATACCTGACACGGTGAGCGATGTTGTGTTTTCTGCCTGCAGTTCCTCCACGTCTAACTCATGGCTTCCACCTTAACACTGAAAGTTTCCTCCTTGAATTGTAGAGGGTTTAATACACCAGAAAAAAGGAGCAAATCCTATACCACTTACACAGGTCTCGTACGCAGATCCTGCTACTGCAGGAGACGCACTTTCGATCAGATGCAATCCCACATCTTTGCGATAAACATTACACAATGTGGTTCCACAGTACTAACCCACTAGCAAGGTCAAAGGGCGTCTCTATAGCCTTTTTCAACTCCTTCACTCCAGAGGTCCTGGAAACCCTTGCAGATCCCTCAGGCCGATATCTATTTATAAAACTCAAATATCAAAATAATATATTTACAATTGCTAACATATATCTTCCCAACCAGGAACAATACTGAGCCCTTTCCTCCATGACAGCACGCCTGGCATCCTTTGGCAACCACAACGTGATCTTGGGAGGCGATCTGAACGTGCCACTCATTCCCAGGATGGATACGTCCACGGGTAAGTCCCATATCACAACTTCCACCTTTACCAGAATACGATCCCTTTTGGAAGGCATAGCATTAGTGGATTCCTGGAGAATTCTGCACCCCTCTGATAGGGATTTCACATACTTCTCCCCTGCACATGGATCATATAGTCGAATTGACTATGTATTCATCTCTAGATCCTTGCTGGACTTCAACCCATCCTGCTCCATTGGCCTGAAACTATGGTCTGATCATGCCCCCGTGCACTTGACTTTGGGCAGATTCCCTAATCCAATCCGTATAGCGACATGGCACCTTAATGACAACCTGCTTGCAGATGTAGCTTGTACCTCTGAGATTTCTAAGGCCATACAGGAGTTCACGTTGACTCACGCTAATGACACTACCTCTGACATGACTAAATGGGACACACTGAAATGTGTCTTACGAGGGATTTTCATTAAACACGGCTCAAGACTGAAAAAGGCACGTACAGAAGACATTAAACGACTTTTTGCCCTCATTGCTTCATTAGAAGCCACACACAAAGGCACTCTAGACCCAGAGGTCTTGATAGACCTATTGAATGCCCGTCGGGATCTTCTACGCAATATTGCGGAACGATCCACAGTTGCCAGAGACAAAGCCAGACACCTACATTATAGTCAGGCCAATAAATGCGGGAAACACTTAGCGCAAATCATTCATCCTCGGCAACACAGGCATAACATTACCCATATTCGTTCGTCGGATAACACTGTTCTCAATAGAAACTCTGAGATAGTCGCGGAATTTAGGGACTATTACTCCGCTCTCTACAATCTACCCACCACCGTACAGACACCGACAAATACACACACAGTCCCTCAATCCATGACGGACTATATCCATGAAACAGCCCTACCCACGATCTCAGACACAGCTAAGGAGGAATTGGAGGTACCATTCTCCACCTCCGATTTCCTAAGCGCAATTAAAACCCTCAAAAACGGTAAAAGCCCGGGCCCAGACGGTTACTCACCTACATTTTACAAAATGTTTGCCCACCTGCTAGCCCCAATAATGGCCCGAGCCTTTGAGGAGGTAGATGAAGACCATCCGTTGTCGGCCCAGATGCTTCAAGCACAAATTGTAGTGATCCCCAAACCTGGAAAGGACCCTTCCACCTGCGCCAGTTATAGGCCCATCTCGCTGTTGAATATTGACCTGAAGTTATTCTCAAAGATCATTGCGAACCGTCTTGCTCCACTGTTGCCGAGCCTAATTAATCCCAATCAGGTAGGTTTTGTCCCCGGTAGAGAGGCCAGGGACAATACGACCAAGACGCTTCATCTGATCTCCTATGCACAAAAACACCGTATCCCCGCCTGCCTGATCGCGTGTGATGCGGATAAGGCCTTTGATAGGGTCAGTTGGCCCTTTTCACAGAAGTCCTTACAGCAGATTGGTCTGGGTCCAAAGATCTTAACTAAAATAATGTGGTTATATAGCATACCCTCAGCATCCATTTTAGCTAATGGCACTCAATCAAACTCTTTTAAAATCTACAACAGAAAGAGACAAGGTTGCCCGTTGTCCCCACTGCTCTTCGCTATAACGATTGAGCATCTGGCGCAGGCAATCCGTAATAACGATCGCATACACGGTATCTCTACCCCCTCCACTCATTCTAAACCGAAATCTTGAACATTTCCTTACCCCACCACACCCACACCATGATTCGCAATAAATTCCCATTTCATTGGCAAACCAGATCCATCAAATACCTGGGGACTGAGATACCCCAGAATCTCCTCGACATATAGCCCCTTAATTTCAGCCCACTCCTTACCAAGATTAGACGATCCCTAGAATCGTGGCATCACCTTAAATTATCCTGGTTTGGTAGAATGAGCATATTAAAGATGGATGTTCTTCCCAAATTTTTATACCTGTTTCAAACTCTCCGGATTTCTCTCCCCACTCCATTTTTTAGAACGATTAAATCCCTTGCAATTAAATTTCTTGTACAAAGGGTTTTATTAGCATTAAAGGATAATACAGAACAGTATTCAGAGCATCACACGAAAATGAGCGATGATGCAGTATGCGAGAAACATTCAAACTTGTGTAATACAAAAACATGGAGCAGAAACAATGTCTTGTTCCAATGATTGGCCTAATGATATTAAACCTTTTGTAAAAAGTAAAAGGGATAGAGAAATAGAAGAGGAGAAAAGAGATAAGAAGAAAAAAAAAAGGGGGAAGGAAAGGATAAGAAGAAGAAAGAAGAAGAAAGAAGAAGGAAGGAGGAAGGAGGAACGAGGAACGAGGAACGAGGAGGAGGAGGAGGAGGAGGAGAGACATGGCCATTTCAGATTGAGAGAAGTGTGTTATCAAAACGGGATGGGTGATAGTTGACGATCCAGGGCTGCCAAACTCGTAAGAACTTGTCGTGCGTGTCCGTTAGAATGGCGGTCAACTTCTCATTAACCATAATGTCATTCATTCGGTTTTTGACTGCCTCAAAACTTAGTATTGGGGTTTTCCAGGCCCTAGCTATTGTAAGTTTAGTTGCAGTAAACAAGTGCATTGCCAATTGGCGGTCGGGACGCAGTAGTTCCAGTATAGGTTTGCATAAGGAGGGCTTCATAGGGGTCCTTTTTCAGATTTGTATGAAATAGGGTGTGAAGAAGGGAGTATATTCTGACCCAAAGCCTGCGTACCTTCGGGCAGGTCCACCAAATGTGTGCCATGGTGCCCAATTGCGAGCATCCTCGGAAGCAAAGAGGGGAATAGGATGGAATGAAGCGTGCCAGTCTTGCTGGGGTATAATACCACCTGTACAGGACTTTATATGCATTCTTCAGGATAACAACATTTTTAGAAGATTTAGAAACTGCTACAGACATGGCCTGCCAGTCCTCTGGATCTAGCTGCCTCCCCAGTTCTCCTTCCCATTATGAATGATAACGATTTAACGGTGGATGTCGGGAGGAAATGATTGCCGAGTAAAGTAAGGATATCAGTCCGGCAGAATGGGGCCTGAACCTGCAGTAGGTTTTGAAGGGGGTCAGCACATAAGGTGTGGGTTTGGATTTTATAAGCTGTTGGTTAAAGTGTCTAAGTTGCATATAGCTATAATGTTCTCTGAGGGGAATATCGTGGGAGGACCTCAAAGCATCAAAAGGTGAGGATTCTAGTTGGGGTGAGCAAGGAATGAACATCAAGAAAGCCATTCCCCAGCCACCAGGAAAACTGATGGGGGTTATCAATTCCCGGAGAGAACAGTGGGCAGTATATTAGACGAAGTAAGGGTAAGTGAGGAGAGATGAAGCCCGCCGAATATTTAATCGAATCCCATAAACGCAGAGAATGGGACAGGCAAGGCCCAAGTACAGGTGGGCGATGTTCCCGAGGGAGCCACAGGAGAGATGCGGCTGGAATTGTGGAAGAATCCACCAGGTCTATTATAGCCCAGAAAGGCATTTGACTATTCTCATGCAGGAGCGTGAGAGGGGCAATATTCGCGGCTAGGTAATATGCCTGCAGATTGGGGACAGAGGCCTCCATCTTACGGGCATACAGCAACTGTTTGGCTATTCGAGGCTTAGTAGGTTAGTAGGTCCCCAGATAAATTTTAGGAGTCTCCTTTGATGTATGCATAAGATATGGGAGGGAACTGAAACTGGGAGGACTCGAAAGAAATATAAAAGTTTTGGAAGGTAGGTCATGCGGACTGCCGCAATTCTGCCAAACCAAGACATCGGAAAATGTGTTCTTGCAATTAAATTTCTATGGCATCACCATCCGTCTAGATTGAAACACAAATTGCTTTGCTCTCCTAAAAACAAAGGGGAAGTTGGCTTGCCGGATTTTGAAATATACCACACCTCAGCAATACTGTCCAGACTCCTTGAGTGGTTCCCACGACCGTATTCTAAGCCATCCATACAGATAGAAGAAGACATGTCACCCGTAGATTTGCGGGCCCTGTTGTGGGGTTATCAATCTAAGTTTCAGACTATGATCACACAGTCTCCATTGACTCTGGCAGCTCTTTCCCTCTGGTACCGACGAATGACTTTTTTCGCCCTTTCCTCAGACCCCAGCCCACTCACACCACTTTTTGACAACCCAGCACTGCCGGACAGCTCCTTGCTGGGGAAATACCATACCTATGACAGAGCTACATGGCCTACAGAGAGGGTCTTCGTGAACTCCTCGACAGGGTGTTTCCATACACAAACGGAATCCCCCCACACAAAAACCAATTGGCTCACTGCAAATACTGTAAATCTTTACATTTATCGGGTCATACACATAGAAATCTCACAAGTTACGAAGAACTATGTGATTTCCCACAAACACCTCGACATACCCTCTCCATGATATATAAAGAGATTTTATCCCACACTCATAATACACTCCCCATATATACCCAGCAATGGTCTAGGGACTTGGGAACAGAGATATCGCCAGAGGAATGGCAGAAATCTTTTCTTTTCACTCATAGCTCGACCATCTCCAGCTTCACTCAAGAAAAGAATTATAAACTGTTATCTCTGTGGTATAGAGACCCAGCTACAATAGGATCTTCCCTACCGATTCAGACACTTGCTGGCGCTGTCATGGAGGAACGGGCACATACCTTCACATCTGGTGGAGCTGTGACCATATCAGCCCCTTCTGGAGAACCATATTTGAAGTCTACAACAAAGTCTATGACGCTTCTGTAACACCCTCTCCTAAAATAGCTTTACTATCAGTCTTTCCGGGTTCAGTTAAACACCAGAAATTGACTCTCCTTAGGATTTTTCTATCCGGGGTTCGTCATATCATCACAAAATACTGGAAATCCGACATAACACCCCCACTCTGTCAATGGGTGGAACTCATTAACAATACTATGATCATGGAGGAACTGCAGGCAAAAGCAATAGACAAATGGGATAAATATACTAAAACATGGTCCATCTGGCTCCATTACTCTACAATCGGATAGACTTAAAAGTAGAATCTCGTCATGAATCCCACTCACAAACCTCCCAGTAGGCGGAGCCCCCGCGTTATTTGACCATACGATTACACATAACTTGGAAGCTGCTATATTGTATGCAATATTGGTATATTACATAGCCTTCAACATAACTTCACCGTAACTTCTCTTTTCTTTCTTTACCTTTTCTCTAATCTTTCCTTTCTACCTCCCCTCTCTTCTTAATTTTCTCACACTTTTTCTTTCTTCTGCTCTACCCCTTTTCCCCCCTCCCCCTTTTTTCTCTTTCTTTTTTTTATTTCCTTTTCATCGGGTACTAACTGTTCAATTGCTTAAAGACTAAGGATTATGCCAGCTCAGGACAGACAGAAGACGTGGGTCACTTCCCTGTACTGGTATTTTTCCTCTTTCTCTTCCTCTGAAAATGTAAAAATTTTCTTCCTTTTTTTTTTTTGCAAACAAGTATATGGCGCAACACCCTGAAAAAAACATATAAATCCCATCAAGTCTTTTAAAATAGTCCATATGTGGCTGGTATAAGAACCAGCATTAGTAAAAAGTCCCAGCACAAAGGTCAGCCTTCTTAGAACCAGAAGCAAAGTCCTTGTAACACTGGAAAAAAAAAGAAAAGAGGCGCCTCTAAGTGCAGACTTTAAAAACAGTTTATTAAAACCAACAATTGGCATCTCACATGAGACAGAAGATAAAAGGCACATGAGCAGGTCCTCAAAGGGGTAACATCAGTGAGACGTCCATAGGCCAGGATTCATAGCACCATCATGAACTGTAGCAAGCGTCCCTGTGAGTTGGTAACCGGCCGGAAACAGGGGAATCTTGAAATGAGGCTTGGTTCCGTGGCAGCTAGAGTCCCAGGATGATGACGTCACTGGACAGCGACGCGTTATCCGAGCCGGCGTGCTGCGATTGGTGTGGCAGCCGCACTCCTTTATCAAGCTATAGGTCAGGACCAAAGGGGTTTGTTTTATGTGCAAAGTAAGGGGCGGGGTAGGACCAATAAAAGAAAAGGGGATGGTTTTGAGAATGAAACTAAATAACAGAGGGGCCGGAAGAGGGAGGGGAGAAAAGGATGATGAAGGCAAAGGGATATAATCTATATAGTGC
>BLSH010390426.1:94686-107781 GCA_018402905.1 Glandirana rugosa | reverse complement strand
ACTAGTCTAGTCGGGTCTATTGGCGATCGTGGACGCAAATCGGGGAGGCGGGTAGGGTCGGGTGGGTTCACGTCCTAGTTATCTAGTGACAGTGAATGTTTTGTGTCTTGTGTATAGACGTCGAAAGCGTCTCTAGTGCGGACTAGGGACGCTTAAGACTGTCACTTAAACCATCGCAAACTTTGTCCGAGACTGTTGGTCCACACGAAAAAACGGACACTCAGTGTTTTACAGGCCGGCGTCCATGTGATCGCTTCTCCGGATGTTATACGACTCAAACTGTCTACTCTCGCTACCCCTTCTGAGTGACAGTCTTAGTCCGAGTCGTATACTTGGACATCTGTCGTCGCCGTGGGACTGTCTATCGAGACTGCTGCTTCAACACCAGGGACGATCTCAGTCCGCATGGTCTGGGGCAAGACGACAGTGACTACACGCACTTGGCGTCCCGAGAGCATACGTCGTCTCTCGGTCATGATCACGACGATGGGTAGCTGTCTACAGGTTCATATGCTGAGCCTGATTCTGACAGTGAGTCTTCCCCATCGCTCTCATCTGTCAAACTCAGCATATTGTAGGCCTCTTCGCTAGTGTACCTGCGGCCGGACATTTTGTGACTCACAGGCAAAAAAGCACACCTGGTTGTCAGAGCCTGTTTCAAACGCTACCAAATTCACTGTCAGAATTCGCAGGGATCAGGCGTGATCTCTGCGAAAGCTGCAGATATGTGTTCTGTGTTTTGTAAGTGACAGTGATCTATTGATCCTGCACTTGGGTGGGCTGGGATGGGCGGAGGGGCTAAACGCAGGTGCTAGCGGTTATCTGGGCTGATCTGATCAGATATTACAATAATATCTAGCACCTACCCTAATGTGCGTGCGTGTCAGAGTACCTCGCTAACTGACCCTGCCTGGCGTTTACACTGACCCTAACGCACACTAAAAGCTAACTGGGGTCACCGCCGGGCGATCGGGGGTTAAAACCTATAAAAGGTAAATACAGCGGGTAATCTGATTGAAAAAAAAACTATCTATCTAGCTAGCGTCACCCGTGACACTTTTACGGTGATCACAGGTGACAGGGGGCAATCAAGGGGTTAAAAACTTTATTGGGGGGGGGGCAGGGGGGTATTTTCACCTAACTAGGCCTAGTACTAGATTAACCTAACACTGATTTAGCATCACAAGGTCACATGTACAGCGATCGCTAAAAATCAGATCGCTGCACTATGTGATACTGTGACAGGAGGGTGACAGGTAGTGAAAGGGTTAGACAATATAAAACAGTAGGGTCCCGCGCTCACTAATACATAAAGATAATAAATATTTATAAAGTAAAATACTTTGATTAAAAAAGTCCAAAATGTGTATAAAGTTGGATTAAAATGGCAGCACGCATAAACAACAGATCTGTATTGTTCAAAAAACACTATAACTCATATGCAGCGCCTAGATCATGAAGGTAAATTTGATTCAGAAGATAGTCTTTCAATGTATGATGAAAGTGAAAACCGTTCAACCTTATGACAGCATATCTCTGGAGTATCTTCAATATGAAATAAATAGATGGAGGCTTACCAGAAGGTAGTAGTATACACGCGGGTGTTTCAAATCCCAGACGGGCGGTTGCTCATTGGATCAGTTGGAATCGGTGTGACAAATCCCGGAGGGACCTCTGATGCCAGTGGGGGACCTCTGATGCCAGTGGGGGATAATCCTGGGGGATCGGGATGCCTTTGAACTTAGGTGGATATTGGTGAGGAGGAATCCGTCTCTGACTTCTCTCGACTCACATCCAGGGGGGAATCCAATCCGCAATGTGTGTATCAGGGCAAGAGAAAAACATCCACAAACGTGTAATATCGTTTGGACAAGGGTTTATTTAAGAATGAAGGATTAAAAATACTCACATATTCACAATAAAACAAGAGCTCTTAGAATAGGCAGGAGATAGAGGAAACCGACGCGTTTCGGCTCTACAGGCCGTCATCTGGGGTTTTCCCCCTCCTGCCAGACATGCCAATTTATAAAGTATGCTCATAATAACAATTAGCCCCCTGTAGGGGGCCGCAAAACGGAAGTCACATTTCGGGCCTCAAAATGGCGCCGGCGGCGTGCGTTCCACGCCTCTATATAGGAAAATAAACTAAACTTCAAGTGAATATAAAGTTAGAAATAACCAGGATCACTACGTGGAGGTATCAATGTGGTGCGATTGAAAGTGCAGATGTGCAAAAAACTTTAATGATATACCAAAGGACTAGATTATATCCTCGATGTGGATGTGTGGGGAATCATATCCGGGTAGAGAGACCGAACATATCCGGACGTAATGGGAATGTTGAGTCATCCGAGCCCCACCGGAAGTGACGCGTGTATATATGGGGGGCATCATATCCGGGTAGAGAGACCGAACTAATCCGGGCGTATTGGGAATGATGAGTTATCTAAGCTCCGCCGGAAATGACGCGATGCATTCATCGCGTCCTGGAATTGACGCGATGTGTTACACATGCCTCCCATTTTGACTGTATGCAAAGCATGCAAGTTTTTTAAAACCGTAGATGGACAACCTAGCGTCATCAACGTAGGGGGAAAAAAGAGAGGGGGTGATAAATAGAAGACATAATAATTGAGAATAAGTATCAAAAACGTTGAAAGGTGACATAATATTAAGGATTATTATGAATATATTTCTATCAGAAGTGACATAGTGTTATAGATAATTTTAAGATGCATGTATCAACACCCAAGTAGGTTTAGGTTGATGAATAAAAAGGGGGAAAAAAATGGAAAAAAAAGGAGAGATATAAATTACATGATAAATTAGTGCTACCCTAAAACAATCCTAAAAATTATAATGAATAAAGTGTATAAAATTATTAGATAATATTTAAATAGGGCAGAGAAGATGGATATAAATGAAGTGTAAATAAATTCATATAAAAATATAAAATATGAAAAAATGGATGATATAATAAAGGCAGCCAGATCGACAAACCAAAAACGAGACATGCGTTGTACAATGTAAATCGTTAAAAACGCATTTCAAAAGACATAAGTAAAAAACATGAGACTAGATGGGCAAAGATAAGAGTATAAAGGATAAAATATGGAATATATAACGATAATTTTAGCATAATAAAATATGGATTGTGTTATAATTAAGCAGGATACAGGGTGAATACAGTGATTGCCACTGGGCTAGTGAGATAAAAATATGACATAAATTATGTGAGCCTAGAAATTCAAAGCCTAAAAACAAGTACAGTTAGGGCAAAATTGGGAAGAGAATAATAATGAATATATATATATATATATATATATATATATATATATATATATATATATGTATATATATAAATTCCTCATATTATAATATAATATAATAGAGAATAAAATAGATATATATAAAAGATTCCTCATATTATAAGATGGAAAATACAGGATAAAACCTCTTATAGTTGTTATAAAACAAGGTGGTGGGGAAGAAGGAAGGAAGAACCATTGTGATTGTACACATCACATTAGGCTTTATTAATGAACGAATTAATGTCCCATTCGACATTCATCCCGTGTGGATGGAAACTCTTAAGCTGGTAAATCCAGGATGTTTCTAGTTGTGACACCCCTCTTTTAATCCATCCACCCCTCCAGGGAGGAACATATTTATCAATCACTTGGTAGAGGGTGCCCTCCGGATTACGGTCATGGTATTTTAAATAATGCTTGGGGACACTATGGTTAGTTTTTCCCTTAATAATATTAGTAATATGTTCATTCACACGTACGTTAAAAGCCCTGGTGGTCCTGCCCACATACTGTTTGTTACAAGGGTATGTTAAAAGATAAACAACATTCCTTGTTTCGCATGTACTAAAACAATTTACATCGTAACTGCGTCCTGTAACGGTTGAGGAAAAAACAGAAATCTTTTTGCTCTTGTGTTTATTAAGTTTGCAGACTCTACACTTCTGACACTTATAGAAGCCTTTCATATCCTGAAAGAAAGTGAGTTGCTTAGGGGGGTCCACTACGTTTGGGGCCACCTTGTGTCTCAAAGAGGGGACCCCTCTATATACAACTTGTGGTCTATCTGGTAGTAGGGGGCCTATGAGCCGGTCATTACGTAGAACTCCCCAATGTTTGTTAATTATTCTCTTCACCTGTTTGTGTTGTATTGAGTATCCTGTGAAAAACGACCATTTAGCATCGTGTTTCTGGATTTTTGGTTTGTCTGTTAAAAGCGCCTCCCGGTCAATCAAAGATACCGCTTGTATTTCTTTAGTCAATTCATCATCAGGGTACCCTTTTTCCAACAGTCTTCCTTTGATAACCTGGGCTTGTTCAGTATATGTATTAATATCAGAACAGTTTCTCCTCAAGCGTATTAACTGACTTTTGGGTATAGATTTTAACCAAGACTGATGGTGACAGCTGTCTAAAGAGATATAGCCGTTCTTATCAGTTGGCTTAAAGTAGGTAGTTGTGACAAATTTGCCCGTGCTGTCTATATTGAGATCAAGAAAATGAATGTTCTCATTGCTACTCTCCAAAGTCAAAATGATATTTCTATCGTTATTTAGAGTGGTGAAAAAGGCATCAAGTGACTGTTGGTCACCACGCCATAGGAGGAGGATGTCATCGATACACCGGGCCCAGAAGATCAATTCCGGTCGGTTATATCCACAGACGACATCCTCCTCCCACTTGGCCATAAATAAATTGGCCAGGCTGGGGGCAAATATACTATACATATACTGAACAGGCCCAGGTTATCAAAGGGAGACTGTTGGAAAAAGGGTACCCTGATGATGAATTGACTAAAGAAATACAAGCGGTATCTTTGATTGACCGGGAGGCGCTTTTAACAGACAAACCAAAAATCCAGAAACACTATGCTAAATGGTCATTTTTCACAGGATACTCAATACAACACAAACAGGTGAAGAGAATAATTAACAAACATTGGGGAGTCCTACGTAATGACCGGCTCATAGGCCCCCTACTACCAGATAGACCACAAGTTGTATATAGAGGGGTCCCCTCTTTGAGACACAAGGTGGCCCCAAACGTAGTGGACCCCCCTAAGCAACTCACTTTCTTTCAGGATATGAAAGGCTTCTATAAGTGTCAGAAGTGTAGAGTCTGCAAACTTAATAAACACAAGAGCAAAAAGATTTCTGTTTTTTCCTCAACCGTTACAGGACACAGTTACGATGTAAATGGTTTTAGTACATGCGAAACAAGGAATGTTGTTTATCTTTTAACATGCCCTTGTAACAAACAGTATGTGGGCAGGACCACCAGGGCTTTTAACGTACGTGTGAATGAACATATTACTAATATTATTAAGGGAAAAACTAACCATAGTGTCCCCAAGCATTATTTAAAATACCATGACCGTAATCCGGAGGGCACCCTCTACCAAGTGATTGATAAATATGTTCCTCCCTGGAGGGGTGGATGGATTAAAAGAGGGGTGTCACCTAGCAACATCCTGGATTTACCAGCTTAAGAGTTTCCATCCACACGGGATGAATGTCAAATGGGACATTAATTCGTTCATTAATAAAGCCTAATGTGATGTGTACAATCACAATGGTTCTTCCTTCCTTCTTCCCCACCACCTTGTTTTATAACAACTATAAGAGGTTTTATCCTGTATTTTCCATCTTATAATATGAGGAATCTTTTATATATATCTATTTTATTCTCTATTATATTATATTATAATATGAGGAATTTATATATATATATATATATATATATATATATATATTCATTATTATTCTCTTCCCAATTTTGCCCTAACTGTACTTGTTTTTAGGCTTTGAATTTCTAGGCTCACATAATTTATGTCATATTTTTATCTCACTAGCCCAGTGGCAATCACTGTATTCACCCTGTATCCTGCTTAATTATAACACAATCCATATTTTATTATGCTAAAATTATCGTTATATATTCCATATTTTATCCTTTATACTCTTATCTTTGCCCATCTAGTCTCATGTTTT
Organism: Glandirana rugosa; assembly: GCA_018402905.1. NCBI lineage: Eukaryota > Metazoa > Chordata > Amphibia > Anura > Ranidae > Glandirana > Glandirana rugosa. The sequence goes on along the minus strand of BLSH010390426.1, from coordinate 101,762 downwards.
TTACTTATGTCTTTTGAAATGCGTTTTTAACGATTTACATTGTACAACGCATGTCTCGTTTTTGGTTTGTCGATCTGGCTGCCTTTATTATATCATCCATTTTTTCATATTTTATATTTTTATATGAATTTATTTACACTTCATTTATATCCATCTTCTGTGCGCTATTTAAATATTATCTAATAATTTTATACACTTTATTCATTATAATTTTTAGGATTGTTTTAGGGTAGCACTAATTTATCATATAATTTATATCTCTCCTTTTTTTCCCCCCTTTTTATTCATCAACCTAAACCTACTTGGGTGTTGATACATGCATCTTAAAATTATCTATAACACTATGTCACTTCTGATAGAAATATATTCATAATAATCCTTAATATTATGTCACCTTTCAACGTTTTTGATACTTATTCTCAATTATTATGTCTTCTATTTATCACCCCCCTCTCTTTTTTCCCCCCTACGTTGATGACGCTAGGTTGTCCATCTACGGTTTTAAAAAACTTGCATGCTTTGCATACAGTCAAAATGGGAGGCATGTGTAACACATCGCGTCAATTCCGGCGGAGCTTAGATAACTCATCATTCCCAATACGCCCGGATTAGTTCGGTCTCTCTACCCAGATATGATTCCCCCCATATATACACGCGTCACTTCCGGCGGGGCTCGGATGACTCATCATTCCCATTACGTCCGGATATGTTCGGTCTCTCTACCCGGATATGATTCCCCACACATCCACATCGAGGATATAATCTAGTCCTTTGGTATATCATTAAAGTTTTTTGCACATCTGCACTTTCAATCGCACCACATTGATACCTCCACGTAGTGATCCTGGTTATTTCTAACTTTATATTCACTTGAAGTTTAGTTTATTTTCCTATATAGAGGCATGGAACGCACGCCGCCGGCGCCATTTTGAGGCCCGAAATGTGACTACCGTTTTGCGGCCCCCTACAGGGGGCTAATTGTTATTATGAGCATACTTTATAAATTGACATGTCTGGCAGGAGGGGGAAAACCCCAGATGACGGCCTGTAGAGCCGAAACGCGTCGGTTTCCTCTATCTCCTGCCTATTCTAAGAGCTCTTGTTTTATTGTGAATATGTGAGTATTTTTAATCCTTCATTCTTAAATAAACCCTTGTCCAAACGATATTACACGTTTGTGGATGTTTTTCTCTTGCCCTGATACACACATTGCGGATTGGATTCCCCCCTGGATGTGAGTCGAGAGAAGTCAGAGACGGATTCCTCCTCACCAATATCCACCTAAGTTCAAAGGCATCCCGATCCCCCAGGATTATCCCCCACTGGCATCAGAGGTCCCCCACTGGCATCAGAGGTCCCTCCGGGATTTGTCACACCTATTCCAACTGATCCAATGAGCAACCGCCCGTCTGGGATTTAAAACACCCGCGTGTATACTACTACCTTCTGGTAAGCCTCCATCTATTTATTTCATATTGAAGATACTCCAGAGATATGCTGTCATAAGGTTGAACAGTTTTCACTTTCATCATACATTGAAAGACTATCTTCTGAATCAAATTTACCTTCATGATATAGGCGCTGCATATGAGTTATAGTGAAAGGGTTAACTGGGGGGCGATCAAGGGGTTAAATGTGCCCATGTGACCTGGTGTCAGTGTAGTGTTGGTGCACTCACGTTTTTAGATGCTTCTTCTTCCTCTCTGATGTCGAAAAGGACTTCAGGGAGGAAGAGTGAACTTCCCCTGCCTCTGTTTACATTTACAGAGGCAGAGGAACATTTCATTGGCAGGGGCGATCTACAGAGCCAGGCCAAAAATCATTGGCCTGGCCCTGTAGATTGAAAGGCCCTCTGTCAAATGCGCTTGCATCGGCCGCGCCTAGGGGGCGCGCGCGCGCACACGGCTCGTGATCGCGGCCGCCGTCACATGACGGCGATTTGCACTCACGAGCCACCTTGCCGCTGTCAAATGCCGATCGGCGGTCGGCAAGGGGTTAATTAACACACTACAGGGGGTCTAGAGTGCAAAACCCTACCTACTGGGTATTATGTCAGGCAAAAATTGTGCCTGTAAGCGGTAATATAATGCACCACAATATATGTGTGTATATACACATACATATAAAATAAACACACTACAGGGGGTCTAAAGAATAAAAAAAAAAAAAAAAGGAAAGAGAAGAAACAGGAAGAAAGATAAATTACAGTTAAAGAATGGTTGACACCTCAATAGCTACATTAAGGCCACCCGGCGAAAGCACGTCTAGGTTATAGATCCAGAACGTTTCCCTAACACACAATTTTTTGAAACGCTCTGCGGCAGAGAGATGTGTCTATAACCCAGACCTGCTGCCTGCCGAGGGTCATGGCGTTGGAATATTTTCTGGCACATGATCCCCTAATTAACCCTCGGCAGGCAGCCTTCATAGTGGAGGCTACCTTGTTTTGTTTATCACACAATTATTTCAGTTTTGATGAGGAGTTTTTCCTTCAACAACAAGGTACAGCTATGGGAGATAACTTTGCTCCATCCTATGCCAACTTGGCTATGGGGTATTAGGAGGTCCATCACATTTGGCAGCAGAATCAGTTTTCATCTCAGATTGTATTTTTTGGACGATATATTGATGACATCATTGTCATCTGGGATAGGCCTCCTGAATCCGTGTGTGGTTTTGTCCAGTACTGTAATGACAATCCGTATGGTTTGTCGTTTACATATGTGATGGATCCCCACAAGTTGGCTTTTTTAGACCTGGAGCTAGGCCATGAGAGTCAGACCATCTTTGCTAGAAACTATACCAAACCCACAGCTGGGAATTCTTTTCTCCACCATCAAAGCTGCCATTACCCTAAATGGATAAATAACATTCCCAAAGGGCAGTTCTGTCGCCTTAGACAGAACTGCACGAGAGAATCAGACTATATCGAACAGGCTATGACCCTCAAACAAAAATTTCTGGACAAAGAATATACAACGACTCTAATAGACCAAGCCTTTGAATACGATCGTAAAGGGAAACCCCCCAAATCAGCGAAGGAAGTGGGAGACCACTCCCTCAGGTTTACTACTACGTTCCACACTCAATTTAGAAAGATGGAACGTATTTTGTCCAGCCATTGGAGCATCTTACAGCAAGACCCGCATCTCAGTACCATTTTACCTGAGCGCCCATGAGTGACTTACCGAAGGGCCCCTAATCTAAAGAACAAGATCGCCCCTAGCAAACTTAAAACCACTAAGGTTGTTTCCTCTATGCCAGTATTAATACCCTTGGTTGGCATGTATCGGTGTGGTAAAGCCCTATGCAAGACGTGTAAATTTGTTGAACACGGTAAAAAATCTTTTTGCTGTAAGGGAAAAACATACAAATTAGACAAATTCTACAACTGTTCTTCTGAATTTGTTGTTTATGGCCTTACCTGCCCCTGTGGTCTGCTATATGTAGGGCGCACTATCCAGACACTTAGACAGAGGTTCGGACAGCATCGTAGGTACATTGAAAAGGGAATAGATCCACACAGTGTCCCAAGACACTTTGCGGAGGTCCACAAAAAATCCACCGTGGGATTGCAGGTCTGGGTTATAGAGCAGATACCCTCACATCTCTCTGCCGCAGAGCGTTTCAAAAAATTGTGTGCTAGGGAAACGTTCTGGATCTATAACCTAGACGTGCTTTCGCCGGGTGGCCTTAATGTAGCTATTGAGGTGTCAACCATTCTTTAACTGTAATTTAACTTTCTTCCTGTTTCTTCTCTTTCCTTTTTTTTTTTTTTTTTCTTTATTCTTTAGACCCCCTGTAGTGTGTTTATTTTATGTATTTATTTATTTTATATGTATGTGTATATACACACATATATTGCGGTGCATTATATTACCGCTTACAGGCACAATTTTTGCCTGACATAATACCCAGTAGGTAGGGTTTTGCACTCTAGACCCCCTGTAGTGTGAATTAAACATTTTTTTTTTTTTTTTTACCAGAATCTCTGTTTTTATACTAGATACATTTCTGTTGGTTATATAAATGTGTATCCATGTTTTATCTATCATACGCTTTCAAAATCGTCATCAGAATGATATTTATATTGCGATTAATGTTATGGTATGAATTTTCCTTCAGTTACATATGATGTACATTCTTTTATAATTTATTATTAGCACTATTTATCGTGTACTGTTAATGCTGTCTCATATACGCACTATATAGATTATATCCCTTTGCCTTCATCATCCTTTTCTCCCCTCCCTCTTCCGGCCCCTCTGTTATTTAGTTTCATTCTCAAAACCATCCCCTTTTCTTTTATTGGTCCTACTTTGCACATAAAACAAACCCCTTTGGTCCTGACCTATAGCTTGATAAAGGAGTGCGGCTGCCACACCAATCGCAGCACGCCGGCTCGGATAACGCGTCGCTGTCCAGTGACGTCATCATCCTGGGACTCTAGCTGCCACGGAACCAAGCCTCATTTCAAGATTCCCCTGTTTCCGGCCGGTTACCAACTCACAGGGACGCTTGCTACAGTTCATGATGGTGCTATGAATCCTGGCCTATGGATGTCTCACTGATGTTACCCCTTTGAGGACCTGCTCATGTGCCTTTTATCTTCTGTCTCATGTGAGTTGCCAATTGTTGGTTTTAATAAACTGTTTTTAAAGTCTGCACTTAGAGGCGCCTCTTTTCTTCTCTCCTTTTTTTTTTTTTTTTACCATACCCCCTATATGTTATAATCTGGTATACAATGTTAACGAGATAACAGTAAAAACTAATAAAAAACATATTCAACACTAAGACTTGGGGTTTACTTAGGCCCCTTCCAGTCCCTGATAGACCCTGGAGGGATGATATAGATGGATTTCATTGTTGAACTACCAACATCTGAAGGGTGCCCAGCCATCTTTGTTGTGGTGGACTGGTTTTCTTAAATGGCTCACTTTGTGCCCTTGAAAGGGGTACCATCTGCAATAGAGAAGGCCAGAGACTTTATAAAGGAAATTTTGAGGTTCCATGGTGTTCCTGGAAACATTGTCTCTGATGGAGGAGTCCAATTTACGTCTCTCTGTAAAACACTAAAGGTAGAACTTTTTTTTCCTCTGTATACCACCCTCAGACTAACGGTCAGACAGAGAGAAGTAACCAGACCCTCATACAGTATATCCATTGCTTCACTTTTTCTCAGGATGACTGGGTTTCATTATTACCGCTGGCTGAATTTGCATACAATAACTCAAGACACTCTGCTACAAAACAATCTCCCAAACAATCTGCCAACTATGGGCTTCACCCTTTATTTCTGTCCAATGCCGTCCCTGACTCTTCAATTCCAGCTGTACAAGACACCCTTAAATTTCTCCAACAAAATAGAATCTTGCAGAAGACAATCTCTAAAGCATAGGACGACAACAAGAGATGCTTAGATAAGAAGAAAAGGGGAGACTTGATCCTGAAACCAGGTGAGCAAGTTTGGCTATCCACAACCAATCTAAAGTTGGCTTGTCCTATGAAGAAGCTTGGTCCCAAATTTCTGGGACCTTACCAGTTAAGAGGAAGATAAATGATGTTTCCTATGAACTTATATTGCCAGACTCACTAAAAGTGCATCCTGTGTTCCAAGTGTTTCTGCTAAAACTCACAGTTTCTAATCCCTTGCCAGACCGGAAATCGGATCCTCCTGAACCAGTGGTCAATAATGGCGAAGAGGAATATGAGGTCAAGGCCATTTTAAATTGTAGGAAAAGTAGGAATCAACTCCAATATCTGATAAAATGTAAGGGCTACGGTCCTGAAGAAAACTTGCGGGAGCCAGAATTGAATGTTCACGCCCAGGAACCAATCCAGGGTTTCTGCTGCAGGTACTCAGGAAAGAAGAATTAAGGCAAAGAATTTCTGTTAGCCAATTCTACAGATGGAGAAAACATATTAGCCAAACCCATTGACAGAGAATTCCCATTAGCCTGACCCACACACGTACATGGGCCCATGTGTGCGCGCTCGCCACTAAGTGGCACCTCTGCTGCACTAGAACGTTGCCTTATGGTCTACAGCGTCCTGCTACCTGTTTCCTATGTTTGATCCTGTTGCCATTCTGAGCCGTCTGACTATACTTGTACTCTACCTGAACCGACCCCTGACTTGCTCTTCGACCACGTCTCTGCTTGATCCCTGTGTTTTTCAGTTAGCCGTTGACAACTCCAGCCTGAACCTGAATACTCTGCTGCCTAATGCTCTGTTCCTGAAGTGCCTGCTAGTGACCGACCAGGCTTGCCTGACCCTGCTCTATGACCAGCTGCCAAGTACCTGCTGCCTGTGACCTGCCAGCCTGCCAAGTACCTGCCAGCCCAGCCTGCATAGAAGTACGCACACACCTCTCATCTGCAGCCTTCACCATGCAAACTTCTAGGCACTCGTGCCACTACAGGCTTCTGTGCCTCCTGTTTACTTTATCAGGGGTACCAGGCCTGACGTGTAAGAGATTGTATTCCTCTCCAAATCCGGCTCCATCTTCAGGTATGTGACACATTCCAAGTAATGGGATTGCAAGGGCATCCTGCGATTTGCGTTTCGAAATCGTGGGCAGAATCGCAGCAATCCCGCCCGCAAAACGGAACGCCATGGTGTGAATGGAGCCTGATCTCACTTGTACCTTTTACCACCCCATACTACCCCCCCACCATTTCCTCCTCTAAGTCCCCATTTTTTTTTTCTCTCATCTTCCTCTGTCCTTTCCTCTCTTTGATCCCCTTACCCCCTCCTACTTTCTTTGGGCGACAGGCATCCCGCAATTCTGCTTGCACATTACCGCAATTCGTCGGGTGACAATCACGGAAAAATTGGACCGCGATTTGGGTGCCATTTCAAGTAAGGGTTCCTGCGATTTACGGAGTTTCCAAATTGCAGCGATTCCACTTGCAAAATGGAACGCCATGGTGAGAATGGAGCCTTAGCTCACTTTTACCTCTCATCACCCTCCACCATGGGGGGGGGGGGGGGGGGGGGGGGGGGGGGGGGGGGGGGGGGGGGGGGGGGGGGGGGGGGGGGGGGGGGGGGGGGGGGGGGGGGGGGGGGGGGGGGGG
>BLSH010390426.1:79149-89505 GCA_018402905.1 Glandirana rugosa | reverse complement strand
CAAAGGGTGTGTGTTCACGCCCTTCTCCGAGGTTTCCCTTGTGTGGCACTGGCCGTTGACCAGTTTTTCACCTTGCTGGTTATTATATCCATAATTGGTTTAAAATAGTAATCTGGTCTGAATGTGGTGTGCTTTGGGATATGACTGTGAGCCCGGGCCACTGTTTTTAGTTTCTTATGGCAACGTTGTCCTAAGGTTTTAATTTGTGGTTTGGTCTGTCCTTTCTCAATGCATCCGTCCTTGTATTTTCAATAAAGTATATAAGTGATCACTCAATAAGCTGCGGTGTGTTCCCTTTGGAGCCTCTTCCCGCACTTGTGTGTGGGAAACCATTTTTTGTCTTGCTTGTATTTTGGTTCTGGGTACCCCACCCTGATAATAGGGTGAGTCGGCAATGAGGATCTTACACAATATATAAGAACAGGGTCATTGCTCTTCTTTTTAACCCCATTTTGTTGATTTAACCTACAACAGACCTTTCCCTTCTCTTGGACTCGCAACAAAATCAAATATTTGGGCATTTATCTCACCCACTTACCGCCGGATGTTTTTTTAAGAAGAACTTTTCCCCCTGGCTTGCCTTTCTCCGACTAGATCTCAAGCACTGGCACCAACATTCTTTCTCCTGGCTTGGTAGGAACAGTATCTTAAAGATGGTCATTTTACCGAAACTATTCAATCTCTTTCAAACATTCTCAATAACTGTCCCACGTCACTTTCTGAGGTCGGTCAGCTTGGAGTTTTTTTTAATTTCCTTTGGGGTTACAAAATGAAACAACTGTTCCACCGTATCATGACCTTATCAAAGGACCAGGGTGGTATAGGGTTCCCTGATCTGTTTAAATATTACTATGTGGTCCATTTAACAAGAGCTCTGGATTTGACCAAACATTTTTCGGAGAAGGAGTGGGTGGGGGTGGAACAGGCCATGGCACCCTTTCCACTTCCAACTTTGTTGTGGCAGACTTCCCCCTGAAATCCCACCCTTTGATAGGGACTACTTTGTCGGTAATAGCTACAATGGGCTGTGTTACAATGTTCCCTCCCACCCCCTCACTTTTGTCACCTGTTATTGGTGCTCAAGAGTTCTCTTCCAGTCTGTCAGGGAAGAGTTTCAAGGAATTTATCTTGACCAACTGGTTTAGACTCCAAGACTTTCTTCTTGAGGATCGACGGTGCACAATTGAGGAAATTAAAGCAATGCTGTCGCCCCCTCTGGACAGGTGGTGAGCAACACAGACCAGACACTTTCTCACCTCCTTGCAATATATGCCCTCTTCTAGTCAATCCTTGTCTGCTTTTGAGAGGCTCTGCCTAGATCCCGCACCTCTCCGCCACCTTCTGTCATTAATGTATGTGATGTTGATTGAGCCCCAGAAAGGCTTTATACCCTCCCATTCTGCGGAATTGGGAGCTTCTCAAAAGGAACAAAGAGCACATTTTAGATTTTGTGCACCGCTCAATTGCAAGTAGGTTCCAGGAGGTGGGGTTCAAGGTCCTGACCCAATGGTATAGAATGCCTACACTCTTACATAAGATTTACCCTTCAGTTACTTACTCTTGTTGACACGGTCAACAGCCTGATGGCTCACTATTACACTTATTTAGGACTTGCCTCCTTATCCGCCCCTTCTGGGACACTATCTGGAAAATAGGATTTTTTTGTCATACTTACCTGTAAAATCCTTTTCTTTAAGAACATCATGGGACACAGAATTAGGCGAATATTCTTTACCTACTGGGTTACACTTCATCATCAGGTGAATGGACACTGGTAGACAAAGTCTTAGACAGGAAAAAATCCCATACATAACCCCTCCCATACAGGAAGTACTTGAGTTTCATAGCAAGCACTGAATCCTCAAAAAGAGGGGAGGGACCCTCTGTGTCCCATGATGTACTTAAAGAAAAGAATTTTAAAGGTAAGTATGACAAAAAAAATCCTATTTTCTTTAAGTACATCATGGGACACAGAGTTAGGCTAATATTCATTACCTACTGGGACCTCCCAGAGCAATAGCCTTGAGGGGAGGGAGACACCCTGCCAAACAATAGCCATAAGACCTTATACGACAGCCCGCAGTACACTGCAGCCAAAAGCCAAATCCTCGACTGTTTGAACATCCACTTGATAAAATCCTGTGAATGTATGCCCTGAAGACCAGGTGGCAGCCTTACAAATCTGAGCCACAGATACCTGATGGCAAAAAGCCCAGGAGGTTCCTACATCCCTGGTAGAATGAGCTCTCACCCTGAAGGGAGGAGCTTTACGTTTCAGACCGTAGGCCTGAATAACCAACTGGCAGACCCAATTGGCAATGGAAGCTTTGGAAGCTGCCTGCCCCTTCTTGGGTCCTTCTGGTAAGACAAAAAAGGAGTCTGATACTCGGATCTCCGCAGATCTAATTAAATAAACTGACTGCCCAGATGTCCAAGGAATGCAGTCGTCTCTCTTCCGCCGAATGAGGGTGAGAGAAAAAAGTAGGCAAAACAATGTCATGATTTAAATGAAAGGCTGACACCACCTTTGGCAAGAAGGATGGAATAGGACGCAACACCACCTTGCAGTGGTGAAGAATTAGGTATGGTTCCCTACATGAAAGGGCCGCTAATTCCGACACTCTTCTAGCCAAGGTGATGGCCATCAGGAAGGCTAGCTTGCATGACAGCAAGGCTAATGGAATCTCCTTGATAGGCTCAAATGGTTGTTTCTGTAACACAGACAGCACCAAATTTAAGTCCCAAGGACACATATGTGACTTAATGCGGGGAAGCAAACAAGTTGCCCCCCGCATAAAGGTTTGAACCAGTGAATGGGAGGCTAGTGGCAGGGCCGAAATCTGACCCCTGATTGTACTCGAGGCCAATCTGATTTCCACAGCTGACTGTAGAAAAGACAGAATTCTCCCAATCACATATTTCCAAGGATGCCATTTTCTAGCTTCAAAACAAGCAATACAAGTTTTCCAGACCTTATGATAGATCTTCCTAGTGACCGCTTTGCTAGCATTCATTAGGGTTGACACCACCGGTCCCGAGATGCTACGATCCTTCAGCACCCTGGCTTCAAATAGCCATGTCATCAAATTTAGAGACTGTAAATTGGGGTGGAATATAGGACCTTGAGACGGTAGATCGGGTGGCGTGGAAACGTCTATGGCTCATCTATTGCCAATCTCACAATCTCCGGGAACCAGGGCCTTCTGGGCCAGGCTGGTGCCACCAGAATGACTGCAACCCCCTCTCTCTGTATCCTGCGCAACAAATCTGGAAGGAGAGGGATCGGGGAGAAACCATGGAACTATCAGAGGGACTGCTCCTATTGCCAGGGGGGCCTTGTTTGGGACACAAACTGCTGTAGCTTGTTGAACCTGGATGCCAATAGATCGACCTCTGGCCATCCCCAACGCTGGCAAATTTCCTGAAACACTCTCGGGTGCAAGAACCATTCCCCCGGGCAGATCTGCTGGCGGCTGAGATAATCTGCCTTCCAGTTCTCGACCCCGGGATATGAACTGCCAATAGAACTGGCACATGTCCTTCTGCCAAGGCTAGTGTGTGGTTCACCTCTTTCTGAGCTAAACGACTCCTGGTACTACCCTGATCATTTATATAGGCCACTGCAGTGACATTGTTGGACTGAACCCTGATAGGGCAGTCCTGAAGCTTTAATGTCCAGGACCGTAGGGCCAGACGTACTGCCTGCAACTCCAAGATGTTGATGGGCAGGCTCTGTTCTGTCATTGACCATCTCCCCTGAGCTGTGAGCCCCTCTAGGGTTGCTTCCCAGCCTGAAAGACTTGTGTCTGTGGTCAGTACTCTCCAATACACCGAGAGGAAAGATCTTCCCTTTTGTAGGTTCTGATCTTGCAACCACCAGTTTAGGCTTAGCGTGCCTGGTTGGAGATAAGAACATGGGATAATCCAGGGCTTGCGCTCTCCTGTTCCAAGCCGACAAGATGTCTTGTTGTATAGGCCAGGAATGGAACTGGGCATAGGGTACTGCCTCCTACCATCCTACCTAGAAGACTTATACAGAGCCGAATGGAGGGTTGTCTGGTGCCCCTTATCTGACACACCTGATCCTTAAGATCTTTACGGGTGACAGAAATACCTTTGCCTGGATCGTATCCGGAATCAGACCTAAGTACTTCAGACTTTGAACTGGTCTCAAGGCTGACTTTTAAGTATTTATGAACCAGCCAAGGTTTTCTAAATACCGCACTGTGCAGGCTACACTGTGTTGAAGGGCCCATAGTGAGTGATCTCTGAGCAGGAGGTCGTCCAAGTATTCGAGCACCAAAATCCCCTGGGCCCTTAAAAGACCCAGTACAGGTGCTAGGATTTTTGTAAACACCCGGGGTGCTGTGGCAAGCCTGAAGGGTAGTGCCACAAACTGGAAATGACATTCCTCTACTGCAAATAACAGGAACATCTGATGAGGTTGAAAGATAGGTACGTGTAAATACGCATCCTTGATATCGATGGAGGCCAATTAGTCTCCCATCTGGAGAGAGGCTACTACTAAGCGGACAGACTCTATCCGAAAGGACTGGATTAATAGATGTTGGTTCAGGGATCATAGATCCAGAATTGGCCTTGTGTCCCCGAATGGTTTCTGAACCGTGAACAGGTTCGAATAGAACTGTGCCCCTTTCGAATACAGGAACCTATATAATCACTCCTTGATGCACTAAATGATCCAATGCCTGAAAAAAACAAGTTTCTCTTTGGAGGATCCGAGGGAACGCTGGATCTTAGAAATCTTTGAGGAGGAACCCTCCGTAATTCCAGCTTGTAACCACGGGATACTGTTGAGGTGACCCACTGGTCCTGAACCACTGTTCTCCAAATGTCCGCAAGGTGCTGCAGCCTTCTCCCCTACTGGATAGAGTGGGGGTGTCCACTCAAAAGGAGGGCTCAGTGCCGGGTTTAGAAGAGTTTTGGACCCAGGGTTTCTTCTGGCCCTGGCCCTGCGGCTCTAGCGCCCTGTTGGCGGTGGAACTGCCTTGGTGCTGAGACACTTGAGGAAGCGGTCCCTTAAGTTTTAAACAAGGAATGCCTGGTCCTCTTCACAGGAAGTAGAGAGCTCTTCCCTCCGGAAATATTTTGGATATATTTGTCCAAATCACCAAACAAGCGTTCCCCATGAAAAGGGGAATCCTGCCAATAACTTCTTACAAGGAAGCTTGGCTGACCAGTATTCAAGCCATAGAAGTCTGCGCATGTGTACAGACAGGAGAGCCATACTAGAGACTTGCTGTATAGAATCCTTTAAGACATCTACAGCAAATCACAGCACTCGAGGAATATCTGCCCTGCTTTCAGCAAGATCATCCTGGTTAGGCCTGTCAGGCCGTCTGACCTGATCCTTTAAGGACTCGCAGACACCCACTGCTGTGACAGCTGGCTAAATAGCTGAACTGGCCAAAGAAAAGGAAGCCTTTAATAATGACTCCAATTTCTTGTCAACAGGGTCTTTCACGCATTATCCACTGGACAAGTTAAGTTAAAGCGGTAGTAAACCCCCAAAGCTGTTTTTACCTACAGGTAAGCCTATAATAAGGCTTACCTGTAGGTAAAAAGAATATCTCCTAAACCTGCATGGTTTAGGAGATATTCGCCCTGCATGCAGCCGCTGACATTAGCGGCGCATGCGCTCTGACGATCCGGCCGAGGCGTCCGGCAACTCAGAGCTGGCTGCCGGAGCGAAGAGCACTCACAGCGCCGGAGCCGCGTACCCTGAAGAAAGAAGAGTACCAACATGTCAGCGTCCTTAGTGCTAACCGACTCGGGCATCGGGGGCCTCGTTCTAAGTTAAGAATGCATACTAACATATTATGCTATTGTCTTGCAGGATTTTTTTTTATTTTTTTTTTGGCAGCGGGTTTACTACCACTTTAAGTTCTTGTTTAACCACCTCCCACCTGGCCACTGTACATATACGGCCGGGTGGGAGCTTCCTCGTTCTGACAAGACATGTATACACGTCCTGCAGAACGGGAGCTCGCAGCGCGGCCACGCGGCGCGCTGCTGCTGGATCCTGTGATCATTATGATCACAGGATCCAGCTGAGCAGAGATCAGGATACAGGCGCAGTGACTGGCCCTCCCGATCATGTGACGGCTGTGTCCAATCACAGCTGTCACATTGTAAACAGAGACGAACGTCTCTGTGACAGTTCTCCCCCCGCCAAGCTCAGTGAGAGCTCAGTGTGGGGGGGGGGGGAGAAGGGGGGGAGCTGCAGCTATGTGACAGCTCTCTGCATGATGAAGATTTCATGCAAAAAGCTGTCACAGATCGCCCCCCACACAGTGCACCAAGCACACTGATACCCCTGTCCCCATACACTTAAGTGTCCCCATAAAACAGTCCACAAAACATCTGTATGTCCCCAATCACATCTGTCACCATACACAAAACATCTGTCACAGTCCCCAAACATCTGTCTGTCCCCGTCACATGTCACCATACACAAAACATCTGTATGTCCCCGTCACATCTGTCACAGTCCCCGTCACATCTGTCTGTCCGCCAACACCAAATAAACCCCGATTTGGGTTATTTTTACCAAAGAAATATAGCAGTATCATTTTTGGTCAAAATTTATGAAGAGAAATTACTTATTTGCAAAATTTTATAACAGAAACGATAAAAATTTCATATGGGTAACAGTGTCGCATGACCGCGCAATTGTCATTCAAACTGCAACAGCGCTGAAAGCTGAAAATTGGTCTGGGAAGGAAGGGGGTTTAAGTGCCCAGTATTGAAGTGGTTCAGGAAGAGACTGCCGCATCTATGGCTGGCATGCTCCATTTCTTAATGAATGTTTCCTCCATGGGATATGAAAGGGAAAACCTCTTAGGAGGAACAAAATCCTGTCAGGATGTTCCCAATCAGCATACACCACCTGTTCCAACAGCAGGTGCAAATGGGAAAGCCTATGCAGCCTGAGGAGGCTTCAGGGACCCCAAAGAGGACAAGGCAGGCTCTGAAACCTCTGCAGGTAGTAACTTAACCACTTCAATACCAGGCACTTAACCCCCTCCCGCCCAGACCAATTTTCAGCTTCCAGCGCTGTCACATTTTGAATGACAATTGCGCGGTCATGCTACACTGTACCCAAACAAACTTTTTATCATTTTGTTACCACAAATAGAGCTTTCTTTTGGTGGTATTTGATCACTTCTGGGGTTTTTATTTATTGCGCTACAAATAAAACAAGACCATAAAATTGTGAAAGTTTCTTTGTTTCTGTCACAAAACTTTGTAAATGAGTACGTTTTCTCCTTGACTGATGGGCACTGATGAGGCAGTACTGATTGACACTGATAGGCACTGATTATGAGGCACATACATGCAGCACTTATCGGCAGCATTGATAAGCAGCACCGATGGGCACTGAGAGGCGGCACTGATGGGCACTCATAGGTGGCACTGATAGGCGGCAATGCTAGATTGCACTTCCTTGGTGGTCGTTCCTTGTCATTCCCTGGTGGTCCTGGGTGGCATTCAAGATGGCACTGAGTGTCATCCCTGTTGGGCACTGTGCCCCTTACCTGGTGGTCACTGGGGGGGGGGGGCTCCCTGGTGGTCCCTGGGTGGGCATTCCCTAGTGGTCCTAGGTGGGCTCCCTGGTGGCCCTGGGGGGCTGCACTGATAATCAGTGCAGACCCCCCCATCAGGAGAGCCGCCGATCGGCTCTCCTCTAGTCGCGTCTGCAGATGTGAATCACGTGGTTAAGAGCTTCTGACAGAAGCTATTTACCACGATTGGAGATGCGGTGTGTCAGACTGATGCACTACACCACTGATCGCCGCGCTGCGCACCCCCACCAGCTTGTTATCCTGCTGGACGTCATATGACGCCCAGTCAGGATAACTGAACCACGTCCCGCCCGTCATTTTGCATATGGTGATATGGAAGCGGTTAAAGGCAGAACGAACCATCTCGTTAAGAGTCTCGATCAAAAGCCTATGCGACTGAGAGGCTCATACCAACTGGACATCTTCTGGCCCAGATTCCTCAGACGCAAATTCATCTGCCAGGCCATCTCCTGAGTCCTTAGCATCTAACTCTTCCACATCCTCAACCCATTCCTGCTCCAAATTAGGAGGCTCAGGGGAGGGAGATCTGTCACGCTTCTTGCTACCCTGCGGAATTGAGGCAATCATGCCAGCAATCCTGTGTTCTAACCTGGCTAGGGCTGAGGACAGTTCACCCCTGGTAATAAAGGGTGAAGCAGCAGCGTTGACTGTAGGCACAATACCAGACAGGCGCATTGTCTCTGATTGCCTGGAAGCCACTGGTCTTTCAGGGGATACAGCATTAGGGATTTGACTAGGCTCCTCAGGAGCTACTGACGACATGGATGCGCCTTTCCCTGTAGTGTTAGCAAGCAAGCCACAAAAAGGGAGCACCTGAGTTTAGCATTTACATAACCTGGGGCAGGTATCCAGTCCCATAGGGGGCCCCGGACCCCCTATGGGACTGGACACCTGCCCCGGGTTTGGGCTCGTGCTGGGCTGCTTCCGATGCTTTCTATGACCATCTTAAGTGGACCAATCTGACCAGTGCTGTAAGCTTTTGACATTTATCAATTCTATATGAAATGTGGTGTAATACTGATATGACATTCTGCATGAAAAGTTTGTTTGTTTCTTACATGCTTTCTTTTGTGTGGATAGGATTGTCTCCACCTTCTATCCCCTGTGGAAGACCTT
This sequence comes from Glandirana rugosa, assembly GCA_018402905.1. Taxonomy (NCBI): domain Eukaryota; kingdom Metazoa; phylum Chordata; class Amphibia; order Anura; family Ranidae; genus Glandirana; species Glandirana rugosa. The sequence continues at coordinate 80,782 of BLSH010390426.1, read as the reverse complement.
GCTATAGGGGTTGAAATGCGTCGGAACAACGGGGGTGGACATACAATTCAATTCCAACTGTCTGTATGGACTTCAATTCATATGTGTCACATGGTCTTAAGACGGTTCATATAGGACCAATGAGTTCAAGTGGTCTCGTTTTAAGAATAATATTTTTCCAAAGATGTAAATATTTTTATAAACCTATTGAGTTTACACTGTGTGATTTCGATTGCTGCCAATACAGTCCCATGGGAGATATCTTTTGTTACTTATATATTAGGGATGAAGCCGCTACTGTAACCCCTGGATGCCTTTACAATCCTGCTAAGCACCTTAGCCTGCCAAGCAACACCTGGCGACTCACATGACCCGGGAAAGGAGAAATGAACAGCTGAAAATGCCTGGTTCAGAGCCTGCTTTGCGTCCCACAGCTATCCCCTGGAAGCACCGCATGCTAGGCCTACACAGCTTAACCACTTGCCGTCCGCCCACCGTCAAATGAAAGCGGAGCGGTACGGCTCTCGTTCTGGGGCAATGTCATATGACGTCGCCCTTTTAAGCCGGGATTGCGTGCGATTGGGCGCGCGCATCCCGGCTCTGTCGGTGGCAGCGTGTCCCTGGGACACACCGCGTCACAGACGGGGTGAACAGCCATTGGTCATGGCTGTTTACCATGTGATCGGCCGTGACGAAGGTACTGCCCCCATTTGCACGGTGCATGCGCACGGTGGCGGCGTGTTCCCAGTGCACAGTGCCTGTCACCGACACTCATATCAGCTGCCGGCTGGCGGCTGTTACCTTGTGATCGGTTGTGATCTACTCACAGCCGATCACATCTAATGTAAACAGAGTGGTAACTCACTGTTACCAGCTCTTCTCTCCTCACAGAGTTTCCAGTGTGAGGAGAGAAGAGCTAGGATCAGTGAGTTACTGATCTGTAATACACCAACACATCTCTCACATCACCCCCCCCAATGCACCTGTCACCCAACAGTCACCACATCTGCCCCCATAAAGTGCACCTATCAGTCACCCATCAGTGACCGTGGCATGTCATCTGTCACCCATCAGTGACCGTGGCATGTCATCCGTCACCCATCAGTGACCGTGGCATGTCATCCGTCACCCATCAGTGACCATGGCATGTCATCCGTCACCCATCAGTGACCATGGCCTGTCACCCATCAGTGACCGTGGCCTGTCACCCATCAGTGACCGTGGCCTGTCACCGATCACCCATCACTGACTGTGTCCTGTCACCAGTCACCAACTGTGTCCTGTCACCTATCACCCATCACTGACTGTGGCGTGTCATCCATCAGTGACCGTGGCGTGTCACCCGTCACCCATCAGTGACCGTGGGGTGTCACCCGTCACCCATCAGTGACCGTGGCGTGTCACCCATCACCCATCAGTGACCGTGGCGTGTCACCCGTCACCCATCAGTGACCGTGGGGTGTCACCCGTCACCCATCAGTGACCGTGGCGTGTCACCCGTCACCCATCAGTGACCGTGGCGTGTCACCCGTCACCCATCAGTGACCGTGGGGTGTCACCCCACTACCCACTGTGCGGTGCCAGTGACTACCCACTGCCCACTGTGGGGTGCCAGTGACTACCCACTGCCCACTGTGCGGTGCCAGTGACTACC
>BLSH010390426.1:52423-63375 GCA_018402905.1 Glandirana rugosa | reverse complement strand
CCACCGTCCGCGGGGAACCGCCGAAGGCTACGCTCTGCTAGAGGACAGAGTTCCTGGGTATAACGTGGGACGAAATGGGAGCGACCGAAACTGCCGAACCGATAACTCAGGGTCCACGACTCCCTATCCCCTCACCGGCTGAGGCACTAGGGATGAGACAACTTTCGAGCGTTCACGTGAAGAGCGTTCTAAATAGTGGCGTGGACCTTCCGAATGTAACGAACCACGCTCCGCCTCCCGATATTGGGAGCGAGCAAACAGTACAGGTCCCAGGACTGGAAAAATGTCGTCCCGGACTTATTCGTAAACCGGAACTCATGAGAGTTCCCGGTCTAGAGCCGGAAGGACTCAATAGCCAAGCCGTCAAAGCCAGCGAGGGTAAAGCAGGGTGCAATATGGGTCCTTGAGACAGGAGATCGTCTCGCATCGGAAGCCGCCAAGGGGCGCCTGCCACCTTTTGCACCACGTCGGCGTACCAGGTGTGCCGGGGCCAATCTGGGGCCACCAGAATGGTTGGTATTCCCTCCATCATTATTCTGCGCACCAATCTCGGGAGTAGACGTATCAGAGGGAAGGCGTACAGGAGACGATAATGGCTCCAGGGGGCCACCAGAGCGTCCGTGGCCACTGCCAACGGATCCTTTGTTCTGGACACAAAGGCTCTCACTTTGTGATTGAACCGGGACGCCATGAGATCCACATCCGGCGTCCCCCATCTGCGGCAAAGCAGATTGAACACCTCCGGGTGGAGGGACCATTCCCCCTGGTCCAGCTTCTGGCGACTGAGAAAGTCCGCCTGCCAGTTCTCCACACCTGGAATGTAAATCGCTGAGATAGCCGGAACGTGAAGTTCCGCCCAACGCAGTATCAGAGCTGCCTCTGCAGCCGCCGCTGGGCTCCTTGTGCCGCCCTGATGATTTACATACGCCACAGCCGTGGCATTGTCCTATTGAATTCGGATCGGACGGCCTTGCAATCTCTTTGTCCAATGAAAAAGACAAAGCCTGATTGCTCTCAGCTCCAGCACGTTGATGGGCAGGCAAGCCTCCTGGGTCGACCAACGACCCTGGGCTGATAGCTGCCCCAGGACTCCACCCCAGCCCGTCAGGCTGGCGTCCGTGGTGATTATCATCCACTGAAGGGGCAGGAACGACTTCCCCTGAGTGAGGGCCGAGTCCCGAAGCCACCAGGTCAGAGACGCCCTGGTCTGGGGGCCCAGCCGGATCGGAAGATCCAACGACCGGTGGGACTTGTCCCACTGAGGCAGAATTGCTCGTTGGAGAAAACGAGTGTGACTCTGGGCAAAAGGTATCGCCTCGAACGACGAGACCATGAGCCCCAGCACCCTCATACAGAACCGCAATGAAGACCGACGGTGCGACAGAAGGGTGTGCACAGCCGACTGTAAGCCCTGCAGTTTTTTCGGAGGGAGAAACACCTTCGCTTGTTCTGTGTCCAGAATGAGACCCAGATACTCCAGAAGGCGGGAAGGAGACACCGACGACTTCGTCAGGTTGAGTAGCCGAAGTCCAGCAGTGAGGCCATTGTGATGTTCACATTCTCCTCCAGGGCAGAGACCGAGTCCGCTCGCAGGAGCAGATCGTCCAAGTATGCCACTATCGCAATTCCCCTCTGACGCAGCAACGCCAACACCGGGGCTAGCAACTTTGTGAATACCCGGGGCGCGGAGGTCAGACCGAAAGGGAGAGCTACAAATTGAAAATGGCGATCCCCAATTGCGAACCGCAGGAAGCGCTGATGTCGCGGATGGATGAGTACATGGAGGTACGCATCCTTTATGTCCAACGATGCCAAGAATTCCCCCTGGTGAAGGGCGGCCACAACCGACCGAACAGACTCCATCCGGAACTTTCGCGCCCTGACGTACTTGTTTAGGGCCTTCAGGTCCAGGATGGGCCGAAATCCGTCCCCTTTTTTGGGCACCACAAAAAGATTTGAGTAAAAACCTTGAAACCTCTCTCCTGGGGGAACCGGTACAATCACCCCCTGGTCTGAGAGGGCCTGTACCGCTTCTTCTGACTCAACGTAGAAGGCTCCTGTCTGCGGCGAAACTCACGCCTGCGGGGCTCCGGAAGGTACGTACTCTTACCCCCCGTGAAATCCTTGATGATTTCATCAAGGCGCGAGCCAAATAGGCGCCCACCCTGAAAAGGAAGGTCAGCCAAACTTCTTTTGGAAGCGTGGTCACCCGACCAGGAACGCAGCCAAAGAATTCTATGAAGTCTGACGGCCGATATCGATATTCTGGACAACAAGGGCAGAACATCCACGGCCGCATCACAAAGGTAATTAATCCCTTGGAGTAAAAACTCAGCCTTCTGCGGTGCCTCCATCAGGCGACCGCCTACCAGGTCCTTCCTAAGTTCCTCCATGCATTCAGAGAGATGCTGTGCTGCCATGGCCGCAGCCAAAGCCGGTCGCACAGCAGAGCCCGCGTTCAAGAACAGGGACTTCAAAAGTGCCTCTGTCTTTCTATCAGCGGGATCCTTGAAGGAAGGAGTCCCTTCCATAGGAATAGTAGTTGCCTTAGTGAGGCGTGCAATTGGCGGATCCACCGCAGGGGACTCCCATTTCTTTAGGAAGCTCTCCTCTAAGGGATAGCGTACAGCAAAACGTGTAGTCAGTGAGGAGGAAAGCTGTGGGTGCTGCCATTCACGATATAGGAAATGGTCAAAAAATGTATTGTAAGGATAGGTCTTGGGGGCCCTGGGGGGCCTAGAAGACCCGCACACATACGCAGCAGATCGCGATTCACCATCTTGATCCAGCTGCAACTTAGTGCGAATGCCAGCGATAATAGTGGCAACCAGCACTTTTTCCTGGTCAGCAGCTGGCCCCTGGTCCCCCTCAGTTAACACACTGTCACCACCCGTCTCCTCATCAGACAGGTCCCCCGGGGTCCCTGAGACTCTGGAGGCCACCTCCGGCTCAGAATCTTCCCCTGAGGATAAAGGAGGGGGACGCTTCCTGGGGACCCACGGAGCGGCGTCCCCGCTGGGAAAAAACTCAGTGAAAACTGCCCACAGCTGGTTGAGAAAAGCCCCTTGGTCAGATTGCGTGGCTGCTGATGCCACCTCAGCAGGTTCAGCAGGGAGATCAGCCATTGCCAGAAATGACACAGGGATGGAAGGGGCACCCCGCACACAGCCACACACCCACAGATAGTCAGAGGACAGCACCCCGCCACCACCAGCACCCGGAGGGAGCCCAGCTATACTTGCTGTTCCGCTGCCTTGTTAGCGCAGATCGTCAGTGAGAGCTGCTGTCACTGCCGTTTCCTGAGAGGAGAGAGAAGCTGCAGCCACGTGTAAAATGTGCAGAGCATGCAGTGAAAATGGCCGCCAGGAAACACTAGAGGCCGAACACACCTCTCAGGCAACGTGCAGTACCGAAAATGGCCGCTCCGAGCGCTAGAGGGAAAGCCCCATAGACTGAAAATGTCTGCGGCTACGGCAAAATGGCGGCGGTCTGCCGCAAAATAGCGGCCGAACGCCGCATGGCGACCCGGACGAGAAGGCCGAACTATCGCACGGTGCTGGGGGGGGGGGGGAGAGAGGTGTGGCAGGGGGCAAGATGGGGAGCTGATCCCACCGGTGGCTACCCCGGGCAAAAGTGAAAATCACAAGTTTCCGGTCGTCGGGCCCTCTTCACACCCTTAAAAGGGGGGAAGGCAGGGCGCTCACTTACCGGTCCGACGCCACGGTAGCCACCCGAATGCAGACTTTGCGCCCCTGATGGCGGTATGCTGCAGGCCCAAAGTCGCCCTGCCGAATCGCATCGGTAAAGGGGACCAACAGGGGTATTCCACCCCGGGCCACCCGCACGGAACGGGCAAGATGCGGCGGGTCCCCCATAGCGGGACTGGCTTCGCATCATGTTGGCCAGGTCGGGGAAAGTACAGAGCTCCAGGACTCTCTATGCCCCGACCGGCTTCTTGATAGCAGATCATCTTGATTGCAGTAAAAATAAAAAAAATGGTCATAACAGGACCACAGTTCCCTATAGCAGGGAAGCCAGGTCAACTCCTTGCAAACTAGGCATTGAAACTGAAGAGCTATACTGTGAGGGGGTTTGATGTAGGAAGAGAGGACGGCCCCCAGGGGAGAGGCCAGCTGATTCTTTTCCCTGCCAAGTTAACTCCTAGTGGGACGAACATAAAACCCACAAAGTCAATGAAGAGCTGCGTCTGTCAGTGAACGTAAGGAGAAATTAAGGTTTCTGGTTTGCCTGTAAAAAATCTCTGCTTGGAGTACATTGCAGGATAGAAGGATCTATAGATAGAAGTGTTTCTCATTGTTTGCTACAAAACTGAGGTGCAGCTAAGCTGGGAGGGTTATACCTGGGCAGGAAATTGCTGTGTTTTTTTGGTCAGTGTCCGTTCACATGAAAGTGGCAGAAAAGTCCAATAGTTATGAGTATGAAGGACTCTGTGTCCTGTTATGTACTGCAAGCAAAGATTTTACAGATACAGTATATCAAAAATCCAAATTTTCTTACAATATGTAACCCCCCTGAACAACGGTATGACCCAAGTAGTAGATAGCCAGAGGCTGTTGAAAATGAACAGCTAAAACGAAAATTTGTTCTTTAATGCAACTCAGAGCCAAATGCTGATATACATATATCCCTCCAGTGCAAACAAATATTAAAGGGGTGTTTACTGCTACACACCCTTTAGAGGAAAGTACATTTGTAATGGTGTCAAAACGTAAAGTGAGCTCCATTGTGTATATTATAAACAATGCTGAAAAAGTGACGTGTGAAAAAGGGTATGACAGAAGGCAGTAAGGGCAAAGTGGTGTGTCAGAAGGTATAACAGCAGTCAGTATTAGCAGGAGTGTGTAGTGTATGATATAAGGTAACAGTATTTGCAGGAGAGGTTTGACACGGCATGTACAGGACAGTAGTTTTGATTGGGGAAGGTTGCCAGAGAACACATTACTGACATTGGGGATAGGGGGATCTTTGAGAACATAGTGTGGGTGTGTGTATATTAAGGGAATGGAATAGTGGAAAACTGTTTGTATGTGTTGGGGGAACAAAATGTGGTGGGAATGTGTTCACCATTGTGCGAAAATTGTATGTGCTGGGGATGGTCAGCATTGCAGGGAAAAAACACTGGAATAGGATAGATAGGAGAGAAGGCACATTCCTGCTATATTTATTTCTTATGGCCTTTATTCCTTATCAAAGTTTGTCTACAACAGAGTGGAAAGATGGCAGCTGACCTGTGCTTTAAGCAGTTTGGCCCTTTTCACACAGACGCCTCAGTGGGACGGAATCCACTTGCTCGGCTATCGCTCACTATGCAGAGCGCAGACGAACACAGTCCCGCTCTCCTCTTTGGGGAGATTGGGTGACAACAGACTGCCTGTTAGTTTTCATCCGATCCACGAAATGGAAAATAGGATCACCATCTGCCTGGATTTTGTGGACAGGATAGGATAGCGGTAGATGTCAGCAAACATGCCACTGCTGACATCCGCCGCCCCATAGGGGTGAATGGGGGGTCGATCAAGTCCCCCTGAAAAACTGACACGCAAACCTGATAGGACAGCCCGTGTGAAAGGGCCCTTTGGCAGGACTGTGAAGAATCATGTGTTAGAAGCTCATCAGAGCTGTGAATCATGTGTTAACAGCTAGTCTGATCAATTTGATCTGGACTCTGAATTATGCATGGAGAACTGACAGAAAACATCATCAGAAAGCTTTATTTTCTATATAGGATGACAAAACAAAATATATTGCACTTTTCCCTTTAGTGGAATAATTTTATAACTTTTCGCTTTTATAAATTTAAAGTTACACTTGGTCTAGATTTAGAACACAATTATAACAGTAAGGGTGTAATATAGCAAATAATCTTACCTGATGAGCCTCACTGTAATTTTTTCTTAAAATACATGAAATGAGTAGGGATTCAGGTGGGGAAAGCATCATGGAAATCAGATTATTTCTTTGCTGTAACACACAGCGGCAGTCCACATCACTCCCAACAGATAGATTACTTGTAATGCGCTCTAAAATTTAAGATGAAACACTTTTTTCAGGAAGGTCATATATTAAATAGAGTACATAAATAAAATTGCCATAAAACAAAAGACAAAAGCAGGTGAGGAGGACCCTGCTATCATAAACCTAAGGGGAATAAATGTTTCAGTATATCTAGTGGTTGGAGGTAATACAGTACAAATAGGCACCACAGCAGGGATTCATTAGGGTACAAAGGAAGAAAAAAAAAATTGTTCTTAAAGCAGAACTTCACCCAAAAACTTGAGGTCCGTCCCCACTTGAGGTGTTATTTGGGGGTGGGGGAGTACCTGCTAAAACTAGGTACCTGCTCCCACTTCTGCTGGAATCGCCTAGGGAATTCCACCACAAGCTCCTCAAAGGCTGCAAGTCCATTCACAAAGTGCAGCCCAACTCAAGTATGCACAGCAGGAAGGCTTCTCCAAATCCCCCCTGCCAGCACAAATCCCCCGCCATCCCTCCTATTAACCCAAATCCCCCCCCACCCCCATCCCCCCTCCCAGCAAATCTTCTTTCTTCATTCCCCTCTTAGGAAAAATTTCCACAAATCCCTCCTCCTAGCAAAACCCCATCTAAATTAGGAGAGAGCCGGGCTGGTGACGTAATCGGCAGCGGCCGGCCATGCTCCCTCCAGTGGGGACAGGATACCTGTCAAAGACAGGTATCCGCTCCCCCCTGAAAGATGCCAAATGTGATACCTTAAGCCGGGTACACACTTGGCACAGAAGGCTGCAGAGTGAGATAAGAAAAAGAAAAGACATGGTAATAGCCGTGTCATCTATTTAACTTAGCCAGCTGCACGACATATCAAATTATACAATTTAGGTTAAAAATAATAAGTACACTACAGATCATTCATATATATATACATATACACACACACACACACACACACACACACACACACACACACACACATATATATATATATATATAAATATACACATGCACCCAACCACGATACTACCTGCTTGGAGTCTGCATGTTCTCCCTGTGCCTGCGTGGGTGGGTTTCCTCTAGGTATTCCGGTTTCCTCCGACACTCCAAAGACATGCTGGTAGGTAAGATTAGATCCTGTCTAAATTGGCCTAGTATGTGTATGAATGTGAGTTAGGGACCTTCGATTGTAAGCTCCTTGAGGGTAGGGACTAATGTGAATGTACAATATATATGTAAAGCACGTAAATTGACAGCACTATGCAAGTACCTGAAATTAAAAAAAAATAATAATATATATATATATTACATACACACACACACACAGCATCTCACAAAAGTGAGTACACCCGCTCACAATTTTGTAAATATTTCATCTTTTCATGTGACACTGAAGAAATTACACTTTGCTACAACGTAAAGTAGTTAGTGTACAGCTTGTGTAAAAGTGTAAATTTGCTGTCCACTTAAAATAACTCAACACAGCCATTAATGTCTAAACCGCTGGCAACAAAAGTGAGTACACCCCTAAGTGAAAATGTCCAAATTGGCTCCAAAGTGTCAATATTTTGTGTGGCCATCATTATTTTCCATCACTGCCTTAACCCTTTTGGGCATTGAGTTCACCAGAGCTTCACAGATTGGCACTGGAGTCCTCTTCCACTCCTCCATGACGACATCACAGAGCTGGTGGATGTTAGAGACCTTGCGCTCCTCCACCTTATGTTTGAGGATGCCCCACAGATGCTCAATAGGGTTTAGGTCTGGAGACATGCTTGGCCAGTCCATCACCTTTACACTCAGCTTCTTTAATAATGCAGTGGTCGTCTTGGAGGTGTGTTTGGGTTGTTATACTGTTGGAATACTGCCCTGCGGCCCAGTCTCTGAAGGGAGCGGATCATGCTCTGCTTCAGTATGTCACAGTACATGTTGGCATTCATGGTTTCCTCAATTAACTGTAGCTCCCCAGTGCCGGAAGCACTCATGCAGTCCCAGACCATGACACTCCCACCACCATGCTTGACTGTAGGCAAGACACACTTGTCTTTGTACCCCTCACCTGGTTGCCTCCACACCCGCTTGACACCATCTGCACCAAATTAGTTTATCTTGGTCTCATCAGACCACAGGACATGGTTCCAGTAATCCATGTCCTTAGTCTGCTTGTCTTCAGCAAACCGTTTGTGGGCTTTCTTGTGCATCATCTTTAGAAGAGGCTTCCTTCTGGGATGACAGCCATGCAGACCAATTTGATGCAGTGTGCGACGTATGGTCTGAGCACTGACATGCTGACCCCACACCTTCAACCTCTGCAGCAATGCTGGCAGCACTCATACATCTATTTCCCAAAGACAACCTGTGGATATGAAGCTGAGCATGTGCACTCAACATCTTTGGTTGACCATGGCGAGACCTGTTCTGGGTGGAGCCTGTCCTGTTAAACCGCTGTATGGTCTTGGCCACCGAGCTGCAGCTCAGTTTCAGGGTCTTGCCAATCTTCTTATAGCCTAGGCCATCTTTATGTAGAGCAACAATTCTTTTTTTCAGGTCCTCAGAGTTATCTGCCATGAGGTGCCATGTTGAACTTCCAGTGAACAGTATTGGTGAGAGCGATAAATTTAACACACCTGCTCCCAATTCACACCTGAGACCTTGTAACACCGAGTCACATGGCACCGGGGAGGGAAAATGGCTAATTGGGCCCTATTTGGACATTTTCAGTTAGGGGTGTACTCACTTTTGTTGCCAGCAGTTTAGACATTAATGGCTTTGTGTTGATCTATTATGAGGGGACAGCACGTGTTCACGGTTATACAAGCTGTACACTTACTACTTTACATTGTAAAAAGGGGGTGGGGAGGTTTGGGACTTTACATGAGGCCAGGACTGTTTAGTCATGTGCCTCCATCCCTAGCATTTAATGAAGACTAAAATCTATTTGATTAGAAAATTGGGACTTTATATGACACACGTGTGGGAATAATACAACAAAAGATGGATCATGATAGAAAATTTAATATAATAAGATTTCATTCAAGTATATTTGATCATAACACCATAAAGAATATACACAATGTTACAATCATGGTATCAAATTGATATACAGTAAATACAAATTACATTGAGTTAAGTTTTTACCAATCATGAATGTAATTTGTATTTACTGTATATCAATTTGATACCATGATTGTAACATTGTGTATATTCTTTATTACATTGTTGCATATCTTTTATTATGTTTATATGTTATGATCAAATATACTTGAATGAAATCTTATTATATTAAATTTTCTATCATGACCCATCTTTTGTTGTATTATTCCCACACGTGTGTCATATAAAGTCCCAATTTTCTAATCAAATTGATTTTAGTCTACTTTACATTGTAGTTACATTGAAGTGCAATTTATTCAGCGTTATCACATGAAAACCTATAATAAAATATTTACAAAAATGTGAGGGGTATACTCCCTTTTGTGAGATACTGTATTATATATATATATATATATATATAAAATAAATTTAGTAAAATCAATCACTACACTGCAATTAAATAAAGTCAATATCTCAATTATGAAAACATCATATATGTTGGAAGAAAATAAATATCTGCAAACAATGTATCTCAGGAAACGTAATAATGTTTATATGTACAAGTTGTAATAAAGGGATTTTATTAAAACTTACTGTAAAATCCTTTTCTCCGAGTTCACTGACAGATGCAGCTCTCCATTACATGTGGGGTTTATACTGGTCTCACTAGGAGTTAACTAGGCAGGGAAAAGAAACAGCTGGCCCCTCCCATGGGGCTGTCCTCTCTTCCCACATAAACCCCCTCCATAGAATAGCTCACCAGTTCGTACACAAGCCGTACAAGCACAGAGCACAGAGGGGTGGGTGCTGCGTCTGTCAGTGAACTCGGAGAAAAGGATTTTACGGTAAGTTTTAATACAATCCCTTTTTCTCCTATCGTTCACTGACAGACGCAGCTCTCAATTACGTGTGGGGATGTCCCCAAGCCGTGTCAAAAAGAGGGGTGGGTAAACGCTAACAGTACCCAACTGTACCTCTAAAGAGGCGCCAGACGCGCCTACACTGCCGCCTGCAAAACGTTGCGGCCAAAAGCAGCATCCGAAGATGCAAACACATCAACTTTATAAAACTTAGTGAAAGTGTGAACCGAGGCCCAAGTGGCCGCCTTGCACACCTGTGACACCAAAGCCTGGTGTCTAAAAGCCCAGGAAGTGCTAACAGCCCGGGTAGAATGAGCCATGACCGGAAAAGGGGGAACCTTGCCCGGAACAGAATACGAATGGGTCACGGTCTGTCTGATCCAACGAGAAATCGTAGCCGACGAGGCCACCAACCCTTTGCGCGTACCCTCTGACAGCACAAACAAGGCATCAGCTTTTCGAAAAGAAGCTGTAGCAGCCAAGTACACTCGTAAGGCCCTCACTACGTCCAAAGTATGCAACTCAATCTCTTTTGGGTGCGATGGACGAGGGCACAATAAAGGAAGAACAATGTGAAATGTGGGGGTGTACCGCGCTTATGGTTTTTGATATTAGACTGCTGCCCTCCAAAAATTCCCTCCCGTGGGTGGGATAAGTGGTTGATAGGGGTGGTGCTTGGAGATGGCGCTGCCTAAGCACAGGGAGATAAAGGTATCCCTTCTGTGCTGTGCTCATATGTTCTATTGGTGTAGTGTTTTTCCTTGTTTTATAAAGTGCATGTGTGTCATAAAAAAATCCTTAATATACCACGTTGATAAAATATATAATATAATAAACCGATAAAACAAATTTCGGGGCGTTCTTGCGTTCAGTGTGCATATGTGTCGTGAAAAATGAAACCTTCCTTAATATACCAAGTTGGAAATGTGAAACATATAATAACCGGATAACACATATAATATATGGATAAAACAACTTTATAGGTGCTCTTGTGTTCCGTATAATGCTTAG
>BLSH010390426.1:22829-37402 GCA_018402905.1 Glandirana rugosa | reverse complement strand
CCATGGACTCTCCATGCCCCGACCGGCTTCTTGATAGCAGATCATCTTGATAGAAGACAATAAAATAAAAAGAAATGGTCACAAACAGGACCGCAATTCCCCTAAAGGGAAACCAGGTCAACTCCTTGCAAACTAGGCATTTAGACTGTGAGCTATTCTATGGAGGGGGTTTATGTGGGAAGAGAGGACGGCCCCATGGGAGGGGCCAGCTGTTTCTTTTCCCTGCCTAGTTAACTCCTAGTGAGACCAGCATAAACCCCACACGTAATGGAGAGCTGCGTCTGTCAGTGAATGATAGGAGAAAAGGTGAGGAAAATGAATTGAAAATAAAAATATTATAAGGAAAGACTGGGGAAGGTGAAGGGAAAGAGAATAGGTGTGGAAAAAAAAAGTGTGTGTGTGTGTGTGTGTGTGTGTGTGTGAGGGAGAGGGAATAGGAAATAGGTGGGGTGGGGGGGGGGGAGAAGAAGAGGGAGGGAATTGGGAGGGAGAGAGTGGAGCAGAAAAAGGTTTTGTTGGAATGAGGGAAAAATAGGGGAAAGGAAACAGACAGAAAAATGACAGTTTAAAGCGGAGTTCCACCCAAAAGTGGAACTTTCGCTTTAATGGAAGGTGACCCCCCGACATGCCACAATTGGCATGTCTTTTTTTGGGGGGTGACCAGTGACCCGGTTTTCACAGGGTCCCAGGTTCACTTCCTCCCCTGGTGCCGTGGCTCAGGGAAAGAAGTCCACCTTCCCCTCTCCCTCTCGGCGATCTTCTGGGACACGACACAGGTTGAAGAGCAAGCCCTCGGGCGACCGCATTGCTAATGTGAGTGACAGGTGAGTGTCCGAGTGTTAAAAGTCAGCAGCTACACTTTTTGTAGCTGCTGACTTTTACATGGGTGGAAGTCCGCTTTAATAACACAATGTCAATCTAAGCATCATAAGATGGTATTGATTTCTATTTCCTCATTTAGGCCTACAGGCACCAGAGTATTCAGAGTAAAATTCCAGTAGGTTTCCTTAAGGCATAATTACTGAAACTTCTCGGCCTGGGAATCGCAAAGAGGAACAGATTCCAACACCCAAACTTTTAACTCTTCGGTTGATTTACTATGATGGTTGAGAAAATGCTTAGGAACACTATGGTCATCTGACTGCTCTTCAATAAATCTATGTTCCCCGAATCATGCTCTTACTGTACGAATGGTACAGCCTAGATATAAAAGGCCACAAAGACAGGTGAGATAATATAGATCACAACCTCTGTTGAGCAACTGTAGAAGTGTTTAATTGCTCCCTCAAGAAGGAGCCTCTGACCAAGCTCTGATACATGGCACCACAACCCCGCTGACATCACTTGTCCCTGTGTTTCACAGTGCTTTCAGGAAGTGCAGCGGCCATCTTGCTTCTCTAGACCCTCAATTCCTGCAGCTGCTGATCGGCACAGTCACAGAGAAGAGCATAAGTGCTCCTACTTACCATTCTCAAATAAACAAATACTTCGGGGGCACACCCTAACTATGCATGACATTAAAGATGGTGCTGCTATAAGACCATACAAAGCAAAAATATTACAGTGCACCTGAGTTATAGGAGGAGTCATTTTAGTTCTCCCATAAAGTGTATTTCTCCCATGGTTGAGAAGTGGGATCTTTCATTCTATGGTTAGTGTAGGACCCACTGAAAATGGGGTACTTTGACGCAGTAGTGGGCTTAACCACTGTATGGCCATATGGTGTGACCAAATCCCCATATTTGCTTATTATGTTCAGGTGCTTTGAATAGCCTTGTAGGATTTTTTTTTTTTTTTTAATAAAAAAAAAAAAAAGTGGTTTATTGAATAGAAATGACCGTACAACCACGTTTACAAAATCACAATGACTTGGTACTATCAAATTGTAGTCATACATACAAATTCGGAATATTAGCAAGGTAAACGATTCACAGTCTATATGCATGTATCTGTATATCATACCTACAATACACGGTGGTTTTTATGCATAGCCTAATGGCATGTCTGTTTAACCTCAGTAACATTCACACTATCATTGACAACAGAATACCCGTTTGGGCCCCCATCGTGTTAAGTCTACTGATTTCTTTCCCAGTTCTGCTCCAAGTTTAGTTATTCGTACCATTTAGACCTGCAATAATCTATCTTTGACCAGTTTTTCCGGTGCTAGTCCAGGGATATCCAACCAAGGTTGCCAGAGTTTAGTAAATTTTCGCGAGCCGTTCCTATGGTGGTACATATATTTTTCTATAATTATCATGTCATTGACCATATTGATCCACTGTTGCACCCTGGGAGCCCTGGGCGAGATCCAAAGCTGTGCTATTAGTTTGCGTGCAATATACAGCAGTCGCAGAACCGCCACATGATATTGGGGTGTAAGACTCTTCATCCAAGGCTCCCAGTAGACACACAACTGGATCTCTACCTATATTGATCTGGAAGACCTGTGTAATAGTCGAGAACCCCAGACCAGTATTGGAACAATTCCATAGCATATGAAGTAAATCTCCACTATCCCTCTCACATCTCGGACATAATGGTGTTTCTCGGATACCCCATTTATGTAATCTAGCGGGCGTTCTGTACACTCTATGCAAGAGGTATAAATGGGATATTTTACGTGATGCCGAGACTGATACCAGTGGAGCGGAAGTTAAGCATAAGTCCCAGGTTTCATCATCTATAGGACCCAAGTCCTTTTCCCACCCTTTCCTACATGGTAATATAGAGGCATCGTGAGTGGCATGAAGTAGGAGTAACACTTGGAGAGCATTCCTTTTTTCTCAGTTTCCAAAAAAACTGTATTTGTCATGGGGATTTCCCCGGCCACTAAGGGGTGTCTCTTCAATTGGGCCTGTATCGCATGCCTAAGTTGGAGATATCTGAAGAACTGACTTCTAGGTAGGTTAAATTCCGCCTGAATATCCATGAATGATTTGAGGACCGTGTTTTGAAAGAGTTGTACTACATAGAGGATTCTCGCCTTCACCCATAGATGGAAGTCCTTCAGTTTAAATAATTCCTTAAAGGTATTTATTATTCCATATGGGAGTGAAGGGGGAGAATCCTGTTATCTGCAGCATGCCCCTGACATATGCCCATAAAGTGTTAAGCATGTTAATCGTGGGGGTGTTAGAGGGAATATTAGTGAAGCCCACCTCCAGAAATGTCAGGATCGGGCATGTAGACCCCTCTATTGACAGCATATTGCGGATTGGGTCTGTGTCATCAGCTAGTCCCCATGCTCCCAGATGCTGAAGTTGGGCTGCTATAAAATAGTGGCGAGAGTGTGGTTTTATTACACCATATCAGGGCACGGAATTGCGAATCAATCTGGATAAACCATTTACGTGGTATCCAGATAGGTGCATTATGGAGTATATAAAGCAGCTGGGGAGCCCATACCATCTTTATCAGGTTTATTCGGCCAGCTACTGTTAAGGGGAGCTTGAGCCATGCCGTGCATTTTGAGCGGAATTTACTTCATAGTGGTACCAGATTACGATCTATATACTGCATTGGGTTTGAGGTAACCTCTATTCCCAGATACCGGAAAGCGGGAACCACTTGTATAGTGGAGGCGCAGTCCCGCAACGGGTGGGTTATGGGGTTCAACGGCATCAGAACCGACTTACTCCAATTTATAGAGAAACCTGATAGTGCTCCAAACTCAGTAATTAGGGTCACTGGAGGGAGTGCTGGGTGTCACCTAGGTATATCAAAGTGTCGTCCGCGAATAAGGAGACTACCTCCTCCCGCGACCCCCTCACAAACCCTGTGATGTCTGCTGATTCTCTAATATGTATGGCTAGGGGTTCCAAAGCTAGTGTGAAGAGCAGGGGTGACAAAGGACACCCCTGCCGTGTACCCCTATGTAATCGGAAGGTGTGACATTTGACCCTCAACCTAGCCGACGGTTCTGCATAAAGAAGTTTTATCCAGTTTATGAACATTGTACCCAGGCCAAAGTGAGACAGCGTCTCCCATAAGTAGGGCCATTCCACACTGTCAAACGCCTTGGCCGCGTCCAACGAAAAGATGGCCCTATTTCCCGGGTTGTCCACCCCCACTTGCATATTCAGGAAAAGTCAACGTAAATTTTGGGCTGTAGACCTCGTGGGTATAAATCCCGCTTGGTCTCTGTGTATTAATTTTTGTATCACTTTAGACAACTGGTTTGCCAACACTTGCGCCAGGAGTTTCATGTCAAACGTAAGAAGGGATATAGGCCGGTATGAGTCCGGTGTAGTAGGATCTTTCCCAGGTTTAAGAAGGACCACTATTATTGCTTCATTCATGGACGCAGGCAATTTACCTTTTATCAGTGCCTCATTATAGACCCTCAATAATACCGGTAGCAGTTGGGTGGAGTATTTCTTATACACCTCGGATTGCAAGCCATCCGAGCCAGGGGCTTTCCCATTATGGGTTTGGGCCAATGCCTCTAATAGCTCTTCCTCTGTAAGTGGAGCACTTAATAGTATGACATCCTGAACGGGTAACCGGGGAAGAGGGGATTTATCTAGGAATGACTCCAAGTCTGTCTGTGTAGGATGTACTTTTGAGGAATATACATCTATATAAAAGGTTCTAAATACTTGCAATATGTCTGAGGTATCACTATAGGACGTACCCTGTGGGTCTCTTATGTCTGAAATGTAAGTAGAGGACTGTAGGGACTTTGCTAAAGCAGCCAATAAGTGTCCAGTGGTTTCCCCCTCTTCAAAATAGCGCTGTTGCAGAAAAAATCTTTTATTTTCCGCAAGCTGTAGGGCCACTTGTTGAGACAGCGACTGCGCCGCCAACCAGGACTTTTTGGTGTCCTCAGAGGGGTTGGCGATGCAGTCAACCTCCATTTTCTTCACCTCTGAGAGTACAGAGTTCTCCCAAGCCTTAGTTTTGGTTTTGATCTAATATACAGTATAAATTGGCCCTTTAAGATATTATGGCCCCATAATATTATGTTCAAAAAACAGAGAGATCCCCCTCCATCGGATCTGGGTCTGGGAATAAGGACAGCCAAAAAGGATTCAATTTCCAGCACGATCTCCCTAGAGTATTATTAATGGATCATTCAACCCAGAAGGGAGAATGATCAGAGACTGTCCTAGGTTCATACTGGGATTTCATTACTGCTGGAAGAATGGCGTCATTTCCCCAGACCCAGATCAATCCTGGAAAGTCCCCCATATGTAGCAGAGAAGCAGGAATATGCATACTGATCAGGGTGCCTCATTCTCCACACATCCCCAAGGCCGAGCTCCCCCAGTAGTTTTGCAAATGCTGTGTGTTCCCGGTACGCCTATCCTTACCCAGGTCAAGAACATTATTAATGTCCCCTATTACTAGGGTTTGTACATCAGGGAACCAAGTAGTATACTTAGCCAGATATTTTAGGAGCTCGGCTGAGAAAGGTGGAGGGATGTACACCCCAGCAATGATGCACCTGTACCCCTGTATTGAGCATAGCATAAAGACATAGCGTCCCTGGGGGTCAAGCATCACATTATGTGTTAGGAACTTCGTCCCTTGCCTCACCAATATACTGACACCCCTGGAGTATGAAGAATAAGTTGCATGAAATTGGTGACCACATTGTCTCTGTGGGAACTGAGGAGTGTTCTCCGGTGGTAAATTGTCTCTTGTAGGCAAATTATTGACGCATCTAGCCTTTTAAGGGTACGCAGGACTGCCAGTCTTAGTGGGATTCCCCATCCCCCTGACATTCCATGAGAGGATTTTAACCTTTCCTGCCATATCGTTGTATAGTACATATAACCGCCAACAGTCTTCTGATATCCATTTTCGCTACATTGCAGGCATGCATCCATGATCCGTCCATAATTACCAGTATCTTGTTCCAAAGCGGGTAGAGCAGAACAAACCATTGCATATACGGGTGTTTAGATTCTGGGTGAGGGCCATCTCCCCAAGCAAGCAAGAAGGGCCGGGTGTATTCAGGGTCAGTCAGTGTGTGATCCAAACATAACCTTTAGAACCAGCAGGGCTCTCAACCTATTAGAGTCCAACAAAGGTATTCCACCTGGAACCATGTGGGGCAGCAGTTGGAGCTAGTCCCCTTGTGTAATGGAGCTCCTCTGCAGCATGTAGTTCAGTTACTGACTGGATAGGTGTGGTCCAGTAGTTGTACAAAAGGTACATGTAGCCTCCACCTATATTAGGAGAAAAACAGGCCATATGTCCAAATATACACAGACTTGTGATAAAGATAGTAGAGATGTTGATATGATTTCCTCCAAACAGTAGAGCACTCAGGAGGGCTCCGGTTGACGCCCCCCAGC
This sequence comes from Glandirana rugosa, assembly GCA_018402905.1. Lineage (NCBI taxonomy): Eukaryota > Metazoa > Chordata > Amphibia > Anura > Ranidae > Glandirana > Glandirana rugosa. The sequence goes on along the minus strand of BLSH010390426.1, from coordinate 31,097 downwards.
CGCACGCAGTGAGCGTTCCTCCCTGTCCAGCCATTGCATGACCAGGGTAGGTTTATCAAAAAAGTGCACTTCTCCGTTAGCTTCCACTCTCAGTCTGGCCGGATACAACATGGCATATTTTAGCTCCAATGAGTGCAGTCGGCGTTTGACATCATTAAATTGTGCCCTATGCTTTTGCAGCTCTGCTGAGAAATCAGGGAACAGGGACACCTTGGTGTTTTCAATGGACAGCGTGCCCGCCATAGTACGGGCTTTATTAAGTATAACATCCCTGTCCTTAAAGTTCAGAAGCTTAAACAAGAAGGGTCTAGGGTTAGTACCCGGTGGCAGTGGGCGTGCAGGGACCCTATGGGCGCGTTCCACCGCAAACATTGGGGAAACCGCGTTCACTCCAAATGTGGTTATCAGCCATTGTTCAATAAATTCAATAAATTGTACCGGGTTTTTCCCTTCTGCCCGTTCTGGAATACCAATAGCCCTTATATTATTACGTCTCATTCTGTTCTCTAATTCCTCCAGGCATTTAGCGTGCTGATCCGTAATTTGTACATTATAGCTGAGATCTCTTTGCATAGGGACCAAATCATCCTCAAGGGAGCCAACTCTCCACTCCAGAGCGGATGTTCTCTCTCTCAATTTTTGGGCATCATGTCTCAGGAAAGAGATCTCAGCTTTCACCCCTTTTAGCTCATCTGTTATTGCTGCTATAGATGCATTGCCTGTAGTCACCGCTGCAAAGATGTCACACAGGGTGGGCTCATATTCCTCTGTCTGAGCTATAGGCCCTGCTGGCTTGGCAAAGATGTCTGCCGGGGTACCCACTGCGTTCCACATAATGCTGGATCCGTTGCCATCCTCAAGGGGAACCGTATCATCTGCCTCAGAAGACCCACCAGACTGTTCCCCTGATGACACAGATGATGGGTGAGGGTCTTTGGGCTGCGGTTTGGAGAACAGCTTCTGTGCTGCAGCCTTTAGTTCTGTGTCCTGTGAGAGCCAGCTCCATCTTGTCCCATGGTGTCCGCGGTCCGGGCCTCTTTGCTCCGTTTTGACATGGCCAATATACTCGTGTGACCTCTTAAAAGAACGGGCAGCCTCTGAGGAATCCACCGGTGTCAAATTTGTGCCAATCTCGGGAGGTGTGCAGATGCCGTCAGGATAAAAGCACGGATGTTCGGCGGAGAGGAAGAAGAAAGCAGCCGACTACATCTGCTGCCCGGACACGCCCCAGCCTTATAGGATTTAATGAAATTTTTGTATTTGTATTTGTGCGCTGCATATAAAAATTGCCCTTTTTTCCTACTTACCATTTTCCACACAGAAGGAGGAGCAGAAGGTAGTTATTTTAATTGCTTTGCAACAGCATGATCCTTAAAGACAGGATCGTGTTCCTTATTCATTGTCCAAGTCCATTTAGCTGGAGTTTTACATACAAAAATATCAACAAAATCGGGTTGCAGGGGTGAGCTTGTTCGGTTAAATAAAGCTTTTAAGAGCATCTCAAATTTTCTGTCAGCAGAATCTTCAAAAGATGGAACGTATTTAATAGTTACAGTGAGAAGTTTGTTCAGGACAGATGGTAAAGTCAACCACAGAAATGGACTCCTTTTTTGCAAACTTTTTCCAGCAAAGATTTTTTAGGGATGAAAATCCTTTCAGGAGTGACTCAATCCTCAGATTGCACATTCTATCTGTTCATGAACGGGGAATCTTTTTTAAGTTTTTGCAAATCTTTGCACCCAAAGGGGAGTAGCGAGACAAACTGCACAATGCCAATTCTTTTTTTAGACAGAAGCAATAAACACTAGCAAGCATGTTGGATAAAGCTCCCTTTGCAATATAGTGACAATGTGAGGGAGAGAAATCTGCTGCTGCTCCCTCCTAGACTGCTCGGTGTCCTTCATTACCATCTGACTCAGCGTCCTCTAGGACTGGCATATCTGGGTCTGACCCCAGTTGAAAAACAGGAGTAGAAAAGGCAAGGTGTTTCTTAGCTCTAGACTATGATGATTAAGCGTGTTATCTCTCCAAGAAATTGTAACATGGTTGCAGATAATTATATTGTTATCAAGGTGACTTCTTGTTGCATGCCTGAAACAGAGCTAGAATCATATACTAAGACTGGTGTGAAAACCGACTCCTACTCCACTGCAAGGGACGCATCACTGAATTTGAGTGTTTTGCGGGCTTTCAGCAAAGAAAAATTTCACCTACTGTTTAGAACTGACTCCCTTTCACCTGGCCAGTGCCATAGCTACAAGTGAGGGTATTCCCCTGTGGGGTATTTACATAGAAGAGTGTGGGAGATAGAGGGTCTGTAAAAGTATGCAGTAACCCAGGTTTAGACCATCCTGCAAAAAATAATTTTGGCGAAAGAGTGAGAGGAAGCATCTGAATACCTTTTAAGGGATCTAGGCAGAAGTGGCAATAAAGTGCATGGCCGTTGGTGTAATGTAACACCTGGTAATCAACCTGAGGCGGAGCTCTGAGTGGTTGCATTTTAAAGCCAATTTAGAAATGTTTACACTTAAGTTAATACATTCCAAATGCAGCCCCGCTTTACACAGTAATGGTCAAAAGATACAGGGTGACCCATTAACTTTCCACAACCCTGGACTGTATATAACCCCCTGAAAGTGTTTTTAGGGACTAGGTTCCAAAGTGGCCACGACCCTGGATCACCGCCCTGAATCTAATTCATCGCATTGCACCAAGTGCTAAGGTGTCCTTAAAAGTTTGCCAGTATTCAATCACCTGAGTGTACAAATCTAGAACGATGACCTCATATGGTAATTCTACAGAGAGGGAACACAGTATCCACCAGTCTTTTTTCAGGCATTAATATCCAAGGGTGCTGTGGAAATCACATGTAATGTTACAGTCTTCCTAGCATAAAATAAAAGTATTCGATGTCTTTTCAGCCCTGCCAAAATCCACATCATACATTCATAGGGTACCATTGATTTTGAATAGAGGCAGAGAACCGCCTGACGAGGCTTAACGCTGTGTATACGTTAAGTCGAGTTTTGCCAGCTCTGCGTCAAATAGCTCTAGCGCTGCAACTTTTGAATGCGCTGTTCCTGCATTTGTTTTACAGCTTAAGAACGCCGAACCCACTTACAGCTCAAAAACATCAGCGTGTGTATGAGGCCATTGAATAAAATGGAGAGACGTTCTTAAGCTGTAAAAACAGCTCAAAAAAGTGTTAAAAACGCCCGTGTGTATGAGACCTTAGGAGTGTGTCTATGGGAATGTTTGACCATTCTTCCAGAAGCACATCTGTGAGGTCAAGCACTGATGTAGACGAGAAGGCCTGGCTTATAGTCTCCACTCTAATTCAACTTAAAGGCGTTCTATTGGGTTGAGATCAGGACTCTGTGCAGGCTAGTAAAGTTCATCCACCCTAAACTCGCTCACCCATGTCTTTATGGACCTTGCTTTGTGGACTGGTGCACAGTCATGTTGGAACAGGAAGGGGCAACCCCAAACTCTTCTCACAAAGTTGGGAGCATACCAAAATGTCTTGGTATGCTGATGCCTTAAGAGTTCCCTTCACTGGAACTAAGGGCCAAACGCAATCCCTGAAAAACAACCCCACACCATAATCTGCCCTCCACCAAATGATTTGGACCAGTGCTCAAAGCAAGGTCCATAAAAGGCACGGATGAGCTGGTTTGGGACAGAGGAACTTGACTGGCCTGCACAGAGTCCCTACCTCAACCCAATAGAACACCTCTGGGATGAATTAGAGCAGAGACTGCGAGCAGGGCTACTCGTCCACATCGGTGCCTGACCTCACAAATAAGCTTCTGCAAGATTGGTCAAACAATCCCATAGACACACTCCTAAACCTTGTGGACAGCCTTCCCAAAAGAGTTGAAGCTGTTATAGCTGCAAAGGGAGGGCCAACTCAATACTGAATTCTATGAACTAAGACTGGGATACCATTAAAGTTCATGTAAAAGGCAGGTGTCCCAATACTTTTGGTAATATAGTGTATGTGCTAGATAAGAGTAACAGGCAGTTACACACCTGGTGAGAATAAATGGGATCCATTTTATTGGATAAATTTGATTTGTATTTGTAGATTGTTAGGCTCATTTTAACCACTTGCCGACTGCAGTGTGACGGCGACAGAGTGTCTCGATATCGCAAAACGCTGTCATATGACGGCGGCTGCGATATCCCTCACTGTGAGCGCACTCGCATGCTCACTGTGCTCGGGGGGGCCAGGGAGCAGGTAGGGCAGACTCGATCGCCGCCGGCTACCCGCGATGCCCCCCCCCCCACCCCCCGCAGTGAAAGAATGGAGGTCCGTGTAAGTAAACACGGATCTCCGTTCTGTTAGAGGGGGAATTGCTGTGATCACAGGCTTCCTGTATATGGAAGCAGTGATCACTCCCTTCCCCCAGCCAGGCCAGCCCACATACAGTTAGAACACGCCCAGGGAACACAGTTAACCCTTAGAGCGCCCCCTCCAGGTCATCCCCTTCACTGCCAATGGCATTTAAACAGTAATCAGTGCATTTTTATAGCACTGATCGCTGTATAAATGCCAATGGACCCAAAAAAGTGTCAAAATGGTCCGATATGTCTGCTGCAATTGCAGTACTGCTAAAAAAATCGCAGATTGCCGCCATTACTAGTAAAAAAAAAAAAAAAACCCCAGAAATGAATTCTCATCATCCGTAAACGTGGCAACTTTTGCGCAAACCAATCAAACGCCAATTGCGATTTTTTTTTTTTTTTTTTACCAAAAATATGAGGAAGAATATAAATCGGCCAAACCGTTGGAAAGAAAATGTTTTGTTATATTTTTTTTGGATTTGTATTTTAGCAAAAAGTAAGAAATTAGTTTTTTTTTTGGAAAATTGTCGCTCTTCTTTTGTTTATAGCGGCGATCAGAAATGACGCAGAGGTGATCAAATACCACCAAACGAAAGCTCCATTTGTGGGAAAAAAAGGACGCAAATTTTGTTTGGGTACAACGTCGCACGACCCCGCAATTGTCAGTTAAAGCGATGCAGTGCCGAATCGCAAAAAGTGCTCTGGTCCTAAAGTGGGAAATCCTTCCGGGGCTGAAGTGGTTAAATCCGGCTGTTTGTTGCTATTCTTGTTCTGTTGGGTGTCTAAATATGCTGTCTTTTGTATTCTTACGTGTTTTGTCCTTGGTGCACTTCAAAAGGTCAGGTGGAAGATGCTAATAAATGAAAGTTATGTATTTTACGAATTAACCACTTCAGCCCCAGAAGGATTTTCAGCTTTAGGACCGGAGCCCTTTTTGCGATTCGGCGCTGCGTCGCTTTAACTGAAAATTGCGCGGCCGTGCGACGTTGTACCCAAACGAAATTTGCGTCCTTTTTTCCCACAAACAGAGCTTTCTTTTGGTGGCATTTGATCCCCTCTGCATAGTTTCTGATCGTCGCTATAAACAAAAGAGCGACAATTTTGCAAAAAAACCCAAATTTCTTACTTTTTGCTAAAATACAAATCCAAAAAAATATATAAAAAAAACATTTTTTTTCACCGTTTTTGGCCGATTTATATTCTTCCTCATATTTGCGATTAAAAAAAATTGCAATCTGCGTTTATTGATTGGTTTGCGCAAAAGTGGTCGCGTTTACGGATGAGAATTCATTTTTGGGGTTTTTATTTTTTTTTTATTTATTTTTTACTAGTAATGGCGGCGATCTGCGATTTTTAGAGGTACTGCGATATTTCAGCTGACATGTCGGACCATTTTGACACTTTTTTGGGACCATTGGCATTTATACAGCGATCAGTGCTATAAAAATGCACTGATTACTGTGTAAATGTCATTGGCAGTGAAGGGGATAACCTGCAGGGGGCGCTCTAAGGGTTAACTATGTTCCCTGGGCGTGTTCTAACTGTGTGGGGACTGTCCTAGCTGGGGAAGGGAAGTGGTCACAGCCTCCGTATACAGGAAGGCTGTGATCACAGCCCTTCCCCCTTCACAGAATGGAGGTCCGTGTTTACATACACGGACCTCCGTTCCTTCACTCAGGGGGGGCCATCGCGGGTAGCCGGCGGCAATCGAAGCCGCCGCACCCGCTCCCTGGCCCTCCCCGAACACAGTGAGCGTTATCGCAGCCGCCGTCGTATGACGGCGATTTGCGATAACGAACCACCTTGTCGCCGTCAACCTGCGGTTGGCGGTCGGCAAGTGGTTAATAAATGGCATTACTAAGTGCTTATATGCTAATGTTACAGTATGTTCTTTATACAATAGCAGGTTTATTTTGCTCAAATAACTGTAGCCACAAGATATTAGAACAAATAGTTGTACTCTGTATTTATGGAATTGCCTTGTTGTGGAAAATGGAGACAGTCTCTTTGTGGTACCGTGAGCTATTTGGGAGTCTAGAGGTCAGTCAGGCCGATAAGGTGTTTTAAGACAACAATTCATTAATGATGTGCCTCTTGTGCAACTCCTTAACCACATCAGTACCTGGCACGAAAACCCCCTTCCTGTCCAGGCCATTTTTCAGCTTTCAGCGCTGTCGCACTTTGAATGACAATTACTCAGTCATGCAACATTGTACCCATATGAAATTTGCGTCCTTTTTTTCACACAAATATAGCTTTCTTTTGGTGGTATTTAATAACCTCTGGGTTTTTTCATTTTTGTGCTATAAATAAAAAATGATTGAAAATTTTGTGAAAAAATGCTTTTTTTTCTTTATTTCTGTCAAAAAATTTAGCAAATTAGTAATTTTTCTTCATAAATTTTGGCCAAAATTTATGCTGCTACCTATCTTTGGTAAAAATAACCAAAATAAGTATATATTATTTGGTCCTTGTGAAAGTTATAGAGTCTACAAACTATGGTGCCAATCATTGAAAATTGATCACACCTGATATACTGACGGCCTATCTCATTTCTTGAGACCCTAAGGGACGGTTCACACTGGAGAGGCGCGATGCGGCGCTCGAGGCGATCTCAAGGCGGCTTGCAAGGAGACTTCTATCATAGAAATCAATGCAAGCCACCTGAGATCGCCCTGAAAATAGTGCAGGGACCATTTTTCTAAGGCGGAGCGAAGCGATTCGCTCCTATTAGAACGGTCCCATTTGCACAGCATTGAGGCGAATTGTCAGGCGACTCAAGTCGCCTGACAATTCGCCTAGATGTGAACGGGCCGCGAAGTCGCACCGCATCGCACAGCTCCAGTGTGAACCGGCCCTAACAAGTCAAGAAAGTACAAATACCCCCCCAAATTACCCCTTTTTGGAAAGTAGACATTCCAAGGTATTTAGTAAGTCGCATGGTGAGTTCTTTGAAGTTGTAATTTTTTCCCATAATTCTTTGTAAAATGAAGATCATTTTTTTTTTTTTTTACAAAATTGTCATATTAATACGTTATTTCTCTCACATGGCATATGCATCGTTGCAACTACACCCCAAAACACATTCTGCTACTCCTCCTGAGTATGGCGATTCCCCATGTCTGAGACTTTTTCACAGCCTGGCCACATACAGAGGCTCAACATGCAGGAAGCACCATCAGGTATTCTAGGGACATAAATTACACATCTAATGTCATGACGACCCATCACACTTTTGAAGGCCCCCTAGCATCAGGACAAAAGAATTGCCCACAAAATGACCTCATTTTGGAAAGCAAACACCCCAAGGTATAATATATAAGGCATAATGAGTCTTTTGAACGGTTCATTTTTTTACAGAAGTTTTTGGAAAATGTGGAAAAAAAATGAAACCGCATTTTTTTTACACAAAGTCGTCCATTTACAAGATATTTCCAACACATAGCATGCACATAGCAAAAATGACACCCCAAAATACATTCTGCTGCTACTCCCGAGTATGGCAATACCACATGTGTGAGGCTTTTACACAGCCCGGCCACACACAGAGGCCCAACATTGAACTAGCACCTTCAGACGTTCTACAAGCATAAATTGCACATTTCATTTCTCAACCACCTATTACACTTTTGAAGATCCTGGAGCACCAGGACAATGGAATTGCCCATAAAATGACCCCATTTTGGAAAGCAAACACCCCAACGTATAATATATGAGGCATAATGAGTCTTTTGAACATGTCATTTTTTTTCCAGAAGTTTTTGGAAAATGTGGAAAAAAAATGAAAACACATTTTTTTTACACAAAGTCGTCCATTTACAAGATACTGGGTTGGGTCACTGGTGGCGGACAGTGGACAGTGGGTCATAGAACATTTACCTGCTGAAACACATTTTTTTTACACAAAAGTAAAAAAAAGGT
>BLSH010390407.1:553106-573258 GCA_018402905.1 Glandirana rugosa | reverse complement strand
AACCCGAACGATTTTTGAAATGTCCGGGTCCGGGTCCGTGCCACGGACACCCTAAAGTTCGGTACGGACCCGAACGTTACAGTCCGGGTTCGCTCAACACTAATCAGGAGAAATAAACTCAATGTGCTTTAGCAATTTTAGTTGAGCATCTGACCATTTTATAGAGTGAGGCTGCTTACAGCCGGATCATTCAATACCGCTTTGTGTGCCTTACAGAATTATTTAACATGGCTGCACCCACAAGTAAACTGGAAAAAATGTTAAACTATCTAATCATATTATCATAGGATGTAGAGCTATATTTGCTGGTAAGACAGTACATGATGATTTTATCTGCAGAACCATTGGATAGGTACTTTGTTTGAGAGGGTGACAACGCTTTTCCTTCTACAGTAAAATCACTGAAGTGTTGTCACCTTTGCTGCTGCTGTAGCTGCTTAGATCTTGGAACTGTTGATAACCCTATCAGTGAATAGCAATGCTTAGCTCCACCCACAGCCCTTTAGCTTGACAGCACATTTCTCTATCTGTAGGAGCTTAGGGAAACTATGTAAAAGCCATGTTCAGTCCCTCCAGCACTGACAAACAGAGTGCAGGTGCAATCCAGATTCCAAGCTGCAATTACCATATAAATGTATATTATATTTATGTTAACATATTTAACATGCTCACTTGTAGTTAATATGCTTGGTTGTCACTATAAAATGAAAAATAAAATTTACTACACCGCTTGCCATGACTGCACAAACATGCATAACTACACTCACAGCCAATCCATTGATGCGCACAACCCCATTTGCTGCCACTGCTCGGATAAGCACAACCCTACTCTCTGCCACTGTACTGATGCACAGAACCCCATTCACCACCAATACATTGAAGCACAATATCCTATTAAATCATGACAGCCTGTCAGGGCTGGGCTTCTGCTATTTACTAGCATCTCTTTTCTTTCTGTGCACAAAGGCTGCTCAGCTGTTGGTTAATTACCAGCCACAGTGACTCACCTGGTTACCATTACCTGCCTCATTAGTCCAGCCTAAAGCCAGTTCCTTTTGGCTATTTAACAGTTTTGCTCATTCCCTCCATGCCCTTGTGTGGTCAACATCTCCAGTGTGTTCCTGCTGTGTTCTTGTGTATGACTTGGCCTGGCTCTTCTCTTCTGGTTCTTGCTCCTGATTTTTTGCTCCTGACAACACCGACTCCTGGTTCCCTGATCCTGGCTCGTCTGATTATCCACTCTGGCTTCCAAACCCTGACTTCTGTTTTTGAACTGTGTTATTTTTGCTATTGCATTAAAGGCTTGATTTTAACTGCGTTTTCTGTCTCTGCCTGCTTTATGGTTACTGACACGGCCTAGCAGCTAGCATTTTCATAAGGGGAGCACAGCAATGTCAGCTTCCATGTTGCTCTCATGACAAGTTGGCTTAAAGACTACGTCAGTGCTCTGAATTCTTATGTTAAATAAACCTGTCTATGCAACATGACTCCCATCATCTCCATATAGGTGAGAATGTATCATATGATGTTTCATTAAAATACCTACACTTGAATTGTGAGTAACCCTGCCTTGCTGTACAGTAGAACTGGTATTCCTTCTGCTGGGTGTAATGAATTGTGCAATAACAGGATTATTATCAATTAATTGGAATGGCAAACATATATGAATGGCTTAATTGTGATAAGCTTTCAGTCATCAAGTTACACCTTTTATAATGCAGGACAGGAAGTCCATAAACTGTCATCCTAATACATCATGGCATCAGTATTTCATTATAAAGCTGTTGTGTTTAGATTTGGATTTTTAAGGGAGGGTGGGGGGTCAGATAATGGGGCCAGCAGCAAACACTGTTGACCTTACACAGTACTATAGTTCAAAATGCTGTAATGATGTGACTAACAAAGTGACTGATAACAACCAATAAAAAGGATTATGGATTGGTTGCCATAGTATTCTACACATTTCTATTTGCTTTATTATATAAACCCTATTATGTATGATCAGGCCTGGCCTGGTAATCTCACAATACTGGCATTCTCCAGAAGGACTGATATGCTTGAAAAAATCAGTGGTCTGGTTTTTTAACTTTATATAACTGTATAAAGGAAAATTAAAAAAAAAAAAACACAAACTAGCCATACATAATGTGTCCATTTCCACCAAATATGTTACTGAGATTGGATTGCTAAGAGACTGCCTGCAAGTTGACGCATTTCGTCCTGCTCACGAGGCTTTATTATGACTAAGCCACGCCATGGGTGGGACAAAATGCATTGGGGGCATGGCCTGGACTGAGCCGTACTGAGGCTGCTTTTACTCAAGCGACTGTCAGACATGTTGGTTTGCTGTGCTCAGGACATCTTTTTTGCTGGATTTATTGCACTGAGCTGGGAGTGGTCCTCCTCAGCCAACTGTCAGGAACCATAAACCAGACAGAGCCAAAAAATGCAGTTAAAATCACACCTTTAATGAAATGACAAAAATAACACAGTTCAGGAGCGTATTCAAAAAAATTAGCCAGGGTTTGGATGCCAGAGCGGGTAATCAGACGAGCCACGTCAGGAAACCAGAAGTCAGCATAGTGAGGAGCAAAAATCAGGAACAGGAATCAACATATCATCATACACAGGAACATAGGAAGGAATGCACTTACAGATCATAGACCACGTAAGGGCAAGGAGGAAATGAGCTAAGCTGTTTAGCAAAAAGGGGCTGGCTGTAGGCTGGACTAATGAGGCAAGATAATGGTAACCAGGTGAGTCACAGTCAGCTCTACCAGTAGGCGAAGTAGGTGGCCGCCTAGGGTGCACTGCCGCCTAGGGGCGCTTGGCCACTGTTGATCTGTCACTGGCTGCTCTGCATTGATTCATGTAAAAACTGACATTGTCTGACTGAGATAATGAGATTGTATTATCACATGCCATTTGCAAATGTATATAGAAATAGTGACTGATCTGCCAAATACCCCCCTCCGCCCCCACCCCCATGAGGCTGTATTTGATGGGCACAGGTGAAGCTGTATTTGATGGGCACAGGTGAAGCTGTATTTGATGGGCACAGGTGAAGCTGTATTTGATGGGTGCTGATCAGGGCAGGGCAGAAGGGGTGGAGTCAGGGGTGAAGTCAAGGGGGGTGGCAAAATGAGGTTTCGCCTAGGGTGCCAAAAATCTTTGCACCAGTCCTGCTCACAGTGGTTACAATGAGTGGCTGGTAATTAACCGACAGCTGAGCAGCCTTGAGCACTGAAAGAAAAGAGCTGCTCGTTAAGTAGCAGGAGCCAACTGACATCATCACCCACCGTGTGAGCCACTGGATTGGGATGAAGGAGCCTAGAGGGACCCCTCTAGTTTTCTGAAGCAGGTCCCTAGAGTTCCACTTTAACAAATTTGGCTCTACATGACCAAATTTGTATGATAGTCGTTCAGCTCCTTGGTTAAAAAATAATCATTGTATTATTACTCTATTCACAGGTGGCCACTTTGAAAGCGGATTCACCCTTCCACTTGAATGCTACACAAGTGGATAATGATTAGACAAGTTATTGACAAATTCAAATAACCAAATCCAGATGATAATGAGCCTATGCACGTGTTAAAGTATTCAAATGACATAGCAGTGAATAATAATTGCATGTAGGTTAAGCTTTGGAGGTTAATGATTCCCTGGACAGCTGATGAGGTTATAATGTACACCCCACGTTTACTCCAACTGGGAGCTTCATTCAGGACAATTGTCTTGCTGGTAAATAGATAACACAGATTATGCCTGTCCAAATCACAAAACACACAATCGCAGTAATTATGTTCTCTTTGTTTGCGGTTCCAGCGACAGCATCCGCGGGGACCCTGTGGAGAAATGCGATATTGCAGCTGAGTTCAATAATGATGGAAGCACTTTTTTTATGAACAGAATTTATAATCTTTCTGTATTACCAAAATTCATAATTTTATAAGGAACATATTGTTTGCTTGTTTATTTTTTACCATATTTATTTTAAAGTGCATAAAGTAATTTTTTGGCTTAACTTTTTTATTGCTGGTTCACCTTGACCACAAAACTTCTTATGCAGATAAGGGGCGTCTGTAGACACAAAAAAATAGTTGTGCAGCTTCAACTGAAGTTGAAAAATGCCCTTGCCATAGGATTAGGTAATTTACGTACCTTATGAAGCCTGACTAGAAAACTCCCACGATATTGCTAGGCACAGCTATTACTGTTCATCTTCACCATTACAGGAGTGAGCTCTCAAACGCTGAGCTCAGAGCTACTGCATCAGGGGAGAGAAAGCACATGAGGGGGTTTGTATCAGAGAAAGGACTTACTCTTGTGATGCGGATGTGAACAGTAATAGTTGGGCCTCACTTAGCAATGTGCTAGCAGTACTCTGAAACATCTACCTTTTGTCTTGAATTCCTCCAGAAAAATATGAGGTACCCTGAGCTTCAGAGCTATGTATCTGCAATATGAGGTCTAAAACACTTCCAACTGCTAGTTTTATGAGATTTGGAGTCAGATTTGATGATGGCACTACTGTGCTGCTCATTGTTCTCCTTGCTGGAGAGGACGTTGTACCTGAGCACCTGAAGTGCTAGGATATCTCTGCTTCTGCTTTATTCATCCTGGGGATCTGTGCTTCATTGGTCTCTTCTGTTGCTTCTTGAATTTTATCCCACCAGTTATCAGATGAACGTTCATTGGGGGGGTATCTGTGACATTAGAAAGTCCTGTATCTACCAAGATGGTCACCTGCACTCAGAATTTCATTGTGGTACGAAATTTGATGTCAGAAATGGGAAATAGCTCTGCTGCAGGGAGACCAGAAGCAAATTATTTAGTGAAAAACACATCCAAAAGTAGATTTCTTACTCGACTTGTCTAAGCCCAGCAAATTGCTAGGAAAAGCAGGCCCCAGTAATAAAGTGAAACAGAAACAAAGAGGTATGTAAGGGGGTTTTCTTGCTAAAGGTATTAGTATGCCTTTTTTTGCGTCTGCAATTAGGCACAACCTTTTCTTTGTAAAGTCTAAAATGGAGTGCAGGTTCACTGTCAACAGCAAACTACTATTCAAGGCATGGACCATGATGTATTGCCTCAGCAGTCCTATTGTCCAGCAGTGGGTCTCATTGGCCAAGACAAGAGGACATCAAACCTCTCTTCCCTCCATGCCAGCTAACACATAGTTTGTGTAGTCAATCGCTGTGAATGGTTACCGTGATATGATCTTGCCTTTTCCACAGTAATGAAGTTTAAGAGGTGTTTTATTATTTTGAACTTAAAGCCTTGTCTGAGTCACCCCACAAGAAACATCTTTCCAGTTAACAAATAGACAAAGGAGACATCTGACATTTACTGCTGACTAAGCAATCACAAGTGCCCAGTATCTTTTCAAGAGGTAGCTTACTGAATGCTGATGTCACCCATGAAATGCCTAGTTTGTATTTTTATTAGGTCAAGTGTGTAAAGTGGTCATTTTTGAAGAATTCCTTTCCTAACAAACAAAGATTATTCTGTCTTTACTGGACTCCTTGTTTATAACACCCAGCTTTCCAAGGTGGGAAGGAGCACATACTGTCCTTGCTGTCACCCTTGATGTCCTTGCCACACCCTTAGTCACACTTCAATTATCCCACATAGAAAAGGCCATCAACATGTAATGATGAGTTTCAGGCATTTACTACCACAATGGTCAACATGATTGAGGTGGCCATAGCAACCAGATATTGTAATGGTCCAGGAATGGTTTAGAAATGTAACGCTATTATTTGTTTGCTATGGACAATATCAAAATTTATATTTGATAATCAAAACTGTTATGTCCATGGTGGGGTTTAAGAAAGCTAACAGAGCTATAGTTTTGTTAGTTAAATTACCCTGTGGTTGCTTTAGAAACTTTGGAAGAAATACAGGATTGGAAATTCAGTTAAAATCAGCATGTAGGTTTATTTAGTTTGTCTCTCACTTGCATAGCTAGACCCACTGCCAGAATCTGACACTTGTAGATATATTGGATGCCTGCATCTCCTGATGCCTACTGTGTCCGCCATGCCCCCCCGGGCAAGGCTGTCTCTACCACTAGGCGGAGTAGCCCCCTAGGAGCGCCTGGCCACTGTTGATCTGTCACTGGCTGCTCTGCATTGATTCATGTAAAAACTGACACTGTCTGACTGAGATAATGAGATTGTATTATCACATGCCATTTGCAAATGTATATAGAAATAGTGACTAATCTGCCAAATGCCCCCCCTCCGCCCCCACCCCTAGTGAGGCTGTATTTGATGGGCACAGGTGAAGCCGTATTTCATGGGCAAAGGTGAGGCTGTATTGATTGGCGCTGGTAAAGCTGTATTTGATGGGTGCTGGTGAGGCTGCATTTGATTGGCGCTGATCAGGCTGGGCAGGGGAAAGGGGGTGGAGTCAGGGGTGGAACCAAGGGGGCGGCAAAATGAGGTTTCGCCTAGAATGTCAAAAATCCTTGCAATAGCCCTGCCCCCGGGTGCATTAGTAATATAGCAGCTGGAGAGAGAGGCCACAGTTGGTTGATGCAGACATTTGTCACATCCAGAAGCGTCAGATGCTGAAGATTCTAGTGGTGGCTCTCAAAGATTGGAGTAATGCTTTATTTGTTTTAACTTATCTTCTGACATTGAGGTGGATTTACTAAAACTGGAGCACTCAGAATCTGGTGCATCTTTGCATGGTAGCCAATCAGCTTCTAACCTCAGCTTGTTCAATTAAGCTTTGGCAGTAAAACCTGGAGGTTGATTTGTTCCTATGCTGAAGTGAGCCCGATTTTGCACTCTTCAGCTTTAGTAGATAAACCCAACAGTCTCTTTAACCTTCCTAGCGGTATTCCCGAGTGTGGCTCGGGGTGGATTTTCAGTACCAAGAGCGGTAACCCCGAGCCACACTCGGGATTGCATCGCTGGATCCAGGCAAAGTTACTCACCTTGTCCCCTGGATCCAGCGATGTCCTCCCGCGGTGTCAGCGTGTCTGCGGGCTGTGTCCTCCGCTCCGATGCCTCTGTGTGCCTCGGGCTCCGTTCCCTGTGAGCGTCGCGTTGCACGGGGGCGGAGACTGGCGGGAAATTCAAAAAGTGAAACACACACAGCACATACAGTACACTGTAATCTTATAGATTACATTACTGTATGAAAACATTTCACATCCCCTTTGTCCCTAGTGGTTTGCCCAGAGCCCTGCATGCACTTTTATATAATAAATGTCATTCTTTCTGCCTGGAAACATGAGAATGTCCATAGCAACCAAAAAGTGCCCTTTGCGTCAAAAGTGGTTTTTGATCGGCTAGAAAACAGCGATAGTAAATAAGAATCATTTGCAGAATTGAGTGATACTGATTTTTGGGGAAATTTATCATCAGAAACTGAAAGTGACGACAGCGACAATTCTGCAACTGAGCAAATTTCTGCGTTTTTGGTTTGATTACATTATTGAATACATGCAAAATAATTGTACCGCTTTCAGCACCAAAAATCAGACATAATCATACCGCCAGGGATACTAACCATTGCAGGCCTATAGTACATAACGCCATATCTCCATGCAGAAAACCATTACCGCTTTCAGCAATAAATTCCAGACTCAGTCATACCGCCAGGGAGGTTAAGAAGACAGGAAATTTTAAAAACAGACACCTATAGGATCCATAAGTGTTCTCAGCACCCCATAAAACACAAGGGCAGTCTTGTCACATCCGTTATGTGGTTGAGAGCTCAACCTACCCCAGCTTCTGCTCATCCCTATTAGCCCATAGCTTTAATGGGTGGCATTGTGAGCAATTTATGGGTAAGACAAGCTTTTGGCTACATAAACTGGTCAGAATTTGCTTAACAATAAGAACTCCTAGGACAGTGTACACAGTATGTGAACAGACATGCCAGCATTTCCCAGAGCCTACACCTTTTCTCTGCTTCAGTATGTGAACAGACATGCCAGCTCATCCCAGAGCCTACATCTTATCACTGCTGCCCATTTAACACTTTTAAAGTGACAACATGAACCTTGTAATTAGTGTAGATGTGAAACTGTATATATATTTATAAAGATGTATATGTCAAACTAAAATAATGGACAGTTGCAGAAGAAAAATAAACCGGTGGACTTGGGTCGAAAAGTACTGTGGGTCAGGCTTGTGCAAGATGACAAGTTGCCATTTTACGATTTGTGGCAACTCTATACTCTCTTCCTCTTGATCGTTTTTCATTGTATTGTTGTCAGTTTGTTTATAATTTTACCATTTAGTCACAGCTTTGGTATGTCAGTTACTAAGCCTTGGTCAAGATGAATTCATTTGTGCTAATGTTTGTAATTTTGGTTCCCTGGACTCCTTGAGTTTTTAATAAATATAGAGTTATGGGTAATGTTCATTATTTTAAAAGCTGTGGCCATCGGTACTTCCACAATGTTCCCAGAACATTTTAGTTTGTGCTTTTATTTCTAATTATCACCCTTTATTAACTTTGGATTCTTGGAGAGCCATGGGAGAAACGTCTTCATTATTTGGCTGGCCTGGAAGTAGTGAAGATGCTACTACAGGTTTGGTCAAGAGTTGAGACCTTTGAAGGACTGGCTATGTGCTTAAAGCATGTCAGGGTTATGACTCTACTCTGACACACCGCGATTTTTGTTCTGGAGATTTTATCATTCCCTTGCGATACGCCTGTTTTTATGCATCTAAATGTAATTGCAATACTTTTTAAACATCAAATACCTTTACTGTATTACGCTATTGGAGCCTTTATCTTTTATGTATTATCCCACATTCCGGTATGGAGATAAGATTGCCTGTGTCCGAGACATAACAGTAGGGGTCTGGATACTCCCTGGCGGCGCGTTCTTATATGGATATAAAAATGGCTCCTTCCGGTCTCCTGTGATAAGAGACCATCTCTCTTTGCTAAGTGCAATCACAGCGTGGTGGTGGAATTTTTTTCACAATACTTCCCAAAGCATGGTGGCACTAAGAGGATTTGCGTACTATTTGCACCTTACTATATACCTTTTTTCAAGATATGAACGAGGACTGTTTTTATGAATTCATCTTTGGACTTTTTATTACTCTTCAAACACACTATTGCTTTAGTAGTGGGTCTCTGCAATGACCAAGTTCACTCTATTCAAATAATCATTATTATTTGTATGATTGCTAGCGCAGCACTTTTTTGTTTATGTCAGTTACTAAGCCTTGGTCAAGATGAATTAATTTGTGCTAATGTTTTTAATTTTTCTTTCCCTGGACTCCTTGGGTTTTTAATAAATATAGTGTTATGGGTAATGTTCATTGTTTTAAAAGCTGTCGCCATCGGTACTTCCATAACGTTTCCAGAACATTTCAGATTGTGCTTTTATTTCTAATTATCACCCTTTACTAATTTTGGATTCTTGGAGAGCCATGGGAAAAAAGTCTTCATTATTTGGCTGGCCTGGAAGTAGCGAAGATGCTACTACAGGTTTGGTCAAGAGTTGAGGCCTTTGAAGGACTGGCTATGTACTTAACCTCCCTGGCGCTAATCCCGAGTGTGGCTCGGGGTGGAATTTCAGTACCGTTAGCGGTAACCCAGAGCCACACTCGGGATTGCATTGCTGGATCCAGGCAATGTTACTCACCTTGTCCCCTGGATCCATCGATGTCCCCCCGTGGCGTCAGCGTGTCTGTCCCTCCGCCCAATGCCTCTGTGTGCCAGGCTCCGTTCCCTGCGAGCGTCGCGTCACACGGGGACGGAGACCGGCGGGAAATTCAAATAGTGAAATACACAGTACACATACAGTACACTGCAATCTGTAAGATTACATTGCTGTATGAAATAATTTCACATCCCCTTTGTCCCTAGTGGTTTGCCCAGTGCCCTGCATGCACTTTAATATTATATATGTCATTCTTTCTGCCTGGAAACATGAAAATGTCCATAGCAACCAAAAAGGGTCCCTTTACGTCAAAAGTGTTTTTTTATCAGCTGGAAAACACCGATAGTAAAAAAGAATAATTTGCAGAATTGAGTGATACTGATTTTTGGGGAAATTTATCATCAGAAACTGAAAGTGACGACAGCGACAATTCTGCAACTGAGCAAATTTCAGTGTTTTTGGTTTGATTACATTATTGAATACATTTTATTACTATTACGTTATTATTTCTGATAATTATTTATAGTTATTTATTATATTATAATTTATGATTTCATGTTTCAAACTTTATCATACCCGGGATGTCTACTAGACTCTTGTTTGGACAGGTTTACATGAGTTATTCCTCAGAATTACAGGCCTACGATATAAAACGCCAAATTTCCATGCAAAATAATCTTACCGCTTTCAGCACCAAAAATCTGAAATAATCATACCGCCAGGGAGGTTAAAGCATATGTCAGGGCAAACTAAGAAAAGACATACGCAGTAGTACATCACTGCTATACATTGACATTTCCTCATATTTTATCCATTTAAAGATTCTACAAGTACAGAAAAGTACCGGTTGATCCACACTTTAAATACTGTTTTGGGCTGACAACACACAAACTTTTTGTGGACTGAGTGTTGTAAGTCCTGCCCAGTTTTCTCTTACCAGACTGACCCATCTACTGTCCCATTTCCAAAAAATAAAGAATAATCATTCTGTAATCCCAAGATGGGGCAAGGAGGGCTGATTACTCTCCTTGAAATAACACTGCAAGCGATCACTGGACACGGGACAGCTCAGAACTGCTAACGTGATCAGCAACACTATTTGCAGTTTAAAAAACAAAATAAAAGTTTTGTATATTTAAATCAGAAACAAACTCCTTGTAGCAACATTGTCTTTTTGGTAGTCCCTCTTACAGAAATGTAAAAAATGTATAGGTTTTTTGTACCGCAAGGCAACACTTCCTGGTTTTCAGCCTAGGCTGGGCCCCAATGCCTCCTGAGATTGCTACATGACAGCTATCCCAGTAGGCAGTGTGCTGTATATCTGAGCATACGCAGAGTTTTTTTGTGCATGAGCACAAAAGCAACTAGGGTGCCTATATGTTAGAAATGGCGGCGTTCATGCGCAGAAAAGCCCCAGTGTATGTGCAGATGCTCTGCCGGCCTTTTCCAAGTACCAAATACCTGGAAGAAACCAAGGTTGCATCTGCACACGTGTCGTACCTTGCAAGATGGCGGCACAGAAGATGGATGGGGAGGGAACTAATGCAGTTTTAAAGTTCCATTTTCACAGACCAAAACTGAGCAAATAAAGCCTAGCACACATGGGCCGAATGACGGCTGGCATCAGCCGGTTCAATAGAAACCTGCTGATATTCGGCCCATGTGTATGGTAGCTGGTCTGACAGAAGCATGGTGCATGGCTGAAAAAGGTCTTCTGACTGGCTCGCGTTCAGCGCTGTCAGCCAATGGCTGAGAGCGTTGACCAGAGTTGGGGGGGAATCCCCCTGTCAGAATACAATTGCTCAGTAGGGGAGATCGCTGTACTAACATTGGATTGTTAGTACAGTGGCTCTGACCTGAGCTGTCAGGTTTTTTTTCTCGAACATAAAAAACTAGTGATGTGTACGAGGCTTAAGAGAAGTTCATTGTTAGGGATTACATACACTTTAACAAAGGCCATATTTCTGGCAAATAATTTCCTCATCTTTGAGAAAGTTGGGCTTTAATTTACTTGATTTTCTGGAAAAAGTCAGTTACAAAAAAAAGAAAAAAAAATCTCTGAAAGGCTTGTTTAAGACTTTTTGTTTAACCCCAGGAGGCAAACAATTAAATGGACTGCCATTGTTTGTATGTCAAACAAGAGGATATTTGATAGGTCATTATTTTGTTGGGAGGAGCAGCAGGAATAAATGTTTTGGGTGAAATCTGAGTCAGACATGTCCTTTGTCACTGTGACCTTGAGTTGAGGTGCTTCCATATAGTGATTACACACCGCCAGGCATTTCTACGATCATTATACTTTTACAACTGCCAGCCATGCAGATCAGGGGAGCATGTTGCCCATTAGTAGCAAATTTCATACCCTCTTTTATATTTACCATTTATCTGTATAGCTTTTATTATTCTTCAGTTGCCTAGCTTTGCTTTGACACGTGTTTTTGAAAGAAATTACTGAAATGAGAAACTACAAATGAACGCACCCAAGTGCAGCATGCAGGACTTACAACACAATTGGGAAGCGGCTCTGTTGGAGACAATAGATTTTCTCTTGTGATGTCATAGCATTTTACTTACTGGCATACCCCGAGTTACAAACATCCGACTTACATACGACTCCTACTTACAAACCAAGGGAGAAAACAGGAAGTGAGAGGAAATCTCCCCCTAGGAAGGGAGATTCACTCCTGTAAGATTTATCATGGGAAAAAGGGGTCTCCACTGACGCTTTATCATCAATTTTTGTTTCCACAACAACCCAAAATTTGCTAAACCCACCGTAGGAACCAGGAACTAAGGTGACATTTTCTAAACAGGGATATAGACTGCAAAACAAATGTTACAGGAGTGATAACCCTTCCCTTTGCTATCCAAAAAACGTAAAAATGATTTTTTTTTGGCTGGAGCTACACTTAAAAAATGTACCTGTTCCAAATTACATACAAATTCAACTTAAGAACAAACCTACAGACCTTGGGGACTGCCTGTACTTTATTTCATGGCATTGCATTTGGTTGAAACAACCTCTGATGCTTTCACAAGATGCTGAAGGTTTTGTTGTCTGTGTCTCCATTGGGGAAATGTTCCTTGCCTCCCTTCCCCGATAACCAGATGAGAATGATAGGAAAGCTCCCCAACATGGACACTTATACCTGTAAACATATACTGTATGTTAGAGGTCCTAACCCATCCTCATGATATTTCAAACGTGGTCCTCTGTTAAAGGATAAAGGTTTGTATAGTATAATTATCATTTAGAGTATATGTAAACCCTAACAAAGATCTTCTCTTATTTTTGCCCTTTTGCTCTATTAAATATACAATTGAAAATTGTATATATATATATATATATATACCATTGAAAATGTTTTATATGTTTTATTATACCTGTTTTATAAGTGCAAAATAAACCTGTTGATCATGCCAGAAATTCAGTGCTGTCCGGCGTCCTGTGCATGCTTCCAGTGTTATCTCAGGCTGTTTAGCTCTCAAAGTTCTAATCATGGGACAACAAGTCAATTAATACCTATGCCTTTGAAGATTAAAGTGTTACTAAACCCACAACAGTAAAATCAGTCTGTATATGCGGTAAAGCATGCTTGTTATACTCACTGTGGAACCTAAGGGGTTAATACTCTGCATTGTGTAAAACTGATTTTTGATCCTGTCTCCTCTGATCCTCCAGTTCTTCCACTGTCCCTAATATATTTCCTGATAATACAGAGCCAGGTGACATGCTGCACATGCTCAGTATGGCGTGTATTGCTAGAGAGTTTTTTTCTTGGGAGGGTGCATGTGATCAGCACACGGCCAATCAGCAATGTCCAGACAGAGGGTCGGGAGTCCTGCATCCTGATAGAATAGTCAGTGCAAAATGAAAACTCCTCCTACAAGCTTTAACCAGACACCCATAGAGGTCACAAGACTGCTATATACTGCTGATGAGAAAAGGTATTTAGCAGTTTATATTTACTAAAATAATTGCATGAGATCAGATATAGTGTATACAGGGCCCTGGGTTTAGTAGCACTTTAAGACGCAAGGATGGATTCAGTGGCTTAGAAAAAAAAAAGTAGGGCTGACACCACTTAGTCCACAAAAAATCCTGCATGGTTTCATTCCACAATATGAAAAGAAGAGCTGAGTGCTTTTTTGGATAATCAACAGTTATTTTTGGTACTTTAAAAGCAAAACCACCTGGAAATGTGTATGTATTGCAGCAAATGTACTGCCTATTTTTCTTTATTTAACCTTGACATACACTTTAAATACTGCCTCACTCTCCCCTGCAACCCCCTACCCTTTAAGTCTAAAACTAACTATGTTCATCGAAATTCAGAGGATTCAACTGGACCTGGATCAATTTCAATCCATGTGTGGCCGCCCCAATGGGTATGTTGGAAAACCTTTCTTAATCAGCAGCTGCAGTGTATTGTGATCAGACTAGTCCTGCTGTCAGAATACAATTGCGTTTATTTACTAAAACTGGAAAGTGCAAAATCTGGTGCAGTTGTGCATGGTAGTCAATCGGCTTCTATTTTCAGCTTGTTCAATTAAGCTTTGACAGAAAAAAAAACTGGAAGCTGATTGGCCACCATGCAGAGCTGCACCAGATTTTGCACTCTCCAGTTTTAGTAAATCCACCTCAATGTCCTTCATCCTCCTTGCTTGAGTGGAAGAAGGAATCTCATCGTTTACTTTCAGTCAGCTCACTGGCTGGACAAAAAAAACAAAACTTTCTATGGCAAGCTTTACAATTTCCTGCATATGGAAATGTGAGCTTGAGCTACTGAGTTCTGCCAATGGACTTTTTTCGGTAAAAGCATCTAAGGCAAGCCTGGTAAACTTATGAGAAGGAGCCTAGAGCTCTACTTTAAATTAAAATATATATTTGTAACATATCTAATAATGACCTGGCTAAAAACATGAGCGCGTTTAAAATAAAACGTTATTTTTTTATTCTTGAACATAGAAATAAAGACAATATACAAATCAATATATATTCCAGTTAAAATAAGTAGAAAAAAATACACTTGACGTTGGGCATGTTGCCATAGTCCACAGCTCCTTGGGCAGCATCAGTTAATATTACAGCAGTGGCCATTTGGGTACCTTCTGAATTAAAGGTTTAGTTCTCATCTGTTTGTATAAACGTATGTTTACCAAACACACCTCGCTTGGCGGCTCCGCTTCCACTTGTATGGGTATTTAATGGTAATTACAAAGATGCTCAATTTGGTGTCTCAGCAGGAAAGTCATAGGAGGCCCTGGAGCGACTGTTATGCTTTAACAATTAACATTCACATCATAAGCATCGTTAAGAAGAGATAATTGAGCTAGCACATCGGTTTTTATGAGGATCACCACCAGGCAACAAGACCCCCTGCTCAGAATGATTTGTAGGTAGATAGCCTGTTTACTCCTAGAAGTTCTCTGGGAGTCTAAACTAGACAATGACATGTCTCTTGGAGGAAAGCTATTAGTTCTTTCTTTAAAGAGTAAGCTAATTATCCCACAGTGACAAGCTAGTGTTCAATAAACTGACAGTAAAGCTGCCCACAGCCTGAGAATCATTGTTGTCTGATCTGCCCAGCTATGGCAAAATTTTTTGTATGCTTGTGGGACTTCTATGGACACCATCTGGATGAGCAATCATAGAAAAACATTGGCCATGATGACATTTTTCAGCTGATCACCATTTCCCTGGTATTTAGAACATCTTCCTGCTCTTCTCCCTCCCTCATTTATAAGCCTAAACATGCATTCTCCGGCAATGAACATGTGCTTGTTCACGGATATATGGATGTTTTGGGGACTGAGATCATGCCTGCTTGTCTGACTGCATTCTATGAATTGCTAATTGGGGCTCCTTCACGATAGACCAATGCAAGGGATGCACCAGTTTCAAGCAGCTGATTATAGGGTTTGGTAGTGCTTAAAGATCAACTTTAAGATCAGGTTTTTTTCCACAATACCACACATTCTTCCCCAACTATTGCCACAAGGTTGGAAGTGCATAAACGTCTAAAATGTCTTTGTATGCTGTAGTATTAATTAAGTCTTTCTCAAACTTTTTAACCCAGAGGAAATCCTCAACTAATTTCAAGTCTCGAAGGAACCCTCACTAACACAAGTTAATCCAGAGACATTGGCCCCGTACATTGGTGGTCAGTAGGAAAAATGCAACCCTTACAGACAACTAAAAAAAGTTAATCGATGTCATGTTTCCGGCAGTATCAAATGTTGTTAATCCTGGAACTATGAAGGCACCATCAAATGCAAGGTCAACCAGCCACAGCTCAAGCAACCCCTAGCAACTTCTGGAGAAACTATAGGATTCCACATAACCCTAGTTGAGAATGGCTGTATTAAAGGATATTTCTAAACAACATTTTTTTTTTTTTCGTTTTGGATGGTGTGGGGAAGGGTTAGCTCTCTGTCAAGTTTTTATTGTTGCATGTGTCCCCATTTGGGAAAATTCACCACTCTGTTCTGATGACTTTTGCCACTGTAACAGAAAATAAGGGGGACATTTTAAAATGTTAGAGTTGTTCCCAACAAAAAGTTAAGGGGAACTTTTCCAATAAACATAACTGTTTCGGGAACATGAACCTAAGGTTGGAATTCCACCTCATGGAAGTGTTTTAGCGTCAGCGGAGAGGGGAGAGCAGCAACAACACTGCAATGCCTGGGTAGTGGTGTCACCCATAGACTTACAATGGGGCATTCATTGTCCCTCCTCTTCCCTGAAGCTGGTGCTGGGCATCGATCATATGGCTGGACCTGAGCGCCCTTACATTCGGTAAGTATACACATCTTTCCTTTACAGGGTAGTTAGTATGGGGCTTAGAATGGGAGTGGGAGCAGGTTTAAGCATAGTTATGTTTTGACCAGACCTCCTCTTTAACGCAATAATGTAGAGAGAGAGGTCTTCACACACTCTTAGCCATATAGATAATATGTAATCATATGTTTGGCCATATTGTCTGTATTGAGTGTCCTTTAGGTCCTATGGGGAAAAAATTGTGTTTTAAATGTTTGTTATAAGGGAAAAGCCCCCCAGATCACCAATAAGAGGGAATGCATTTCACTGGTGCGTGTTCATGGAAAATGTAATCTGTAAGTAGGTAGACTATGCTTCCTGTATGCATTTCCAGGCTTTATTTCCAGCTTTGACTTGAATGTACTTTAAAGTGGAAAGCACTCCTGGCAGTCATCAATAGGTGAATATTGGCAAAGAGTGGGCTCTGCAGCCGCAGGGATTAAAAAGAGATAAAGGCAAAACAGATGGCTGTTGCTGTTGTAGGTAGATGGTACAGATATATCTTGCCAAGACTCTGGATTGAATTGTCAATAGCAGCACAGATGGCACTCAGACACGTCAAAGATCATGATAATGGTACAAGACCATCAGAAGTTTGGAGAGAACAGGCTTGGGCACCCTCAATAAGATCATTCTGATCCAACAGTTTTCATCTGTGACGCCAGGGAGCTACAAGCACCGAGGAAACATCCATGAAGACAGAATACAATTTATTGTGGCAGTGGAAATCTATTTTCCTTCTGGCCATTTCCACTCAGCTGTTTTAGTTTACAGCAGATGTGTACTATTTACGTGAAAGCTGTGAGTAAATGGTGAGGATTAACATGGGTCAGCAGAGAATAATAACAATAATACAGGAAAAGACTCCTATTATTACATGGGGAGAAGACACGGGATACAGTTGTACAAATTGCCACTAATTGGCTTTTCTGTTATGCGTAAGCATATTATGCTTTTAGTGCAATTTCCCTTTTTCAGTAACATAGGCAAAGACGAAGTTTCAAGAGATTAGTCAGTTATAGCTGAGACAACTTTTTAAATTAGGAACCCAACAAACCTGTTTTTTCAATGTGGCAAAATGGTGTCCTTGTGGACATCGATTATTACACCCTATAGAAAGTGTGCTATACCTCCAGCAGTAAGGTGTGAGTATCCATCTCCACATATAAGTGGGAGTTTAAATGTACTTTCCTGGCCCTATTACTACTCACACAATCGCCAATGAGTCCTGAAGGGTTATATATTTGTTACTTAGGTATTATAATGAAGTTAACCTTTAGAATCATTTTGTAGAGCAGCATACATTTTTGTCGCCAAAAAAAAAAAAATTAGATCAAAGCTTGATTGGCAAACCCCAAGAGCCTGTAAAAAATGCACCTAAAATGACAGTAGCTACCTAACTTTTTCAATTTAAAGTTGGCTGATGCACAAGTCCCTTAGCTTAGTGCTGCCATAGAGGAAATCCTTTTTTATCCAAGTCCGTGAAGATTCACCAGACTTTTTTCAATAGATGACAACTTGTTCTTTTCATGAACAGAAATGTGTTCAGATTGATGACCTGGCAGATAAAGAATGAAAAAAAATATATTTTCAGCTGTCAGTACAAATGATCAGAGTTGTACAACACTGTCACTATCATTGGAGGGATCTTACAAAGATATTCGAACAACATTGTCAAGTCTTTGTAGGTTTGATCAAAAAGTCATCTTGTCTATGGCCAGCCTAATGCCCTGTACACACTAATGACTCTTTTCTTTTTCCTCTTTTGAAGGGACTATCCCTCTTTTGAAACCAAATCTCTCTGTCCTTCTTTCATCCCCAGGCTTCCTTCTTTTGGGTCTGATGTATAGATCTCTATAAAAATATATACTATTTAATTACCAAGTATTATAATGGACCAAACTTTTATCCAACATCTAAACCAGGGGTGTCCAACCTGCGGCCCAATGAATAAGGCCCAACAAAAAAATCGTAATTTACTTAAAAATTTTGAATTTTTTTAAAAAAAATGTTACACTAGAAAAATTTGACAGTGCCCCTTTACTGGACTTTCATAAGTTGTATCTTCCCAAAGAAAAATACCCCACTCTTCACTATTTTGCCTTGTTCATGTCATCACCTATATTTGTCAGCAACTATTTTCATGGATGAAGCACACAAAGGGCAAAATTAGAACTAAAATATCTGATGAGCACCTTGAGAATTCATTGAGAATTACTACTACGTCCATCAAACCAGATATTGATGCGTTAGTTTATCAAAAAACAGTGTCAAATATCGCACTAGTTATATGTTGCCCTCTTACTGTTATAAAAAAAAAAATGTAAAAAAAATTAAGTTTTATTCCTCAGATAGGTACATTACCTATATCACTGATCGTCAAAAGAGACGTTCAGATTTTTTTTTTTTCAAAAATCATATTTACCTAGGTGGATGCAACATCAGTCCGGTGCTGCATCTGCCCCGCCTGCTGTAAGACTGAGAACTGAGTGATCAAAGACTGCTGATCACTCAGTTCTCAGAGCTCCATGAGCAGAGAGCTAGTGAGTGTCAGTCATGGGCTCTCTGCTCTGCCCCCCATGCTCAGTGGAGCACTGGGCTGTGGAGGAGACCGAAACGGTTGGCACAGGCTCTCAGCAGCTCGCAGAGAGGCCGAGCCGGGTGCTGGTCCATCCTGACTTTTTTGTCGCAATCTTTCCTCAGGCTGGACCAGCTCTGTGACATCGCAAGTAAAATAAATAAGAAAAAAAAAATTAAAGCGTCCCGCCCCGCCGAGCTCGCGCGCAGAAGAGAAGGCATACGTAGGTCCCGCTTGAAAACGGTGTTCAGTGTGAGGTATCGCCGTGATCGTTAGAGCGATAGCAACAATTCTAGCACTAGACCTCCTCTGTAACTCAAAACTGGTAACGTGTAGTGTAGAAATTTTTAAACTTCGCCGATGGAGATTTTTAAGTGCCAAAGTTTGTCGCCATTCCACGAGCGGGCGCAATTTTGAAGCATCACATGTTTACTCAGGTACCAGTTTAATCAGCGTAACATTATCTTTCACAACATAGAAAAAATTGGGCTAACTTTACTGTTGTCTTATTTTTTAATTAAAAAAAATGATTTTTTTTTTCTAAAAAAAAAATGCGCTTTTAAGACCGCTGCGCAAATACGGTGTGACATAAAGTTCTGCAACAACCACAATTTTATTCTCTTGGGTGTTAGAAAAAAAATATAGAATGTTTGAGGGTTCTAAGTAATTTTCTAGCAAAAAAAAAACTATTTTAATTTGTAAACACCAAATCTCAGAAAGAGGCTCTGTCCGCGGGGTTCCACCCTATTAAAAGTCAGCAGCAACAAAAGTGTAGCTGCTGAATTTTAATAATCAGACACTCGCCTGTCCCAGGCTCCAGCGATACAGCCGCCCACAGCGTCGCTCTTCTCCACCCCTCCGTACGGCGCCGGCATCACAAGTGTGGGCGTCCGGCTTTGGCTTCAAAGCCGGGCGCGCACTGCACATGCGCGAGTCACTCTGCGCGCTGTGAATGGCCAGCGTATCTTCTGGAACCTGTGACGTGTCCCAGAAGATCGCTGGGTGGGAGGGGGAGGAAGGTGAACTTCCTTCCAGCTCCATGGCGCCTGGAGAGGAAGTGAGACCTGGGACCCTGTGAAAACAGGGTAACGATCTTTTAATGAATCTTGG
>BLSH010390407.1:523861-553096 GCA_018402905.1 Glandirana rugosa | reverse complement strand
GGGTCCCCGCCCCCCCCCCCCCAAAAAAAATGACATGCCACCTTCCCTTAAAGCGGGAGTTCCACTTTTGGGTGGAACTCTGCTTTAAGTGGTTAAAAAGCGTTTAAAAAATGCCCCTGCCCATTGAAATGAATGGGCAGAGTTTCCAAAGTGCCTTAACAGCACTTCAATAGCACCACAAAACTGGTCTTTTTTCGTTGTCACGTGACCTTAAAAGAAGCGCCCGCTAGCGCCAGTCTTTGCAGCTCTTCAGTGTAAAAGGGGTCTAACTTTTGATCTGCTTGACTTTTTCTGCCCAAGACAATTCCTCTTCTTCCAATGCAAGAAGGTCAAAAAGTTGGACACCCCTGATCTAAACTATTGCATTTGTGCATTTTGAAAAGCCAGTATAGAGGAAAAGTAATATTTTTTGGTATGTTAATACTTTATGGTCTACTTAGGTTTTAACTGTGTCCTTCTTTCCTATCCCATAAAATTGGATGTCATGTTTTACACCTGGTGTCACTTCCAAAATGTTGCATTTTTTCTTGCGTCTTGTCCACTAGCTTTTATTTTCTTCTGCTGCTGCCCCTTTTTTGTCATTGTGACAACATTTTTAGTACCTCACTTTATATTTACTGATTTTCTTTTCAGTGCTTTTTCGATTACTGGGAAGAGACTTGTGAAATCGGGCTATGTAGAGGGGAAATGCAGCGCAGAAAAATTACATCTGTTATAAATAAGCCCCTTGGTAATCATTTGTGCCGTATGCTGAGAGCTTACTGATGCTTGCAGCTGAAAAAGAAGGTATTACAGCCTGGATGGACCTTTAAAGTGTCTGCAGCGGTTTCTCTTGTTGAGCCTTGGCACTAACTTTATAGAGGCCTCTGAGGTTGCAGTAAAATCAATGCCCTTGCTGCGCAGTATATTATATCTGGGTAATTATCCTGTTGTCAGTAGCGGGCAAGCCCTCCAAGTCATAATTTACTGCCAGGTGTCAGGCCCAGGTGAGAGAGCGCCATCAATCACCCGGACAGGACCTCTTAGCTTGTCGCCAGCTATTAGAGCATTCAGATCCTCAGTAGGACAGATCCTCAAATAAATGCAATAAACAGTCAAGTACAGCGATTAATCTGCTGATTTCATCTTTTCACCTTCGGGATCAGTAGGCTGACTGGCACAGAGCTACATCGCCACTTCCTGTTCGCCCCCCACTGTGGCGGACACGGTTGGAGATTAGAAAACAAGATGAATAATTTCAAAAGCTTTCATCTCTTAACCAAACAGAACAGGGTTAAATACTTGTTCAGGATGGCAAGCTTTTATATATGTGTGTGTAGCAGAAAATAGTACTGTTGTGGGAAAACAGCCATTCTTAGCTAAAGGGTGTCTAGAGATGGGGCACCTGACTTACCACTGTAATTACAGCTGTTTTCATATGGAAACTGACGGAGTGATTTACTAATGCTGTGCAGTCATCTGCTGGGATTCGGGATTGAGGAGAGGTGTTAATTAGATGTTAAAGCGGCGTTAAGTTTCTTTTTTTTTTCTAGGGACCCTTTCACACTGGCCATGTTTGGTCCATTCAGCAGGAGGATCCCTGAACAGATCTTCTGCTGAATCGGAGCAGAACAAGATGTGTATTTTTGCGACACCCATGCCCATTACGTTTTTTATATTGCATTGTGACAGCAGACCTTTCCGGTCCTCTGTTCGATCTAAGGGCAGCTGGATAGAAAGAGACTTGCATCCATTTACATCTGGTGATCTGCAATCCATCACATTTAGGTCTGTAAAAACCCAAAAGGGAGGTAGTCCTTTTCCATTTTTTTTTTCAGACCCGAATGAACTCATTTAAGTGGATTTAAACCAGTGCACGTCTGTTTACATCTGCCTGCCCATAGACTTTAGGTGGCCATAGATGGATTGAAATTTGACAGGGAACTAAGGGATGGGTAATCCTACTCCTTCTGCTCCACTCAGCTCTGGGCCACCTTGGCCACACACTTGTTTCCATTTCCAGCACCGGATGCCGGATATTTTTGCACTTTTTGTTTGGACTAACCCACCAAAAAAGTGTGCTTCTTCTATGTTTACATGTTCCTTTGCCTATTTCAATCTCCTGCGTGGAATTTATATGCTCAGGTTGTACTTTGTTATGATGATATTCTCAATAAAAACTTGTACCACAAATTTCGATCCATGTGTTCAACCTCCCTCTTAGATAAAAGCTGGTGGTTCAGCAGCTCCAGCCAATGACTCCAGCGATGATCTATGTATTTTGACAGCATGGGGAGTCTCCTCGCTGCCAGAATACAATAGCACAGCCAGTAGGATTCCCCCATGTACCTCGAATGTATGGATGGGGGAATTGGTTCAGTTTCTTTTTCTTTCAGACCGCTGGCTGAATGAAAATAACTGAACCATGTATAGCTAGCTTTACGTGGAGCTTTCCATCAGTTTCACCTGCAAGACTGACAGCTGGACATGATTGGAAAGCCCATGTGAAAGAGGCAAGCACTAAAAATGTAAGCTAAAAATAGTGCATGCATATTTGCAAAACTGTGTGTCTTGTGGCTTTTTCAACATGTTTCCCAACTGATGTTCAGGTATTGCAGCAGCACCTGGGAATCTACATAATTCCTGGTTTGATCTCTGCTAGCTGCACGGCTCATAGGCTTTCCACACCTCTCTCTTAGTATATCATTATGACTTTAAGCAGCCCATAGATTATGCAATTTTATTTCCTTCCACCACAGGTTGCAAAAAAGAAAATAGCTAGATCCCCCACAACAGTCGGTGTCGACGGGAGCCTTCCATGCTGTCAGAACACAATGGTCACTGCTAGCAGCTATAGCCACCGGCAGTGATTACATGAAAAAATCTGACCGGCTGAACCAGCCGAGATTCGATTCATCTATGGCCAGCTTTACCTTTGCATAAGTGGGGAGACCTTCACTGCACAGAACCCAGATGTGGCTTCCCCAAGATCTGCCCTGTGTCCTGTCTTCTCATTTTACTGACAGCTGCATTTAGAAAATTAAATATCATGACTGATAAATGAGCAAGAGAGAGGGAGGGTTTAGTGAAAAGAGGATTGCCCTATTACATGGCAATTTCCTGGCAAAGAATGAAAGGACTTCCGAAGGAGAGTGATAACATCCCTTCCCTCAGTCAACAGGACCATCTTTATCAGGTCCCCTGCTAATACTGAGGATTGCAAATCTGGATACTGTTTGCGTTAAAAATGACCTGGTCTCATTATTGCCTGGTTACTTGGGCTGCCTTTTCGTAAGGTCTTTTTTGGACTTGGTTCCAGGTATGTTCAGTTAGCTGTTATGTGTCGTATGATCACGGTATTTCACTGGACATATGTGTTATGCTGTCTCTGTACTTCTCGTGTGCAATCTTTGAAAAAAGTATGTAAAAAAAAATGACTTTGTATCTGCTTTAGGGCACTTTTCACACTTGAAGTGGTGTGTGGTGGCCACCTATTTTTACCCTGCCCCAACTCCCATCTGAAAGGGAACTTAGCTGAGCTCCAGCAAAATATTTTTGGGCATACAGCTGCAGTCACATAAGTTACCTCTGATAAATGTTCTGCTGGCTAAAACCCAAGTGCCATTTAGAAGAGGTAACATTTTTGGGGGTTGGTTTGAATTTTTGAGGTTGGCTGGAAATGGAAATGACTACAAGGCGGTTGTAGCATTTGTAGCGAGACACATCATTTTCTAGGTGTTGGTTGGAAATGACTGGGCAAGTTGAAACATTTTCATTTTTTTACAAGGTGGGTGAAACGTGTGGTAAGATAGAATGATGTTTACGTATCAGTCTTTTTAGAGCATGCGTTAAACCCTAAGGTGAAATGAAAATTCAAAGGAGTGAAATTTCAGTTGTAATTTCAGTAAAGCTGCATTTGTTGTGCTTATAGTTTGGTTATAGTGGTTATAGTGGTTCTCAACTCCGGTCCTCAGGACCCACCAACAGGCCAGATTCTAAGGATTACCTTGGGGAGATGCAGACTAGAATACTGCAATCACTGAGCAGCAAATGATATCACCTGTGATGTATTTCAGTTATCCTGCAAACCTGGTCTGTTAGTGGGTCTCGAGGACAGGAGTTGAGAACCACTGTTCTAAAGCATTGGTTCTCAACTCCTGTCCTCGGGACCCACTAACAGGCCAGGTTTGCAGGATAACTGAGATACATCACAGGTGATATAATTTGCTGCTCAGTGATTGCAGTATTCTAGTCTGCATCTCCCCAAGGTAATACTTAAAATCTGGCCTGTTGGTGGGTCCTGAGGACAGGAGTTGAGAACCACTGCTCTAAAGTATTTGGATGTCCTTGATACAGATGTACTGATGTGAGGACATTAAGCAATGATTTTACGACACAGCTGTCATGTTACTTGCCGCATCCTTTGGGGGTGTTGCCTACCATATGTAGGGGAAATATGTTCACATGGTTCATTTGGTCTCTGGCAGGCTTGAAGTGGCCTGTGTGAGGAATACTGGGATGCAAACACTTGGTCTAGGGGTACCATAGACACCTGAAGAGTTTGACCGTAAAGCTGGCCATAGATGGATCAAAATTTGGCCGGTTCAGCAGGAACCAGTCAAATGTTGATCAATCTATGGCCGTTCCTGCTTGACAGATGCCAATCTAGCAATCGATTTTTGTTGAATGAGTTGTTGGAAAATTTTTATTTAATCAGTGGCTACAGCCAATCAGCAGCAGCGCTGCTCAGTGTATTCTGACAGCAGAGTCTCCATTATCAGAATACAAAAGCACAGTGGAGAGGATTCCTCCATCCACCATGCTAGTTTGGACGGGGAATCTGTGCGCTTGACTGATTAAGAAAACAATCAATCTATGGCCAGCCTAAAGCCCAACTCATGTGATTTTTTTTTTTTCAAGTAGCATGGGAAAGGTTACAGCCTGTCGGGGCAGCAAGTGATTGGAAAGCTCTCCCATGGACATTTTCAATAGAGCAAGGCAGAATATGACCTTCAAATAACATATTTATTGCTGGCTGTACCTTCCTGTCCTACTGACAACTGCTCCTCCCTATTTCTTGTACTGG
The DNA here is from genome assembly GCA_018402905.1 of Glandirana rugosa. Lineage (NCBI taxonomy): Eukaryota > Metazoa > Chordata > Amphibia > Anura > Ranidae > Glandirana > Glandirana rugosa. The sequence goes on along the minus strand of BLSH010390407.1, from coordinate 548,031 downwards.
TGTCACAGGGACAGGGAATATCTCCCCAACACAGTCACAGACAGAAATAAAAACCTGACAGAAGTCTTCTGCATTCTACCAAAAATGTAAAAACAATTTGCTGGAGTTAGCCTTTAATGCAAGAAAAAATAACATACTGATAAGAACAGACATGAAGATATGAAAATTTGATTTCTATGCTGTGTATGTAAAATATTTATTTTCATTATTTAGATAATTGTGTCTTTTTACTGTTAGGAGGATGAAAACAATAGATCTTGACTTCTATTAGCTTCAAAGCTGAAATCATTTATAGCAGCTAGCTGCTAATACAGAAATGTCATCCCGGTTATATTTAGGCGGTAGTATCCGAGTTATAAAGAGACATGAATTTCTCCTTGAGAGATTAAGATTGAGGATAAGCAGGGCTCTAGTGTATATTTATGCCCAGTAGGGTAATAATGCTGTTTAGCTTCATAAGTTACAGTCTCATATATTAATAAGCTCTCTATGTGAATCTTCACACTATGCGATGGATCACTGGGCTGTTAGGGTAATATATCACCCCCTTGTTTTCCTTCCATATTTTGTTCATTAACAGGAAAATATGGCAGTCACAGTGTTCTGTCACTGATGTGACCACTCTTTTCACATGGATAGAATTTATTTTCTTGTTTTCCCTTCCTTTTTTTCTTGACTTTCCTCCCTCCCTTCTATACTTTCTCCGTTTCTTTTTTCCACTTGTTTCATTTCTTTCTTTCTTCTTTCCTCCTTTATTATGCTCTATCCCCCATTTCTTTATTCCACTTCCTTCTTTCCTCCTTTATTTATCATACTTCTTTATTTCTTCCTTTCTTTCTCCTCATTCCTCCTCTCTTTGTCTTCTTTCCTCATTCCTTCTCTTCTTTCCTCATTCCTTCTCTTCTTTCCTCCTTCCTTCTTCCGCCTCTTCTCCTTTCATCCCTTGTTCCATCTATCCCCCTTCCTTCCCTTCTTTCATCTATCCCCCTTCCTTACCTTCTTTCATCTATCCCCCTTCCTTCCCTTCTTTCATCTATCCCCCTTCCTTCCCTTCTTTCATCTATCCCCCTTCCTTCCCTTCTTTCATCTTTCCCCCTTCTTTCGCTTCTTCCTTCTTTCCTTAATTCTCTCCTTCCATCCTTCCTCTTTTCTTTCTTCCCCTTCCTTCTTTCCCTCCATCCTTCTATTCTTTCTTCCATCCTCATTTATTTCTTCCCCTACCTTCCTCCTTTATTTATTTTCCTTCTTTCTATCTTCCTTTCTCCTCTTTCCTCTTTATTTCTTTTCTTTCCTTCTTGTTTCTCTTCTTTCCTCCTTTCTTCTCCTCTTTCTTCCTTCCTTCTCTTCTTTCCTCCTTCCTTCTCTTCTTTGCTCCTTCTTTCTCCTCTTTCATCCTTCTTTCTATTCTTTCCTCCTTCCTTCTCTTCTTTCCTCCTTCCTTCTTGCACCTTTCCTCATTCCTGCACTTCTTTCATCTATCCCCTTGTCTTCCTTTCTTCCATCTTTTCCCCTTCTTTCCATTCTTCCTTCTTTCCCCCTTCCTTCATTCCCTCCTTCCATCTTTCCTCATTTATTTCTTCCCCTTCCTTCTTTCCTATTTACTTTATTCCACTTCCTTCTCTCGACCTTCATTTCTTCCTCTTCTTGCTTTCCTCCTTTCTTTATTCCACTTCCTTCTTTATTCCTGTCTTTATTCCACTTCTTTCTTTCTTCCTGTCTTTATTCCACTTCCTTCTTTCCTCCTTTGATTCTTTTCCTACCTTCTTTCTTTATTCCACTTCCTTTCCTACTTTCTTTCTTTTCCTTCCTTCTTTCTTTCTTTCTTTCTTTCTTCCTTTCTCTTCTTCATTTTTCTCTTCTTTTCTCCTTTCTTTCTCCTCTTTTTTATTCTCTTCTTTGCTCATTTCTTCTCTTCTTTCTTCATTCCTTCTCTTCTTTCCTCCTTCCTTCTTCCACCATTCCTCCTTCCTTCCCTTCTTCCATATATCCCCCTTCCTTACCTTGTTTCATCTCCCCTCTTCCTTCCCTTCTTCTTTTTTTCCTCTTTCCTTCATTCCCTCCTTCCATCTTTCCTCTCTTCTATCCCTCCTTCCTTCTCTTCTTCCTTCTTTCTTTCTTTCTTGTTTCCTGAGAAAGATAAGGGACCATTGGGTTATTCTATGCAACATCATTTGTCCAAAACTGAAATACCTTTGCTGGGTGGACTGACCCTTAAATGCAAACTACTGCTCTTTGTACTTTTGTTATCATTTTTAGCAGATCCTGTTGGGTTTATGCACCCTCTAGCTTATATCTGTTAGGTAGTCTAGCTGTAAAATCACAGCTCCACCAAACCGTTGAGTCCATTACAATCAGCAGGAAAACCTGTGGATAAATTGGGGAGTGAAATGCAACCATAGATGAAATACTACTGAATTCCCCAAAAGATAAAAGATTCCCATGATTAATTCAGTTGACCATCAAAATATGGATCTTTGGCAGAACCATCTTCCTGAATGCCAGTGGTATCATTACAGTACCCGACATCCAGTTTCAGTTCCGTATCAGACTGCCATGTAGGGAAAGATATTTGGCGGTGGTGCAATGAACACCTTCCTGCTATCTCCATGTTATTTTCATCTCCCCGGACGTCGTTCTCCATTATGCCATCGCTGATCTGTAGCTCCTGTAATAGAAACAAATACACATGTTGGTTTCTACTTAATGAGATACTTGAATCCTTGTCTACTGTCATCAACAAGAGATTGGATTTCTGAATGTAGCTAAATGTAGTTACCGACAGTGTGGACTGATTATTGCAAAAGAGTGAATTAGATAGCAATCCATGAAAGTCAATGAATGAGATTTCACAGCTAGTTAAAACAGCTCAGAGTTACATGCCGGCAAATGTTTTCTGCAGAAAATGGAATATGTATCAGTTCTGCAAATTAAATTATCAGTGTATGTCAAGCCAAAAACTTTTTTTTTTTCTAGTGTTGGATAACATAAGAAAAGGTTTTTACTGCCCTGGGGCTGCATTATAGAAATTCCTCCTCTCTTCCTTTCATGCTGACAACAGTTTCCCGAGACAGGAAGTGAAAAAAAAATCTGCCAGGGGGTCACAGAATGAAAAGCAATTTTATTCCTGTCCATGTTTCTTTTGGAGAGTTCCCTTCGCTGCCTGTTTGGTAAAACATTATTGGCAGGACAGGAAATGAGGGAAAATCTCTCCACCAGAGTCCCAGATAGCAGTAAAATCTGGCAGAGGTTCTAACTCTTCCCACTGTCTGCTTTCAGTTTAGTAGTGGTTACCTGACGTTTTCTTTACATGAAATAAAGAGCTACAGGCACACATCTCCACTTTCAGATGGGGAAGCCACTTTATAGCTAGAATTGTGTAGGCAAATGAGAATCCTGTGCAGCACTTGCACTTACAAGGACTGGGAGGTAATAAGCAAGAAATGATTGGTTAAAGCAGAACTTCACCTAAAAAGAAAGTTCCACTCCCCCCTAGCTTGGAGGACATTGAGAAGAAGGCCCTTTAATTGGTGGCCAGCCAGAAGAATAACCCACTTACAGATAGATAAAAAAACATTGGTGGCAGTGGTAGCTTACCAAAGAGGAAGAAATTGCTCATTATTCTAGGAACCTTGGTTGAGAAAGGATACTTTAATCCAGAGGTGCCCAACCTTTTGAAGAATGAGGGCCACTGAAGCGACTTGGTAACCGGTCGCGGGCCACAATGAGCAGAACAGGCAGATGACAAGTCTGTGTCCACGCTGCATATGCAGAGTTGACACGGACACAGTCCACACTACTCTATGGGCCCTCCAATACAATCCGCCCAGACGGAAGGGGAAGGATCCTCTTGTTTTTTTTTTTTTTTTTAGCAGATCGGATTGGAGGCAAACGGGGGTAAATGGGCATATAGGTGAATGGAGGGTCCGATTGGGCTTCTTTCACACTGATGCGCCACGGGCACCTGTGGCTTTGCTGCAGCTTAGCTGTTCTTTGCCATAGACTTTTTTTTATATCCTGCAGGTGTGGTGCACTTTCTGAAAGTGCACCAAACCCGCGGGTAATAATAGATGTCTATGGCTCAGTGCAGGTAACCCGCAGGTAATAATAGATGTCTATGGCTCAGTGCAGGTAACCCGCAGGTAATAATAGATGTCTATGGCTCAGTGCAGGTAACCCGCGGGTAATAATAGATGTCTATGGCTCAGTGCAGGTAACCCGCAGGTAATAATAGATGTCTATGGCTCAGTGCAGGTAACCCGCAGGTGCACTGTGCTGCACCTGTGGATCAGTTTGAAAGCAGTAACCACTGCAGAACAGATTTGCCTATATATACACTGTGATTTCAGTAATACACTTATATAACAGTCTTCCATTCAGGTATCGCCAGTTGTTGCTGTCCCAAGCAGAGTGTATTTGGTATCGCTTGTGACAAGAGTTGGCGCTATACAGCTTGGCTTATGCAGCTCTGTTGCTGCTTTCTTCCTCTATTGCCGACTTCATTCTCGATATTGATGCTCTGCGATCTGGGCTTGCCAAACTACCAGCCCAGAGCAGGAGGTCGCGGGCCACATCAGAGGGCTTGGCGGGCCACTGGTTGGGCACCCCTGCTTTAATCCTTCCCACTGCTCTCCAAAAGTACAAAAAAAAAAAAACTTTGGCTGAAGTTAGGCCTTAAACCAACCTGGTATTTTGATTTTTATAAGACCCAAGTATATTGTCAAAATGGAACTAGCCCCCACCGCTAGCTCCCTGATTTTTTGCCATAAGATATAAGTATGTAGAGCATATTTGAACAATTTGGCAAACTTACCTGCCATAGCGCCCCTCCAGCACTTTTCTGACACTGCCAACACAGTTGCCCAATTTTCCCTCAGACTCTGTGTTGTCAATCATCTTGAAAGGCCAGCCTGGGATGATGTAACTCCAAAAAAATGATTCATGCTGGCACGGCACCCAGCAGATGCTGGGATTGGTTTCAGTAGTAACTTATCTGATAGGCATAAATTGCTAGCAACCTCTGGAGGAACCCTAGGGTTCCACAGGACACTGATTAAAAAACGAACAAAAACAAAAACATGTATAAATAAAAAAAAAGGGGGGGGGGCAGACTCGATGGACCACTTGGTCCTTTTCTGCCATCACTTTTCTGTATTTCTACCTTTGCCCAGTGTTTTCCCAGATTCTGTGTCATCTCCCATCTTGATTGGCCAGCCTAGAATTATGTAACTCCTACTAATGTCTCTTCTGCAATAAAATGCAATACTTGCCTATTTGCAATCCATTGTAGAATGTGCACTGATCTGCGCATGCACAGCTCAGTTTACATTCTGGTACGTTGCCTGTATGTTGGAATGACTGCACCCCTGCACATGCGTGGGAGGGTTATCCCAAGCTGCCCAATCAGGACAGCCGAAGACCAGCACCTAGAAGTAGCCAGCGAGGGACCTTGCGGGTGTCGGACATTCGAAACTAAAAAAAAAAGTATTTTTGCCTTTAGTTCTGCTCCAATCTAAATTTGTTAGTGCATCAAATGCTACACTCTCCCCATATTAACAATGTTGCTGTCCAAGGGTGTCTCTGTTGCATATTTTTTAGCACTGATCACTGTATTAATGTCACTGGTCCCCAAAAAGTGTCAATTAGACCCCTTTCACACTTGTGCAAGTTGCCCTGGGATTCGGGACTGCAAAGTCGCATGACAAGTCGTTCCCCATTATTTCCAATGAGTACCATTCATATCTGTAGGACTTTGAAGTTGTGCCGACGTCATAGTAGCCCCTGCATTACTTTGGTCCAACTTTGATGCAACTTGAGGACTTCAATGTTAAACTCTGAAAGTCTCATGCAAATCGCACCTGAATAATATAGATGCGATTTCTGTACTACTTCTGTATGACTTTGTAATGTTTTCATTGAGCCAAAGTTGCAACAAAGTCGTACTGATCCCAAATCGTGGCAAAATCGCAGCAAAAAATTGCGGTAAAATCGGGTCGCACAAGTGTCAAAGGGGCCTTAGTGTCCGATTTGGCCATCGCAATATCACAGTCCCGCTATAAGTCTCTGATCCCCGGCATTACTAGTAAAAAAAAAAATAAAAACAAATAAAAATATCCCATAGGGTGGAGACGCTACAACTTTTGCGCAAACCATCATTATATGCTTATTGGGATTTTCTTTTACCGAAAATATGTAGCACAATACATATTGGCCTAAATTTATGAAGAAATTTGATATTTTACATTTTTTAACCGCTTGCCGACCGCTGATCGGCAATTGACGGCGACAGAGTGGCTCCTCTGCGCAAAACGCCGTCATCTGACGGCGGCTGCAAGATTGCGCATGCTGCAGGAGGCGCGCCCGCGCGCTCACTGTGTCCGGGGGGGCCAGGGAGCGGGTGCAGCGAATTCGATCTCCGCCGGCCACCTGCGATGCCCCCCCCGGAGTGAAAGAACGGAGGTCTGTGTAAGTAAACACGGACCTCCGTTCTGTGAGAGGGGGAAGGGCTGTGATCATAGCCTTCCTCTACATGGAAGCTGTGATCACTTCCCTTCCCCAGCCATGGCAGCCCACACAGTAAGAACACGCCCAGGGAACACAGTTAACCCTTAGAGCGCCCCCTGCAGGTTAACCCCTTCACTGCCAATGGCATTTACATAGTAATCAGTGCATTTTTATAGCACTGATCGCTGTATAACTGCCAATGGTCCCAAAAAAGTGTCAAAATGTTCTGACATGTCTGCTGAAATATCGCAGTACCGCTAAAAATCGCAGATGGCCGCCATTACTAGTAAAAAATAAAAAAAAATAAAAACCCCAGAAATGAATTCTCATCATTCGTAAACGCGACCACCTTTGCGCAAACCAATCAATAAACGCCGATTGCGATTTTTTTTATCATAAATATGAGGAAGAATATAAATCGGCCAAAACCGATGAAAAAAAATGTTTTTTTATATATTTTTTTGGATTTGTATTTTAGCAAAAAGTAAGAAATTTGGGTTTTTTTGCAAAATTGTCGCTCTTCTTTTGTTTACAGCGGGGATCAGAAATGACGCAGCGGAGATCAAATACCACCAAAAGAAAGCTCTATTTGTGTGAAAAAAAGGACACAAATTTCGTTTGGGTACAATGTCGCACCCCCGCGCAATTTTCAGTTAAAGTGACGCAGTGCCGAATCGTAAAAAGGGCTGCGGTCCTAAAGGGGGAAATCCTTCCAAAGCTGAAGTGGTTAATTGGATATGTTTTAGAGCAGAAAGTAAAAAAATGTTTTTTTTTAAAATTTAAAGTTGTCGGTCTTTTTTTGTTTATAGTGCAAAAAGTAAAAAACACAGGTGGTGGTGATGAAATACCACCAAAAGGAAGCTCTATTTGTGGGAAAAAAGAGGCATACATTTTATGGGTACAGCATCGCATAACTGCGCAATTGTCAGTTAAAGTAACGCAGTGCCGTATCGCAAGAAATGGCCTGGTCATGAAGGAGGGTAAATCTCCCGGAGGTCAAGTGGTTAAGCACAGTCTTTATCTGCTTACTACGTTATTTAAACAAAGTTTTTGAAAACTATGATAATTAATTTTGTCTTTTTAGCCTGGCAAGAACATTGTGTGAAATAAGCCCTCCATAATTTGTCGTTTAGAAGCTGAAAACAAATAGCACTTTCTTCTGCTGACAGCACAGAAGGTAAAGTTTGCCATATAAAGCAATGCCGCAGGTTCAGCTGAGGTTCTGTTTACACCAAGCATCAAATGTGGTGTCTCTGTGCTCCACGCAGGCCTAGGAATAAAGTTAGCTGTGAACAAAGAACAGGTCCTATCTACTCTTCACACTTTGACGATAAGCCATAAAGTTCCTCTTCTACAAACAGTGAGCTAATCCCAATAACTGCTGACTTCTCTCTGGGTGATGGATGTTCCAATTTCACTCCTTCTCCAGGAAGGGAGAGGCAGGCCTGTCCACGGGGAGATGAGGACTTCACAAGTACGTTTCCCTACCACATTAATGCCTTCCAACTCACGCTGCACTTCTATAAATTAGAAGAACTTTGAGGAAGCCGCACTTCGGAAAAGGTCACTTGTCCGATACAATCCCATTTTTCAGTATTAGGAATTAATGCCAAGTGATAAGTTCTTCCTCAAGTTAGGTGGTCAGTAAAGTTCTGAGTTCAATGATGGGAAGGAACGCTGGAAGGAAACATTTTTGAGTTATTATTAAAGGCCAGTTGAAGCCGGATGTTTTATTCTTGTTTTATAATCGTGCTCCATAGAAAGTAAGGAATTGTTTTTTCTCAAAGTGTTGAAGGTGATGTTTAATCTGCTTATTTTTTTCCTTGCCCGGTTCTTCCCTTGCCCTTCATCAACCTGCTAATGAAATGGTTAACCACTTCAGCCCCGGAAGGATTTCACACTTTAGGACCAGAGCACTTTTTGCGATTCGGCGCTGCGTCGCTTTAACTGACAATTGCGCGGTCGTGCGGCGTTGTACCCAAACAAAATATGCGTCCTTTTTTTCCCACAAATAGAGCTTTCTTTTGGTGGTATTTATTTGATCCCCTCTGCGTCATTTCTGATCACCGCTATAAACAAAAGAAGAGCGACAATTTTGCAAAAAAAAAAAAACAAATTTCTTACTTTTTGCTAAAATACAAATCCAAAAAAAAAACATTTTTTTCCATCAGTTTTGGCCGATTTATATTCTTCCTCGTATTTTTGGTAAAAAAAATCGCAATTGGCGTTTATTGATTGGTTTGCGCAAAAGTTGCCGCGTTTACGGATGATGAGAATTCATTTCTGGGGTTTTTATTTATTTTCATTTTTTACTAGAAATGGCGGCGATCTGCGATTTTTAGCGGTACTGCGATATTGCAGCGGACATGTCGGACACTTTTGACACTTTTTTGGGACCATTGGCATTTATACAGCGATCAGTGCTATAAAAATGCACTGATTACTGTGTAAATGCCATTGGCAGTGAAGGGGTTAACCTGCAGAGGGCACGCTAAGGATTAACTGTGTTCCCTGGGCGTGTTCTAACTGTGTGTGGGCTGCCCTGGCTGGGGAAAGAGGATGATCACAGCTTCCATATACAGGAAGGCTGTGATCATCGCCCTTCCCCCTCTATGAGAACGGAGATCCGTGTTTACATACACGGACCTCCGTTCTCTCGCTGTGGGGGGGCAATCGCCCCCCCCCCCCCCGAACACAGTGAGCGCGCCTCCGGCGGCGCACGCGCGCTCACAATATTAGTTATCGCGGCCGAGCCACCTTGCCACCGTCGGCAAGTGGTTAAATAAAATAATTTTATGTTCATTACATGCTTTATTTTTCACTAAGTGACGTCATCAGTGGGTCTCTGTTCTTATCTATGCAATGCAGGCCGATCTTTGCCGGTAGGCGGTTCTGGCAGGGTGCTGTACATAGCTTCTTGAAAACATCACTTAAACTGAGCATGTGCAGAGTTGCCACCACAGCTGAAAAATCCCTGAGCTGAATTGGGGACATGGACAGAAGGTAGAGATACAGAGCAGCAGGATCAACCAGGTTTTTTTGCAGAATAAAGAAAACAAATCTCATAGTGACTGAGTGAGTATGAACAGCATGTAATACACCATTTATTGATAGCTTTTTTATGATGTGGGTTTAGTGACACATTAACAGAATTTTTATGTCTGTATCCAAAGTATAAAAAAAAAGGTAGACTGTAAGGAAATCTAAGTATTTATTATATCTTTCACTTGTTTGCAGAGCATATACTGTATGCACCTTAACAGTATACTATATGGTTAAAAAAAAACGAAAGTAAAAATCATATTTTCTAATAAAAATATATTTTTCATCTCTATGTTTAAATGGTTAAAGGTTCAAAACTCGGTTCTTCTTCCTGTGTACTTAATCATTTTGCAGATGTGAAACGTCAATATATTTATCTTTCTGGATGTAGACAATAAGCGTTGCCAGACTTGGCTCAGAGCCTACTATGCAGAGTCTCAGGACTATGAAGGCCAGCTTGGCTTCAGCCATGTTCGGGAGATGATCCAGCTTGTGTGGTCCACTGACTATTTTAAGTAACATCTACTCACAACTGTTCTTTCAATTCATGTTTATTTAAAACAGTGTCTGGAAAGTGAAAAGCTAGAGATGGGATGAAAATAAATATTGAGTCTTATAGACTGTAAATGTAGCTGATGCAAAATATGGAGCCCTGGTGGCCAATATTTCAGCTCGTTCTTCTTAAATTTCACCAAGCGTGATAATTGTGACCAGTGATGAACGAGCGGATCTCAGCAAAGCTGAGACTTGATAATGGATGAGATTCAGTTTCCAATACACCCAGGTTTTAGTAAATTTGTTTTAGTGCTACCCCTGGAGGGGCCTCAGGTTCTTTCCTGAAACAGTGCAAGGCATGCCGTCACATAGCAACAGATCATTCACTCCGACTTATTAATCAGTCTTGGGGTCATCTTTTTGGAAGTTTATTTGCTAGTAGAGATTTGTTAGGGGATTTAGGGTGATGGAGGATATTCCAAAACTAAAAGTATTACTAGTAGAGGACACTCCTTACTTAGCAGCAGTAGCACTAGTGTAAGTAGACTGGAACGGTCCATGGTTCCCAGCTGGAGACTATGAAGCATATTGAGCACAAGTAAAGGCAAAAGTCCACTTTTCACGGCTGAGGACCACGAAGCACAAGTAGAGATTTTACTCACTGGATCCTGGCACATAGACAGTCCATAGGTGCATTCCCTTCAAAGTAATACACTATTCAGTCTATAGGGCTTCAGGTGGAGGGAGCCCCTCTTCTCTCAACTGATCCATCCCCATAGGGGGGAAAAAGACAATCTCCAGACCATTTAACAGCAGTCCAGCCACCATCTGGGTACACCTACGCAGGGATTAGCTAAACCCTGATTAATATTCAGGTTGGACAGTTGAATTATCCAGCCCTAAGCTCTAGAAACATCTTCTGGAGGCAGGGGGAAGTAATCAAAATCTCAGCTTGTGAAGCTCCAGGCAGACCAGACCAAACAATCGCTACTCCTTAGATTACTGCAGAGGAAAAAACTAAATTTGCCCAGCAGCCTAACTAGGAGGGTGCTACATAGTAGAGCCCCACATTCACACCAGGTGCTGCAATAAAATACAACCATTGGTGTGCAATTGGATAACAGCATGGCAGTGTGCCGATCATGGCGCATCACATTGGTTTTCTTTTTTTTTAATTATTTTTCTTTTAATGACATTTCATTAAATTCTACTGGTCAAAGCACAGGGTGAGGCAGTGGATTGCATTGGCCAAGTAAGAGACAAGGCATTTTGCCTTGTCTTACGGCGGGACTGTGCTGGAATAGCCACCCAACACGGTCCTACCGACCTGATGTGAATTTCCCCTAGGTGTTATTTTTGATCATACTAGCAAAGTGAGACCACATAGTATGAGGGATTATGCCCCTGTAGCAAAAAAAAAAAGTATCTCCGTTGTCTTGTCGTAAAGCCCAACTCTGGACAAAAAAAAAAAAAATACCCTTGCAGTGGAGCCCCCTTGCACTGCAAGGATTAAATGCTTTTAATATCTATGGGTGCTTCCTCTATAGACTGCTCCTGGCCGTGAACATGTATTAGCTCTGCATTGTACATGATGGGCATCGGAGAGAAGAGGAGGGTGCTGGAGCGGAGGATAGGGTAAGTAATAATGCCGTTCCCCTACCCCCTGTACATAACAAATATTTAACCCTTTCAGTGCCAGTGGGCCCCACTGCAAGCGTAAATTTTTATTCAAAATTCCTGGAGTTGGGCTTTGAGTTCCACACATGCTCCCTTTGCATCCAGTGACCAGGCTAGTGATCAACACACGGGGCCTGGGAATTGTGAAGAAAGGTTTCTCACTGGGATCCTTTGATTGGTCTTCTATTTATTCCTTGTGTTGAGAGATTGAAAAATATCCTTCTCCTGTTTTCTTTCTACTTCCCCACAACTACCCTGCTTTTTTGGACAATTGAAGGAGAATTGTTGGTGGTTTCACTTTCATGATAGCCAGTACAGACCCTTTGCTGCATGGCATATCTTGCCTACTTCACTCTTCTGCTCTCATGATTGCAACTCCCATTGGGATTTTGTAGCACCCTTTGTGCCCCATTGGCTATACACTATGGGATGGGGGACACATGAACATATTCCATTTGAATAATTCTGATGATGTTTCAAGCCTGATATAGACCACAATTCACTCTCCCTGGCCAAGAGTCATATGAAATTGAAACGCGTTGGTACTATTTTACAACATTGAGATGCATATAACTGCCTACAGGTAATCATTTATGGGTGGTCTCTATGTAATGCTGTGTCACTGATCAGCTGATTGTTTTTTTTTGTTTTATTTTCTTCATTTGTATTTCTATTTTATATGAATGTTGAATAAAGTATTTTTCTGTACTTTATTATATTGGTATCTGTCAAGTGCCTGAAAAATCCCAACTAAGATTCGTTTTCTCATTGTAATCTATAATTGATCTATGGTTGATCAGATTGGGTTGGTAATGTACATCCAGTATTCCCTGCGCCTGGATCCAGCGCATGTATATTATTTTTAAGGCTCCATTCACACAGGACACTGTTTTAACCTCCCATAAATGTTTTGTCTTTACAGCTAGAAACCGGTGTCTAAAACGTCCGTTTTGCCGCGTTTAGCTGCGTTTGCATCTAGAAACGTTTTTGAAAAATTTAAAATGGAAACGCTTGTAAACGAAATGCTCCTAGACGCAAGTTACCGCGTTTTGGCGCTTTTACAAGCTGTTTGGCGTTTCAAATGCCTCTGAACTGGCGTCTGAACCTTTTGCGTTCCAAAAAAAGCCTCTAAACTCAACTGCCTGGAAACGACCTTAAACGACCCTGTGTGTTCATGTACTGATAACATAGAGGAGAGTTCAGGGGCAGCTGAAAAAAACATCCAAATGCCTCTAAACGTCAGTTTACCAGCAGCAGTGTAAATGAGGCCTAAGGCAGCATTTACATTAGCCGGGTCAAACTTGCGTTTATGTGTGTTTAGAAGACATTTCTAAATACATATAAATGCTGACAGTGAGTTTTCAATTGTGTCATTCAAACTCAGTGTTTTTCTGCGCTTAGGTGCGGTCAGCTTAGCTGCATTTAGATAAAAAAGATCTTATACGAAGCTCTAAACACATGTAAAAATCGCTAAAAGCGGCTTTACGTTGAAATAGAAACCTCTAAACAAACAGAAAAAAATTATTTTGGAAGCATAAAAACATTTTTACTTTCCAGATAACTTTGCATGTTTTAGAAAAGCTAAATGGAGAAGTGCAAATGTGAGCGTAGCCTAAAGGCTGCTGTTACATAGCAGTGTAAATATTCTCTGGCGCTGGGTGTGCCTTGGCTGCTGGAATGCTGACTTGTGTACATTTGAAGTCTGTTTGACAGTTTGATGAGTGAGAATTTTTTTTTAAACTGCAGTTCGTTAGGACTAAAGCTTGTCATATGCTAGTAGATTTTCAAATGTTCCAAAAAATATTCTTATCAATGTTTGTACAAATATTTGTATGAATGTTTGTTCGAAAATCTCTTATATTATAGTATATTATTATATTATATTATAGTATATTACCAGTATTAGTCCTAACTTAGGCTAGGTTCACATCTGTGCGGGGGGCGCCGCAGCGGGACCCGCACAAATACCAGCAGCTGCAACCACACACATAGAGAAATGCTGGACCTGTGGGCAGATTCCATTAATCCCAATGGCTCGCCGCCCACACTGGAAATCACACTTGCACTGAGAACCTCTGTTCCCATGCGGGCTGCAATTTCAAAAATAGTGAAGGGGACTTTTTTCCTGTGTGCCGCAGGGTACAGCAGCCCATTCAAATGAATGGGCGCTTGTGTCTGCGCAAGCCGTGGCCCGCAAAGGTGTGAACCTAGCCTAACTGCAGTTAAAAAAAAAAAAATCTTTGTGGATTCAATGACATGATGAATGTTGTTTGAAAGTACTATAAGTACAAAAAAATGTTGTTTGCTTGATTTTGGGCTGAATGTAATATCTCGAAAGAAAACCGCATATGTTGTTGTTATAGGCGTGTGCAGGGGGTGTGCCAGGTTGGGCACACCCTAATCACTATGTATGCTGCCGATTCCCCCTATTTCCTGGGTTCCACCCCCCCCTTGTTGCTGATGCAGAGGATGGTTTAGGATGGAGATCAGGGGAAGGGGCTAGTAAATAGTTCCTTTTCTAAATGAACACCGTGAACACACTCTCTCACTGTGTCCATTCATAACTGAAGCATCGTAAACTGTGTTTATTCTTCAGTTTGTGAATGAATAGGAAGCTACTCAGCACAGAGCACTTCATATTAATTCGATATACCATGCTGAGGCTGCAGAGAAATTAATGTGTGTTTGAGTAATGCAATAGGCAATAGAATAGGTAAGTATAGATATCTTTCCTTTTACAGGGTATAGGAGAGGCTTAAAATAGGGGTGGGAATAGATTTAAGCTTAGCTTGGTTTTGACTTGCCTTCCACTTTAAGGTATAAAAAAGTTTTAACTTTGGTATATGTCACAGTAACAATCCTATTCCCAGCAAGAAGCTGCCAGCGGCAGGATCACTTTTGAACTCACATGCAGTCAATGAAACCATCTCCTGCTTGCATGTGGTGCTCCCTTGGTGGCTGAGAGGAGCGAAAGTGGCTTTTTCCACTGGCAACACATATAAGGCAGATATGTGTCCTCCCTACACTTTTTAGAGATCATTTTGCTGGCGAATTCTTGCTAACAGGGATGCTAGTATGATTTGGTCCTAAAGGCCATTTCAGATTGGCTCAGAAAATTTGCAAGAGGATCACTAGATTCACTCCTTCCTGGAATAGCGAGCATTGATGGAGGGAGATTCTACAGGGTTTCAAACAACAAGGGACCGACACCTCTCTGCTCTGACTAGCAAACAATTAATATCATTGAAACAAGTACTCCGGTCACTGTTAATCACTTACCTGCTTCTTTGCTGTCCAAATGGCTGCTATCTCTTTTTCCGGGGAGGGAGCAGCGGCAGAACAATGTCATAGTGGTCTGACCAGAGAGGGAGCAACATCATAGGAAGAGATGAGCAATGAGTTAATGCCAGTGACAGAAACGCTAATGTATCATAGGCCTTAGACATTAAATAATAAATGTTAAAATGGGTAGGCTATTTTTTAAAAACAATAGATTCACTAAAAAATCTAATTGAAAAGCAAAAGTGACATAAACTGTTTACAGACTTGTGTACCAGGTGCGAAATGTGCCCAGCTGCCAGGGGCTCGCCTTTCCTTGGCAGAGTTTTCTGCTGCGTGAATGAAGCTGATCTGGCCCAGTTCATAGAGTCCATTGGAAGCCATCTTGAGCACTCCTTTCAGTTGGTGGATTCTTGAATCTGAGCTGGCCTGGTTTGTAGAGCCCATTTATAACTTTTCTGAGCACTCTGTCCAGTTGATGGACTCTTGAAGCTGAGCTGGCCTGGTTCGAAGAGCCCATTGAAACCCATCTTGATTATTCCATTCAGTTGATGGACTCTTGAAGCTGAGCTAGCCTGGTTCGAAGAGCCCATTGAAACCCATCTTGATTATTCCATTCAGTTGATGGACTCTTGAAGCTGAGCTAGCCTGGTTCGAAGAGTCCATTGAAACCCATCTTGAGCATGCCTTTCAGTTGGCGGATGCTTGGGGCCATTGTCACCCTCAAGTCAAGTCTTAGGAGCAGGCGTGAGATGTGAACACTTCAAGACCAACTGCTCGAAATCAGGATGCAACCATCACTTGTGTAAATTAATAGCTTCTGTTTTTTTAAATGGCTATGGAAATAAATAGTTGTGTTACATAAGAGCTAGTAAAGAGCTCAGTACATCAGTGCTCAGCTGTGTTTGTAGTTTTGTATGGCAGAAAAATAAGCAGATTCTGGCACTTATAATAAACCTCTGCTAAAAGAAATGATACGGACTGCAGAAGGAGGCTCAGGAAAAAACATAAGTGGACTGTTGTCTGGAAACATTAATTAAAGTAAAGCTATTTCACGAATGAAGAATGTTGTTGCTGCAGAGCAGGTACCACTAAGTAACTGTTCTTCCCACACTGCACTCTACTGCCATGGCAGTCTGTTGTTTAGACCTAGAGGACAACTCAGTAATTCCAGGTATAGGATACGTGTAAAACACCCCCCATTCCTCCCACAATCCAGTAGCTGGTTGCTTGAGAAGCCAGTTACCAGCACCATGACATTGGGGCTGGGTGGGCCGGGGGGGGGGGGGGGTTGCTGTGATGGTGTTTGCTTGGTGCAAATTTCAAAAAAATCTATAATTTTACAGGATTTTATGGAACCTCAAGCAGCAATTAATATGTAAATAAACACTCAGATCTCCGTTCTGACAGGGGGAAGAAATGTGATCGTATGCTCCCTGTATATGGGAGCCACGATCACTCCCCTCCTCCTGTCAGCCCAGCCTCCATGCAGTTAGAAATACAAAGTGGGGAACACATTTAACCTTTGATCGCCCCCTAGTATTAACCCCTTCCCTGCCAGTGAAATTTACACATTAATCAGTGCATTTTCATAGCACTGAGCGCTTATTAATGCCAATGGTCCCAAAAAAGTGTCTGACATGTCCGCTGCACTGTCACAGTCCCGCTAAAAATCGCAGATCGCCGGCTTTAGTAGTAAAAAATAAAAAAAATAACGCCATAAATCAATTCTCATCATTCGTAAACGCGGCAACTTTTGCGCAATTCAATCAATATACGCCGATTGCGATTTTTGTTACCAAAAATATGAGGAAGAATATATGTCAGCCAAAACTAATGAATAAAATTTTTTTTTTTACATTTTTTTTTGGATATCTATTTTAGAAAAAAGTAAGAAATATTGGGTTTTTTTGCAAAATTGTAGCTCTTTGTTTGTTTATAGCTGTGATCAGAAGTGACGCAGAGGGGATCAAATACCACCAAAAGAAAGCTCTATTTGTGAGAAAAAGGATGGACATTTCGTTTGGGCCGCGCAATTGTCAGTTAAAGAAACGCAATGCCGAATTGCAAAAAGTGCTCTAGTCCTAAAGTGGGAAATCCTTCCGGGGGTGAAGTGGTTAACCACTTCCCAACCGCATGCCGTGTTTTCACGGCGGCAGCCGGGATGCTGAGCGCGAATCGCCGTAAAAAGACGGCGATCTGCGAACAGCCACTAGGGGGTGCGCGCGCCCGCCGCACTCCTGAGGAGTGTGCCCGCTGCTCGGGCAGACCCGATGTCCGCCGGCGACCTGCGATGAGCGGCCACAGGGAGAGAACGGGGAACCGCCAATGTAAACACGGCGGTTCCCCGCTCTGTTAGTAGGGGTATGAGTGATCTACTGATCCCTGTCACTGGGATCAGTTAGATCTCTCATGCCTATGTTAGCCCAAACCCCCCACAGTAAGAACACACCCAGGGAACACAGTTAACCCCTAGATCCCCCCCCCCCCCCCAGGTTAACCCTTTCACTGCCAATGACATTTTTACAGTAATCAGTGGACATTTAAATTTCTGATCGCTGAATGAATGTCATTGGTCCCAAAAAAGTGTCAAAAATGTCCAACATGTCCACTGCAATATCGCAGTACCGCTAAAAATCGCAGATCGCCGCCATTACTAGTAAAAAATAAAAAAAAATAAAAACCCCAGAAATTAATTCTCACTATTCGTAAACATGGCCACTTTTGCGCAAACCAATCAATAAACACCAATTGCGATTTTTTTTTTATCACAAATATGAGGAATTATATAAATCGGCCAAAAACGGTGAAAAAAAATGTTTTTTTATATTTTTTTTTGGATTTGAATTTTAGCAAAAAGTAAGAAATTTGTTTTTTTTTGCAAAATGGTCGCTCTTCTTTTGTTTATAGCGGCGATCAGAAATGACGCAGAGGCGATCAAATACCACCAAAAGAAAGCTCTATTTGTGGGAAAAAAAGGACACAAATTTTGTTTGGGTGCAACGTCGCACGACCGCACAATTGTCAGTTAAAACGACGCAGCGCCAAATCGCAAAAAGTGCTCTGGTCCTAAAGCTGGAAAACCTTCCGGTAGGTAAGTGGTTAAGGAGCGAATAAATAGTGACCTTGTAGAGTCAGAGGAAGGTGACAACTGACAGGTAAAAGAAATACACAGACCAAGGCCTTGAAGAGAACCTGTCTGGAAATAGGGAGCTACTATTTCTGAATTATTTTAACACGGGGTCTCTAAGGCTATCATTGCACCACTGACCCTGAACAATCATGCAGCCAGTGAAGTGCTGGGACACCTGATTTGCAGGACCGTAAATCAAAGAGGAGGATGAGAGCCCTGGAGCAAGTCCCTACTAAACATGTCAGCATTAGCATCACTCATATTTCTCCCCTGGCAGGTTCTTATTAAACGCAGCCAGCCTGCAGACGGGAGTGCAGAGATGACAGTTATTTATGCTTTGAACTTTTCTCCTCTTACTTCACTGATTGGCTCTAAGTGAGGCTGGCCTTTAAAAGACAGGTTGTCCAGGCAGGGCAGACGTCATGGCTATTAGATCTCCTGTACTCAAAACAGTCACCGATTGTCTTCTCTTGTAAGGACGATTGCCCTTAACTCAGGCAGCAGTTGCTATCAGTGCCTGAGCAGTGAAATGATTGCATCCTTCTCTATGCTATTGGAAACATTCAAAGGTCACTTACCTGATCTGGCATGCAAAGTCCACACATGTCAGTTGTTAGAGACGCTTCCAAGAAGTATCATGGTAGCAACAAGTCCTGTGTCAGGGATGGCCAGCTTTGAGGCTTGTATAGGGATAGATTACATGCGTCATATGGTGCTTTTTTTGTCTCTTATGTAGGGGCATCAGGAAATGTATCATCTGGTTTGCTTATTTTTATATCATATATGCAAAATTTGTATCCGCAAATGTGTAGTTATTGCACCGGCCCTTTAACACCTATAAATCAAAAAGGCATAAAAACGTGACAGCTGCTCAAAAACTCATACTCCAAATCTAAAACAAAAAAGAGCAATTCTGAAACAGCACATACCTAATGCAGGTATTAAGCATCTCCTTTTTTAGTATTGTTCTTTTTAGTATTACTACAAACGTTTTGAGTCCTTTGAGATTTGGAGTTTTTCGAGTCACAGTCAGCTTTTTATGCTCCTTTTTTATTTCTAAATGTTATTATCCTCTATTCTCCAAATATCTCAATAGTATAAAGGCTACAGGCCCACCGTGGGCTACTTTGAAGTTTTCAGGCTGGTGTTTTTTGACCTTTAATACTTATGAGTTCATGTTAGGCTCATAGAGAATGAATGGGCCAACGCATGTTAATGTGCATGCTATTCATTTCTTATTGGCCAAATGGACTTATGACTTATTTTTTCCAGCAACGTGAACTACAACAGGTGTAATCACATATATATATATACATCTATTTTAGTGCGTTGATGGGTCAGGTGTGTTTTTACTTTGAGTAAAACGCAAACTAACTAGTAGAGATGTAAAGCTATTATATAAAACATACACAACCTATCCTACTAGGTTCTACAACTAGTTATACACTCTTTCATTAGCGAGGGGAGCCCTCCACTAAATATCAAATGCTACAAATTCAAAAAAGTATGAATACGGGTTCAACCTATGACTTTTGCAAACTTAGTAGATTGCGAAAATTTGAACTTCACAATTCCTGAGGACCCATTCAGAAATATCTATTACAGTAATGGACAGGTTACCCACAATGCACCATGTACGGGTTAGTGGCATTTATTTTTTGAAACATGCGGCAGGATTGTAAACACCTCTGAAAATAGGTCCATGGTGGAATACTTTTCAAATGTAGTTTAGAGTTGGTTCACAGGAGTTCAGGAGGTAATATGGCTCCTTCTGAATGCTTCCTTTATTGATACACATGAGAAAATTTACATTAACGGGATAGCCTGTAGATAAAAACAAACTGCAGCTTTGACTTAAAGTGGATGTAAGCCCGAAAAAAAAATGTAATTAATAATTCTGCCTGGTAGAGTATAGCATGTCATATCATCTGTGCCCAGTCTTGCCACAAAGAGTTAATCCAACTGTGAGTAATGAGCTTATCTTTTTTCAGGAAGAGAAAGTCCGACTAACAGGGAAATACACAGTCGATTCGCCCCTTGCTCTGTGAGTGACAAGCAATTTGCTTATCTCCTTCACACAGCAGAGAAAGTTTTACACGCCCCCCTCCCTCCCTCCTCTCAGTATAAAGGTGGGTGGGGAGGCTTGTGACATCACAACTCCACCCACCAAACTCCAGCAAACACAGACACCCTCTGATTTCAGAGTTTTACAGAGCTGATAGTGCTTACAGGAAGGACATTTGAAAGGTAGGGATAGATGCAGGAGGCTTGCATGTACATATACATTAATACTGTGAATTTGTTTATACTGGGTAGGTGGTGGGTTTACATCCACTTTAAGTTGAATAAGGAGCTTGCTTTCAGTGTAGGCCAATTACGTACCCCCCAAAGCTTGTCAAAAAAACTCCCAGAGATGGCATTATCTTGTCTTTTCTTACTGCTAGGACATTGCTAAGACGCTCCCAGCAATTACTGCTCACTCCCACCATTACAGGAGGGATCTCTCGTATCCCTGCACATGTGTGGTTCACGATCTCCTCCGTCGCAGCATTGCTGAGCTCAGACATACAGCTACATTGGGGAGAAAGTGCGCAAGTGAAGGGTGTAAATTGGCTGGAAGTGTTTTAGCAATGTCCAATCAACAAGGCAGGATAAAATGATGCCATCTCTGGGAGTTTTCTGCCAGGCTCCATGGGATATGTAAATGGCCTACACCTATAGCAGGGGCATTATTCAACTTTAGTCAGAGCTGGACATTTTTTGTATCTACTCTATCACCTCTAAACCTGCATAGACAGTTCTTTTGTAAAGATGAACTAACCCTTTAATATCTCATCAGACAGAGCCGCAACCACGTGCCCTTAGACTTGTTTGCTCTGCGGTCCAGTTGACTTAAATAGGAAACAGAAAGCAAGCAGCTCCCCCTTCCAACTACAACACAATAAGGTAGATTTACTAAAGGCAAATAGACTGTGCAAAGTGCAGTCGCATTCTGTAAGTTCAGTTGCTTAGTAAATGAGGTTAAGCTTCACTTTGCAAAGAATACCCAATCATGTGCAAGGAAAATAAAAAAAAATCTTTTTTGTTTGCACATGATTGGATGATGAAAGACGGCAGAGCTTCCCCTCATTTACTAAGCTCTGGAGCAACTGCTGTTGCAGAGTGCAATTGCACTTTGCAAAGTGCACAGTCTATTTGCCTTTAGTAAATCAGCCCTAATGTATATAGTTTGCCACACTGCAAAGCGACTGTGGCAATGTATATAAACATGTACGGTGGTCATAGTAACTTAACTTTGTGTGGTTGGTGGGGGGGTGATATAGGTGAATGCCGATCAACTGCTCTATCCGTTGCGCATGTGAACAAGACCTAACACAATGCAGAGGCATTGCAGGTCACCACAGTGCACGGGTAATGCGCTAGAACAACGAAAAAAGGTTGAATAGCTGCACTTCCAAAACACAATCCTTTTTTGTAAAAAAATAAAAATATAGTGGTCAGTACTGATGAACCACAAAACCCAGCTAACATGTTTTACACTAGTCAGCTATGGCTATGAGTAAGTGCTAGTGACTAGTGCGAAATGCGTTAGTTAGGCTTTGCGGTTCATCTGCACTTTCCACTATATATATATATTTTTTATTACAATAAAGGACCATGTTTTGGAAGTGCGGCTATTCAATCTTTCTTCGCTGTTCTATGTATACCGCAAACGTCAGCGGCACCCATCTACATGCAGATGCAGCTGATTTCCATTGAGTGCATCAGTCCTAGAGCGGGTGTGTTCCATTCGTCTGTTGGTTGCACGGGTAATGCACTACCATTAAAAAAATGGTGCAAGTCTTTCGGCCTACTTCAAAATGTAAAAAAAAAAAAGTTTTGTATTTAGATATACTTTAACTAAAACGCCGCTGTCTGTATTGCTGTTCAGGGAGATTTCCTTTCACTTCCTGTCCTGGGGGACTTTTTTTTTTACCAGACCGGAAGTGAAGAAATCTTTCCAACAGAGCCTCCATCAGCAGTAAAACTGGAGTCCTAACACTTTCCCAGACAGAAATGTTTTGGCTTTAGATACATTTTAATCCCTTCACCTCGCGCCAGTGTCAGATGGTCTCCCAGTAAGGGGATTTGCTGGAAAATGCAACAAAAATGTGACACAGCCAGACTACTTTAGGTACGGCCTGAGACAATCAACGTTTTCAGAGCCTGTGTTGTGTACTGAGCCATTCATCTCTATGTGCTGTACATGGCCCCGCTGTCATGAAGTGCTGTATTCTGTCTCCTGTGTGTCAGAGGCCTGTGTTCAGTAGACTTTACTTCCATGTCTATGAACTGATTTGCCCTAGCTGTGTAAATATTGGTGTGTGTTTCAGACACATATGTCATGTGACTTGTGATTTTTCCTCATACTTCTGAATAATGCCTTTGTCTACACAAATCCGTCTTCTTTCAGTCGGTCTCTGGAATCCATTCACAGGAAAAGCCAACACACCACATGGGTGGACCCCCAAAAATACAATTTATTGAGGTTCCGTTTTAAATTGCAGCATTGTAAAGTGCAAACAAAGTGTAAATACATTCACTTCCTGGCATGTTTTTGCACTTTGTGTTCACTTTTTACATTTATGCACTTTAATTGGAACCTTTAGTTTTTTTAGGGCCGCCCATGCGGTACGTTGGCTTTTCTTGTGAATGAGCTGTAATACAGCTGTTGGCTGTGCTCCCCTAAGAGGGGAGAAGGGTACAGTTCTGGGTGGATTGAACTGATTTGGGGTCTCTGGAATCCTATCATGGATGGCGTCAGGACACATCTTCAGAGGAGGTCACCATGCACAGCTTGTGATCTGTCATAGTAGAGAGGTGTGTGTCCTACCTCACACTTCTCACCATTACAATACACTATATTACCAAAAGTATTGGGACATCTGCCTTTACACACACATGAACTTTAATGGCATCCCAGTCTTAGTCCGTAGGGTTCAATATTGAGTTGGCCCATCCTTTGCGGCTATAACAGCTTCAACTCTTCTGGGAAGGCTGTCCACAAGGTTTAGGAGTGTTTGGTAGCTAGCTCAGCACTTAAAAATTAGCATAAAGGTACCTACATCCCTAATTGACATGATAAATTATGAAAAGGGGAAAGGGGCTATGGGATTTTAATGGTACCGACATAGACTTACAACATTAACCACTTCCCGACCGCCGTATGCAAAATGACGGCCGGGAAGTGGCTCAGTTATCCTGACTGGATGTCATATGACGTCCTCAGGATAACAAGCCACCGCACGCCCGGGGGGGGCGCGCATCGTGGCGATCGGTGGTGTGGGAGGTCAGTCTGACCCCCCGCAATGCCGATCTCAGTAAAGTGCTTCGATCCGAAGCACTTTACCATGTGACCAGCCGTGACCAATCACGACTGGTCACAGTGTAATACAGGAAAGCCGTTTATCGGCTTTCCTGTACCCAGGTCTGCAGACCTGATGAGGGGAGAGCCGATCGGCTGCATCCCTGACAGGGAGGGTTTGTGCTGATGATTTATCAGCACAGCCCTCCCTCGGATCGCCACCCCAGTCCCTACGTCGGCTAGCCGAGAGGGGAGTAGTCCAGACGTCTGGACCCATGTCCTTTCGGCTATTTGCCGAAAGGACATAATGTGACACTGGTCAGCACTAACCAGTGCCGACCAGTGTACCATTTCACGAAGCCTAGCTTCGTGAAATGACTCTAGCCGTAACGCCCCCCAGTCTGACTGGAGGGTGTGGTGGCTAGCGGTGCTACGCGCGGGGGGGGCCCGCACGCCACCGAACAATAGGACTCCTGCAGTATACTGTAGGTCAGTCCTATTGACTCGGTGAAGGGCCGGCAGTAAAACGTATGCCGCCAGCCCTTCACCAATTACAACATTCAGATACAGCCATGGTAATTTTAGGGTATCGGGGAAAGGGGAAAAGTATTAAATAGTACAGTTAATCCCTACATCCATGGAAATACGATTAAAAATTCACGACTCGATCGATGGTTTGTGAGGATTTGGAACACCTGT
>BLSH010390407.1:490080-523851 GCA_018402905.1 Glandirana rugosa | reverse complement strand
TACCCATCAGTGCTGCTTATCAGTGCCGCCTAACAGTGCTCATCATCGCTGCATATAAGTGCCTCATCATCAGTGCCACCTCATCAGTGCCAATCAGTACTGCCACATCAGTGCCCGTCAGTGTAGCCTCATCAGTGCCCACCAGTGATGGAGAAAATTTACTTATTTACAAAGTTTTGTGACAAAAATAGAGAATTATTTTTTTTTCAAAATTTTCGGTCTTTTTTTATTTGTAGCGCAAAAAATAAAAACCGCAGGGGTGATCAAATACCACCAAAAGAAAGCTCTATTTGTGGGAACAAAATGATAAAAACTTTGTTTGGGTACAGCGTC
The DNA here is from genome assembly GCA_018402905.1 of Glandirana rugosa. NCBI lineage: Eukaryota > Metazoa > Chordata > Amphibia > Anura > Ranidae > Glandirana > Glandirana rugosa. Next base: position 523,518 of record BLSH010390407.1, on the reverse strand, counting down.
GCACGACCGCGCAATTGTCATTCAAAGCGCAACAGCACTGAAAACTGAAAATTGGTCTGGTAGTAAAGTGTTCTAAGTGCATAGTATTGAAGTGGTTAATTTGTTAAAACAATGTATTTTTATTTAAGTAAAAAAAAGTTTTTTCTCTTTTGTTGAACATTAAGAGACAAGTTTATGCACACAAGCAGTTGCAATACACGTAGGTAATACAAAATGTTATACGGTCTGTAACATTGTGTTTCTCAACATGTTTTGCGGCAGATCCGCTTCATCAGGAGAGTATCACAAGTATTTAGGACCAAACACTAAAAATAACAACACAATGTTAGTTTACAATATCAAATAACTACATACTTTGTAAGTATTAAGTCCCAACATTTGTATTTTTAAACACCATTATATACTGGTTTTATTGTTACACTAATGCTTTGACTGCCAGCAATGCTTACCATGCAGACATTACCACGAAAGTAAAGCGTTGAAGGCATTGGATATTCCCCAGGCGAGCATGGGAGGGTACACTCTATTGAACGATAAAATTACAAGTTACTAGCTTTGAGCACTAACTGTTAACCATTTGAATATTAAAATAATTATTTCTATTTATTAATTGTCAATAACCTTAGTTAGTTCAGTACAAACGACTCTCTACAAATAGTCAGTTTATTTAGAAAGGTATATTAACCTGACTATTTGTAGAGAGTCGTTTCTACTGAACTAACTAAGGTTATTGACAGTTAATAAATAGAAATAATTATTTTAATATTCAAATGGTTAACAGTTAGTGCTCAAAGCTAGTAACTTGTGATTTTATCGTTCAATAGAGTGTACCCTCCCATGCTCGCCTGGGGGAATATCCGATGCCTTCAACGCTTTACTTTCGTGGTAATGTCTGCATGGTAAGCATTGCTGGCAGTCAAAGCATTAGTGTAACAATAAAACCAGTATATAATGGTGTTTAAAAATACAAATGTTGGGACTTAATACTTACAAAGCATGTAGTTATTTGATATTGTAAACTAACATTGTGTTGTTATTTTTAGTGTTTGGTCCTAAATACTTGTGATACTCTCCTGATGAAGCGGATCTGCCGTAAAACATGTTGAGAAACACAATATTACAGACCGTATAACATTTTGTATTACCTACGTGTATTGCAACTGCTTGTGTGCATAAACTTGTCTCTTAATGTTCAACAAAAGAGAAAAAACTTTTTTTACTTAAATAAAAATACATTGTTTTAACAAATTAATGTTGTAAGTCTATGTCGGTACCATTAAAATCCCATAGCCCCTTTCCCCTTTTCACAATTTATAAGGTTTAGGAGTGTCTATGGGAATGTTTGAGCATTCTTCAAGAAGCGCATTTGTGAGGCCAGTCACTGAGGTGGACGAGAAGGCCTGGCTCGCAGTCTCCCCTCTAATTCATCCCAAAGGTTGGGGTCAGGACTCTGTGCAGGCCAGTCAAGTTCCTCCACCCCCAAGCTCCCTCATCTATGCCTTTATGGACCTTGCTTTGTGCACTGGTGTGCAGTCATGTTGGAACAGAAAGGTGCCATCCTCAAACTGTTCCCACAAAGTTGGAGCATGAAATTGTCCAAAATGTCTTGGTATTCTGACACCTTGAAGAGGAAGTAAACCCGGATTGGGTTTACTTTCCTCTACATTCCCCTGTAAAGTAGAATCATAATGGGCTGCTATGCATCGCATTGTAGCCCGTTATGTGCCACTTACCTGCAAGCGAAACCTGCGACGTCCAGCGATGTCCCCACTCCAGGCCGCATCCATCTTCTGCCCCTCTTCCTTCCGGGGCCGCGACTCCGGCGCTGTGACTGGCCAGAGTCGCGTGACGTCACTCCCGCGCATGCGTGCGGGAGCCACCATTCACGGCACGGTCACAGTGGAGGAACGGCACGGAGGCCGTTTCTTCACTGCGCATGTGCCGCCATGACGTCGGCACAGGAAATACACTGCATATCTCCTGGACCGTACAGAGCACCTACAGGTAAACCTTATCCATAGGCTTACCTGTAGGTTAAAGTGGTCACAAGTTGACCATCACTTTAAGAGTTCCCCTCACTGGAACTACGGGGCCAAGCCCAACCCCTGAAATACAGCCCCACACCATAATCCCCCCTCCACCAAATGGTTTGGACCGGTACACAAAGCAAGGTCCATAAAGACATGGATGAGCGAGTTTGGGGTGGAGAAACTTGAATGGCCTGCAAAAAAACATTTTCCCATGCAGTGGGGCTGTGCCCCAACTGCATGGGTTTAGTGCTCATTTTTGTCTAGGGAATTAGAGAACAGAGATAAAACTTACCTAATCCTCTGATCCTCCCCACACAAGACTGGTCCGTGCTACTGTTCCCTGTGGTCTGTGCTGTAGACTGTTCCTGATCTCATCACGCCCATGTGCCTGCTCTGGATGTGAAGACGTCAGGAACAATCCACTGCTGGATCATGAGGGAGTGTTTTTTGCCAGTGGAGTGGAGGATCGGGTGAGTATACAGCTGTCTCCTCTCCTTTGGAAAAAACGAGCAGTTGACCTGTGCTGTGTGGGCACAGCCTCACAGTTGGGCCTTAACCATTTCCCCTAACCAAGCTGCTTCCAACATGCAGCAAATTTTTTTTGGTACGGGATCATCATCTTGTTGCTTCGCCGAGTAAGGAAACAGTTCCATAGGAAAAAGTAGGTGGCCTCTTAGCAATATGTTGCTGGTGAAAGACGTACATATAAAATGTATCAACATATGTTCAGCATCTCATCTGTTTATGTTGCCATTTTTGATGGACAGAGATGAATTTACATTAACTGCCATATTTTTTTCTTTAGCCTTGTGTAATCACTCCGTGGTGGGTGTTTTGTTATCGTCTATACAATTTAGACGTTGTCATTGTTATAGCCAAGTTAATAACATAATGCAAACCGTGTGCCCTGGATTTGAGGCCTGTTTTATGGGCACATTTACAAGGACACGGTGTTGCAATATTGTGCTTTACAGCACCTTTCCACTTAGTTAAACCGCATTTTGTATGCCGTCTGCTACCAGGGGACATGAAAGCTCCATCCCTATAATGTTAAACTCCTCATAAATTATACAACGTGTCTGGCAGTGAATGCAATTAATATGACAAAAGAGACGCGTAAATCAATGAAAAAAATATAATCCCCACGGTTCAGCTGTTGTTCGGCTTTGTAAACAACTTGCGTTATACAAACATTTTGGGGGAAAGTTGTCTTGATTCCAGTTCACCAGGCCAGCTGTTCAGCCTAAGAGCTGCCTACAGGGAGACAAAGTGGGACAGAGAAAGAGGAGATCTGACCAGGAGGGCTGAAAGAGATCCAAAATAAAATGTTTGATCTGCCCACTCCGGAATATAAAATTCAAGTTCATTTGAGGGAAAATGCAATGTACTTTCAGCAACCAAGTATTATGAGCCATTCACACCTGGGCGGTCCATGAATATGCGAAAAAATCATTTTGCGCTTGCAGTGCCATTCAATGTTAATGGCATCACAAATGCGGGAAAAATACGCTCGGTTTTACACATGCAAAAACACTTGACAAATGCGTCAAAACATGCAGTTAAGAAAAAACTGAAGGTCAATGCACAAAAAGGTACATGGGCTACCTTGCCATGTTTGCCGCATGTAGGGCAGCCCATTAAAATGAATGGCTTGCCCTATGAGCATAGGGCAAACAAGTGCCCAAAAATAGTGCAAAATTGTGCATTCATGAGAAATTGGCGGTCAAACAGTGACTACACCCAATCAGATGCAGTCATGCTATATTTATTCATTACAGGTACTTTTATACCGCTGTCAATTTATGCAACTCTTTACATATACAGTCAGGTCCATAAATATTGGGACATCAACACAATTCTAATCTTTTTGCATGCCTTTCACTTGCTGAAGACAAAACTGAAGGGAAAATGCCCCAAGAACAAGCAGGAACTGAAGACAGTTGCAGTAGAGGCCTGGCAGAGCATCACCAGGGATGAAACCCAGCGTCTGGTGATTTCTATGCATTCCAGACTTCAGGCTGTAATTGACGGCAAAGGATTTGCAACCAAGTATTAAAAAGTGAAAGTTTGATTTATGATTGTAAATCTGTCCCATTACTTTTGGTCCCTTAAAAAGTGTGAGGCACATATACAAACTGTTGTAATTCCTACACCGTTCACCTGATTTGGATGTAAATACCCTCAAATTAAAGCTGAAAGTCTGCAGTTAAAGCACATCTTGTTTGTTTCATTTCAAATCCATTGTGGTGGTGTATAGAGCCAAAAAGATTAGAATTGTGTGGATGTCCCAATATTTATGGACCTGACTGTATGTGCCTGTGCAGCTGCTGTGTCATAATCTGTGTTTACCCCACCCTTGCATGGGGTACACATTATTACTCTACAGGATTCACTGTATATAACGTTGACAGTTCACACAGTGCTTTAAAACATGAGGGCAGACAGTAAAATTACAATACAATTTAATACAGTACGAATCAGAGGGGTGGCTGGTACTCCATAATTCGGGGGGGGAGGGGGGGATGGGGAGGCGGTAAACCGGAGGGAAATTAATGCAGGGAATGCGAGAAATGCAACCCCCCCATGCACGCGCGAGATGGACGGCCTTCCTACCTGCCCGGATGACACTCCGATCTCTCCTCCCTCCCCTGTCCGAGCCGGGGAGTGCCGGGTGGCTGAGCCGCTGCGAGTGAGACATCCACAGTGGCGGCTGGTGGGTAGGTCAGTCTTCTCCTCCGGCCGTGCTCTCCTCTCTCCCCCTCCTCCTAGGTGTCCAATAGGATCACGTGGTGTTTTGGACATTCAGGAAACAGGTCTCATGACCTGGTTCCTGATTTTGGGGGGGGGGGGGGGGGAAATTCAGTGTGAAAATAGGGAATATTCATTCACTATTGTCACACAACTGGGTGTGCTCTGCGCCCCGAGCCCACCCTTTTTTGAAGCCTATTAGAGCCTCTGGCTCTAGTCACATGCTTCAAAAAAAAACACCCCCCCCCTTTGGAATTCATGCGTCCAGCACACTGTATGTAGATTAGGGGGCCAGACGCATGGATGGGGGGGCAACGCCCGTGCGCCCCTAATGGATGGGCCGACACTGCCTTCTCGTTAGAGCTTACAATCTAGTAGGGAGGGTCAAGAGATACAAGAGGTAATAACTGTGGGGGATAGACTATTGGAGAAAATAAAAGTACAGTTGTTAGGTGGGGGCCAGATGGCTTCTCTGAAGAGATGAGTTATCAGGGATCGTCTGAAAGTGGACAGAGTAGAAAGTACTCTGCAGTACATAGCACCCACGTGACCAATCACAAGGCCCTGAACACACTGTTATATGAGTGCGGGCAAACCAACATGGAGCTTACACAGGACTTTCTAGTCTGCTATGGGTGAACGTGTTGGTGTAGTTACTCTGCATAACTACTGAACAGTAATAAGAGTCTGTAACTATAACAAGCAAATACGGCTGCCCCCATGTCCATCTATGATTATAAACCATACACAGAAACAAGATCATTAAAGCGGAATTACGCTCAAAAGTGGAACTTCCGCTTATCCGTCTCCTCCTCCCCTCCGGTACCACATTTGGCACCTTTCAGGGGGAGGGGGGAATGGGTACCTATTTTTGACAGGTACCGTTCCCCAAGTTCACCCCCCCCCTTCCTCCGCAGCGTAGTAGGGCACCGGCTGTGCTGGGTTCACTGCTGGGTTCCCTTACCAGGAATGGCGGCAACTGCACCCGACAGCCGATCCAAATGTTGGCTGGGGGTGCTGACATTGCGGGCTCCCATGACAGGTAAGTGTCCATATATTAAAAGTCAGCAGCTGCAGTATTTGTAGCTGCTGACTTTTAATTTTTCGTGGGGGTGTCTGGACCTCCTCTTTAATGGTCTATTCTATGACAATATCTATTGCAGGACGCAGAAACGGCAGCTCTGGGCCTGGATGCCAAACGTAATCATTCAATTTGGCCTTACCCAGAGTTCAGGCTGCCACATAGACATTAAGTTGTCACCCAATCCGAAAAATAAAGGACTGATCTATTGACTATGGCTACAGTGGAGCTTCCAGCCAGTTTTCCATAACCCTGTGACATGACCCCCTCCCCCAGGAACAATCCAGACACTCAGTCCGCAGCACAGAAAGTCAGTAAGTGGTGATGAATGGGGCGCAGAGGACACAGCCCGCAGCACAGAAATTGCAAAGCTTTAAGAGACGAGCAATAGCATGTTCAGAGAGGAGTGTGAAGTGTCCCCGAGGTGACAGCTGACAAAAGACGTGATGGACTTAGGAAATGAACCTGCATTTCACTGGCTCCAAAATCTGCTGTGTATGTGTGTATATATAATGTTACCAAAAGTATTGGGACACCTGCCTTTTACAAGCGACTAGGCTTCATTGCAAGAGTTATTTTTGTGTAATTCCCAGAGTTGGGCTTTAATATAAATAAGGATGGCAAGTGATACCTTATAGCGGTATAGCTCTATCTCTATATACATTATATTGTCAAAAGTATTGTGACGCCGACCTTTACGCACACATGAACTTTAATGGCGTCCCAGTCTTAGTCCATAGGGTTCAATATTTAGTTGGCCCACCCTTTGCAGCTATAACAGCTTCAACTCTTCTGGGAAGGCTGTCCACAAGGTTTAGGAGTGTCTATGGGAATGTTTGACCCTTCTTCCAGGAGCGCATTTGTGAGGTCAGGCACTGATGTGGATGAGAAGGCCTGGCTCACAGTCTCCGCTCTAATTCATCCCAAAGGTGTTGAGGTCAGGACTCTGTGCAGGCCAGTCAAGTTCCTCCACCCCAAACTCGCTCATCTATGTCTTTATGGACCTTCATTTGTGCACTTTAGAGCTGAATACAAGAGACACAAGTGTTCTTCCTTGAATCTTGGTGTGATTTGTGTATTGCTTCCAGATCTGTGCAGTAATCCAGTATAATACTTTCCCTCTGTGTAGGAACTTCTTAATAAAGACCGGTCACTGCTGCTCTCTCTCCTTGTGCAGGGTGTCTGGTCTTGTCTCCACCCAATCCTGTAGTTTTCTGCAGGCAGCCTGTAGTGGGTGGAGTTTGCTGGGGCCCTCCCACAGCTCTGCTCTCTGCACAGACTATGTACAGCACAGTAATGATGTCACTGTTACTTATGCAAAAGTAATATATGGGTGCAAAGTAAGACCCCTTTCACACTGAGGCAGTTTTAGTGCTAAAAATAGCACCTGTAAAGCACCTGAAAACTGCCTCTCCTGCCACCCCAGTGTGATAGGCTGGGTGCTTTCACACTGGGGCGGTGCGCTTGCAGGACGGGAAAAAAATCCTGCAAGCTACATCTTTGGGGCGGTTTGGGAGCTCTGTATACAACGCTCCTAAACCACCCCTGCCCATTGGAATGAATGGGCAGCGCTTCCGAAGGGCCTGAAAAGCGATTTGGAAGCGATGCAACACGGGCACGTTTAACCCCTTGTTACCCCTTCTTGGGGGGTTAAAAAAGCCCCACTAGGGGCCGAAACCGCTAACGCTCGGGCGGCACCAATGTAAAAGTAGCCTGAATGTGGGTCCACAGGGTGGATACATATCCATTGTGGCTATTGGGGAATAAGATTGAATGAACGTTTTTATGCCTGAAGTTCAGCTTTAACTATAAGTGCACTTTGAGATACAACACATACTTACCTGAATGGAACATTGCAGCAGGCCATGGCTGTCATATTCCTGGAATGTATACATCTGGTGCAGGGAAAGGTTGGAGACTTTATTGGAAAGGAAATTCATCCTCTAAGAATCTTATAGGGTATCTAACATAAGAGCCCATCTTGTATCTGGTTGGGGGTGGGGGGGGGGGGGGTGCAGGTGACTTCAGACAGGCTTCCCATCTGTTAGGGCATTTTTGTGGGAACCCCCTGTGTTGGGAGGTGCATTTTTCTCTTCTACTTCTCCATTGACTATATGTTGGTGGGATCCATTTGGGGCTACAAAATTGTCTTGTTCTGAGAACTTGTATGGGGTATTGAATAGAACATTTAGGTTCTCATGTAAATGGCAGGAAGTACCAAATGTCACGGCCATTTTAAAATCCTTGTCGGCGTGTATCGCTGTTATGATAATCGTTTTGCATTGTTGAAAATTCCCCGCAGTTAGGAACGGGGAATATGTGATATATGCAGAAGAGATCGCTTGTATAATACATTGTTAATGCCGCATCTGTGCAGGGACTGCGTAAAGTCACTGCGCCAAGTTGCCATAGCGCCCGTAAGTTATTCAGGGAGCCTGAAGTGCTTGGCATGGCTGATGTTTTGCTTGTTAATTTAAGACCCTGGATTACATTCGATCACTGGGCTAATTTTATTCTCCGTGTGGCACTCTGCAGAACGGAGTTTTTCTTCTTTTATTTCTTCATTTAAGTGGAACTAAACCCTCCTCTCCTTTACAGCCAAGGAAGCTGCCATCTTAACCTCTGATTGATCTGCTGTTGACATGGTGCTGGTCATGTGATCAGCTATGACGTCAGTCATTTGATGGCTTGACAGTTCAGCTGAAAGCACAAGCAACTGTGACAGTTGTCATTACCAGCATGCCTTGAATCTACTGTTTTAGGAAACCGTCTAAAGTCAAAAAAGTTTTTTTATCCTTTATGCATTAAGGTAAAAAACCTTCCATTTGCTATTTCTCCCCCCTCCCCCTCCCTAAATACCTGTATCGATCCATCGATGTGCCTATTTGCAGGTCTTCTCTCCCCTCTCACAGGCTCCTGCTGCTGTCAGTCAAATCCTAAGAGGCGGGGGGGGGGGGAGCCAATCTATGTGTGACTCTCATTGGCTATAATGACAGCAAGCCTAAGGGCCCGTTCACACCTAGACGATCCTAGGCGATTTGCGATCCGACTTGTGTCGCCCCAAATCGCCTGACATCAGAAATCCCACTGAAATGAATGGAGCCGTCTTTATATGCGCTACTCAAGTCGCTCTGACTCCAAGGCGACTTCAGAAAAGGTTCCTGTACTATTTCAAAGGGACTTCTAGGCGATTTGAGCCCATAAAAGTCAATGGAAGTCGCTTTCAAGTCGGATTACCATCTATGAAGACGCGACTTTACAGGAAGAAGAAAATTATTTTCCCTACCAGGCATCTTGTGCTCTGGTGATCTTGAAGGGGAACTCCATGCCAAATTTATAAAAAAATGGCATGGGGTTTCCCTCCAAGAGCATACCAGGCTCTTTGGTCTGGTATGGATTTTAATGGGCACCTTGTCCCCATGTTAATTATTGACTGGTCATGTCACCTATGCCTTGGCAAAGTGGCGGCTGGTGGGTTTTTCTTTTGGGGGTGCGGCAGACAAGCACCCAAGACTGACAACCCACCCAACCCCTCCCCCCGGACTGCTGGCAGTCAGACACCTACCCAATCACGGGGTGGCGGACTGTGGTGTCCTCTCCTCTTCTCACGGGGTATCTGGGGTATCTGATCCTCCCGCGGCCCCTTCCGTCATGTGTCTCCTATCTGTTCCTCCAAAGCGCTAGGCATCCAATAAGCTCGCCTGACGCTTTGACCAATCGGGAAACAGGTCTCACGACCTGCCTCCCGATTGGCGGGGAGGACCTTTAGTGTGAAAATAGCGAAAATTCTTTCGCTATCATCACACAACTGGGTGGGATCGGGGCGCAGTGCTCTGTGCCCCAAGCCCACACTTTTTAAGCCTATTAGAGCCTCTGGCTCTAATCACATGCTTCAAAAAAGCACTCCCCCCCATATGTAGATCAGGGGGGCGGACGCAGGGATTGGGGGAGCAGCGCCCATGCGCCCTCTATGGACGAGCCACCACTACCTTGGCATAAGTCACAAGTGCATAGAAAAGCTTGTTAAAAATTATTATAAAGAATAGAAATAATAGAGAAAATAGTTTGTGGCATAAATGTTTTTAAATTGTAAACTTGCTTGAAGTGCTGCACCCACATTTGTTATCCCGGTAAACAATATTGAGTAGGCCCAAATGCTGAAAGGTCTCCCTAGCAATGTAACAAACTAATAAACAATCACTCCCTCTTCTCCGTAGACAAATGATCAATTTGTGGCACATGTGCGGGGGATTAATTATCGCTCATATATAGGGCCCCTTCTGTTTCCTGCATACTGTCGGGAACTCGGTAACGTCGCCGTAGAATTCACCAGCGTATGTTCAGCCCACACTGTGTCGGGTGGGAGAGTTGAGCGGTGTACTAGCCTGTCATCTCCTCAACTCTAAATTATTCAGTCATGGTGACAAGTCTTCGCAGCTTGTCTTGAATGGGATGCCATGCTAGACCATGGCAGCCAAATTCAAGCTAACACATACTGTGTAAATGATGACGGGTGCTTGTTCAGGAGATGGTACAGTTTGTACTGAGAGAAACCTGAGGATTTCCTGAGCCTGCTCATGCTTGCATACACATTTTATGCATTTGGTCTCCCTAAAATGAGTGCAACAATATATATATACTGAATATATTCATCCAAAGAAGTCTCACCACACTTCATAATTCATTGGCCAATCTATGAAAGTTGTTCATCGGTCTGTAGATGGATATGAATATATATGATTTTTATTGGTACCCTAGGCAAAAAATGAAAATTTAACCTTTGTAGTGCACTGCAAAATTATTATTTTTTGTAAGTTTTAATAATTCAGTTTAAATTGCGTATTTGGCCTCTTTCATTACTCAAAATACACTGTAAAAGGAATAATAAAACAGTGATATATCTGTCAATACAAAAAAAAAAATACATGTATGTATAATAAATAACGTTTTTTATTCTTCATCCTCTTCAGTTATGTGTGAAATGTTTCACAGTTGGGTGGATTTAACCACTTGACCTTTGAAAGATTTACCCCCCTTAATGGCTAGACCATTTTTTGAAATATGGCACTACATTACTTTAACTGACAGTTGCGCGGTCATGCAACACTGTACCCAAATTAAATTTATATCCTTTTTTTCCCCACAAATAGAGCTTTGTTTTGGTGGTATTTGATCACCTCTGCGTTTTTTATTTTATGTGCTATAAACAAAAAAAGAGCGATAATTTAGAAAAAAATATATTTTATTACTTTCTGCTATAAAACGCATCCAATAAAAAAACATTTAAAATGTCAAATTTCTTCATAAATTTAGGCCAGTTGTATTCTGCTAAATATTTTGGGTAGAAAAAAACCCAATGGTATGAGCAAAAGTTATAACGTTTACAAACTATGGAATATTTGTATTTACTTATTTTTTTACTAGTAATGGTGGTGATCAGTGACTTATAGCAGGGCTGCGATATTGCGACGGACATTCTGACACTAACTGACACTTTTTGGGAACCATTGACACTAATACAGTGATCAGTGCTAAAAATATGCGCTGTCACTGTACTAATGACAGGCTGGAAAGGGGTTAAACAGACATCAGGGGTAATCGAAGGGTTAACTGTGTGCCTAACCAGTGTTTTACTAGTGTTTTACTATATTGTGTGCATCCTTTCCCCCCTGTCAGAACGGCGATCTGTCTTGTTTACTCGTTTCTTCCCAACGATCGAAGGGTGCCGGCAGACATCGAGTACCCCCGACACCCACTGTACAGCTTCTGCTGTGTATAATGACAGCGGATGTGAGCTGCCGACGACGCGCATGCACGCCCCCTACCTGGAAGTGTCAGATCACGTATATATTACATGATCCGGCACACTGGTGCCACCCTATAGCAGTAAAACTGCTATAGGATGGACCCAAAGTGGTTAATAAAAGCAAATAGACTGTGCAGTTTCTGGAATGTGAATTTTGAATGTGGTGAAGCTCTGCTGATTTCCATCATCCAATCATGTGCAATCAAAAATGCTGTTTTTTTAAAAATTTTCTTGCACCTGATTGGGTATTCTTCACAAAGGGAAGCTTCACCACCTTTACATTTACCGAGGAAAATGAGGGCAACTGCAAAGTGCACAATCTATTTAACTTTAGTAAATCCACCCCATTTTCTTGCAGCAGTATAATGGCCGCTGTGCAGTAGGTCAACACTGGTCATAAACATAACTACAGAATATAATGATCATTTGTATTAACCACTTCAGCCCCGGAAGGATTTCCCATGTTAGGACCAGAGCACTTTTTGCGATTTGGCACTGCGTCACTTTAACTGACAATTGCGCGGACTTGCGAAGTTGTACTCAAACGAAATTTGCGTCCTTTTTTCCCACAAATAGAGCTTTCTTTTTGCTGGTATTCACCTTTAAAAGAGAAGTATGGCCAAAGCTTTTTTGGCCATACAGACCTTGTGGGTCACAGCAGTACTTACTGGCCCACTGTCAGCTGATGTGGCAGAGCTGCTCCAGGCTCTGAATAGATCCTGACAATATTGTCAGCTGCGCCTACCCCCTCCCTGACAGTCACTGCTCTCCACTCTGAGCAGACCGAGAACTGAGCGATCAGCGGCCATGTGATGCCTCGGTTTTCAGAGCCGACATGAGACAGGTGTAGCATCACACTGATGCTGTAGCACTGAGATGTGTATGTTTATTTTTTTTATAAACCCCATAATTCTTTTTTAACTAAGTGCATCTTCCAGAAATTGATTGCTTCAGTGTACAGAAGATTGTTTTCAACCTGGGAGTGAGGGTGAAGGTCCACTTTTCCAGTGGGTGGCACTGCCAGCACCACTCTACCCATCATCCTTCGAAATGACATATCAAAGGAGCCAGGTGGAAAATTGTCAGCCAAACATTGCCTGCATCCGGTAAGACTCCGGTCCAGCTGGCAGTGCTAGATGTCAGAATACATTAGCCGCAGTGGGAGATTCATCAATCCCTGTTGTTTAGCATGGATAGAGGAACCTGTTAGATTTTCTTTTGTTAAGTCCACAGGCTGCATGAAAGAAATCTAGGGCAGAGTAGGGAAGAAGGGTGCTCTTAGATTGATGGTCAGTGGAGAATTGCGCTTTAGATTGATGGTCAGTGCCGGATTTAGGGCAGGTGTGGCCTATGTGCGGCCGTGGGCTCATGCCAGTGTGTGTCTGTTCACCAGTTCAGGTGCGATTCAGGTCAGAATTTTTGCCTGAATTTGCATCTGAACCAGACCCAAACATGCACAGGACCCTTTTGCAATCCACTCCGCGGCCTCCCCGGACCTTTGTGAACTGGCTGCATTGAGAACCGGTCACACTTGCATGTCATGTGAAATGGATGCGGAAAAACCCATTTCGAATTCGCACATATGTGAATCCAGCCATATAAGTGGGCAAAAGTGGCAACTCCCCTGGGTGCCCCTGACAGAAGGGGCCCCCCTCTATACAAAAATAATATAAAATTAATATAACAAGTTATATAACATAATAAAAAAAAGTAATAATAATAATACAGTAATATAAAATCTATTAAAAAAATGCTTTTTTTTAATTAAATCTGGAGAAATAATAATTGCTTCTACCATCTGTAAAGGTTTTTTCTCTGGACTGGTATATGGTATTGTTTTTAAAAAGGAATATTGGTGGCTTAAGTGAACCACATATAGGGGTTGATTTATTAAAGTGCAGTGGCACTCTTTTTTCTTATTAAATGTAAATGAGGTAAAGCTTCACTTTGTAAAAAATACCCAATCAGCTGCAAGGAAAATAAAAAATAAAAGAAAAAGCATTTTTGCTTGCACATGATTGGATGATAGAAATAAGCAGAGCTTCACCACATTTACTGAGCTCTGGGGGAAATGAGTGCAACTGCACTTGCAGTCTATTTGCCTTTAGTAAATCAACCCCATGGAGTGCTTAATGAAGGTGGCCTATGACTGTGTGTGTGCGTGTGTATGCCTGACTTCCAAATGATGTTATGTCATGCATTTTGAAAACGGGTACAAGCAAGAAAAGGGGGTTATAGGTGCAGAGGCTTGGTTATAAGTTCTCTCCACGAGCTGGCAGGAAACTTTCGGCCGGCAGGTGTGTGTATGTATATATATCACATCATTAGGTGTTGTAATTTGCTTGGGAAGGGAGCACGCATGCCCTTTTGTGGTATAGCGCATGCTCCAAAACGTGCTGCATTCTGGTCCTGAGCCCTATCCACGTTATCCCACTCCTGGCTGCGCTCCGCCCGCTTCAGGAAGGACTTCTGCTGGCTTTCTCCTCCACACGGGGACTCCTGTCACATTCCACCTGGCAGTACCAGCAGCTCCCGTGGCCCGCTCAAACTGGCACTGCGGGCCTACACCTATTTATGTGCCTGTTTTTTACCTATCTATTGTAAGTAGCTCTGTTGTGGGGTCTATTAAAATACACCTTCTTACTGCACTTGGAGGCGCTTCTCTGCTTTTGATTTTGAAAATGGGTGACAGCCATTGAGAATTCAAACCAACTCTGTGTATGAGCCCCCCCCCCCCCCCGCCCCCCAACCTGAAGTGCCCCAGGACCCCCAATGTCTAAATCTGGCCCCATGGTTAGTAGAAGAAGTTGTTACACCTTGTTACAATAGTAGTCAATGGGAAAAATGCCCCTTACATTAGTGGTCAGTGTAGTGCCCTCCCACATTGATAGTAAATGCTCCCATTCCACTGGCTCAGCTGAGGGACATTGGTGGGGGAACTATCCAGTAACTTGTAGGCAGGAGATCAATCTGCTCACTGCTCAAGAAATTCTTAGCAATTCTTGGAGGAACCTTGTTGGGTAAAGGCTAGTCTGTAGGGTCTATCTTACACTTCTCCAAGTAGACCATCTAACACAGGGATCTCCAAATTTTCTAATCAATGGGCCAGTTTACTGTCCTTCAGGCCTTAGTGGGGCCAGACTGGGGCCAGTTGGAGTAGAAAATGCCCCGGTGTCAGTGGGCATAAACTATGCCCCATAGTGCCCCACTATTGGTGTCAGTGGGAGGAATAGTTCCCCATCGTTGGGGTCAATAATAGGAATAGTGGCCCATCATTGGTGTCTATAGGAAGAATAGTGCCCTATCATTGGTAACAGTGGGAAGAATAGTGCCCCATGATTGATGTTAGTGGGAGGAATAGTGCCCCATCATTGGTGACAGTAATAGGAATAGTGCCCCATCATTGATGTCTATAGGAAGAATAGTGCCCTATCATTGGTATCAGTGGGAAGAATAGTGCCCCATCATTGATGTTAGTGGGAGGAATAGTGCCCCATTGTTGGTGACAGTAATAGGAATAGTGCCCCATCATTGGTGTCTATATGAAGAATAGTGCCCTATCATTGGTATCAGTGGGAGGAATAGTGCCCCATCGTTGGTATCAGTAATAGGAATAGTGCCCCATCATTGGTGTCTAGGAAGAATAGTGCCCTATCATTGGTATCAGCGGGAAGAATAATGCCCCATCATTGGTGTTAGTGGGAGGAATAGTGCCCCGTCTCTGGTGACAGTAATAGGAATAGTGCCCCATTATTGGTGTCTATAGGAAGAAGGAAGAATTGTGCCCTATCATTGGTATCAGTGGGAGGAATAATGCCCCATCATTGGTGTCTATGGGAGGAATGGTTCTGCATCATTGGTGTCAGTGGGAGAAAAAGTGGCCCATTACTTTTATCACTGGGAAGATTAGTGCCCTATGGTTGGTGTCAGTGGATGGAATGGTGCCCAAGGGCCGGATAAGGGCAAGCAAAGGGCCACATCTGGCCCACAGGCAACAGTTTGGGGACCACTGATCTACAATGTACCAATCACATTGGGAAGCAGACAGAATATGGTGTTTTTGAGTATAAGAACATTAATAGTTCCTGTAGAAGGATCAGAATGCTCTCACACTGCTCAGTACAAGGGAGAAACCTCAAATCAGAATGCATTGAATATAGCATTACCGCAGGGCAGACAATAAGGGACTGTGACGTTAATCCTGGTAGATTGTCTTCTTGTTCCTCACTAAGATTGGGTCTGAATACCTATCACAAAGGAGCCCTATTAATACCAGCACAGCAGAAGTGATATAAATAAGGTGATCAGAGCTGATACAATGTACTTTTTACAAGAGAAAAAAAAAAGAAAGTCCGGATTAGCGTAGGCGAAGAAATGCCATTAATGTATACAAAGCAAAGGCTCAGATCAGTGAGTGTTATCAAAATGAGCTTAGCCCTTCAATCCCTCTAAGGGACGTCTATTTATTCTACAAAATAATAACAGTCTGGTTAAAGTAACAGCTTACTTATTACTTACATTTCCAGCTTTTGATACGGCAGATAGAAAGATCACGCTAATAAATGAAGAGTGAATTGCACCGTAACATCTAAGATACAAAAACATGAAAGGGGTAAGAGGTTGGCAAATCTTGTCATTAATGTCATTACATTTTTTTTAAGTCTATTGAGGCAGTTAATAAAAGGATGATGGATGACAAGGGAAATTAACGAAAAAAATACTTTTTTCCCCCAAAATATGTAGACATCCTAGAAACGTGCTTACTTTATTAACCAGCGAGGGCTGGAAAACGAAGCAAACAAAGGAAACTAGAAACTGAGCATTAAAGTGGAACTAAACTATAAAAAAAACTGCAGAAGAGACATGCAATGTTATTTTTTAATCAATTGGAGGAACTTTTCCATACATACTGGTTAATGCTCTAAGTAACTGTTTTCAGTGAAGCACCTTGTTGTCTTTAGATCTACTTTTAGTCCTTTAATTACATTTGCAGATGACCAGTATCATCGTCGTTTTCCATCAGCAGTCACCCTTCCTTTCCCACGGGGTGGGGGTATGTGGGCGACCTTGGATCTGGACAGGACTTATCATGCTGAGCATTTCTTCCTTTAGCGTGATACTTAATCAAGGACTTTTCCTTCCTTACCTCCTGCGCTATCATCCTCCATCCGCCCTGACACTCAGCTCGGATCGGATTATGTTAGATGTGTTTTTCCCCTCTAGCTGTCTGCTGTTCTCTTCTTTCTGCTGGCAGGGAGCTGTGGATTGGGTTTAATTTAGGAAACTTGCTTCATTCAAAAGTTTTCCTGCACTGGGACCTTTTAACGCAGGTATTCACATCTAAGGACATGCAGGGGATGCCATATCTGATGAATGTACTAAAGGAGATGAGAGGCGGTAGAATACGCAGGCTGGTAGTTTTGTTGAAGAAATAACAATCCTTGGTCCAACTAATAACTTCTCAGTAAAACAGTCCTGAGAGAGGCTATTCATGGGCAGCCATAGCCTGAAAACAATGGATAAGAAGATATCTGCCAATACTTTTTTGGTTTGAATAGAGTGAAGAGGGATGAGTATACCCGTCAGGTTTGTATTGCCGTCTGTATCCCAGTTAAGCCTAGTACACATGATGAGATTATCGGACAAATAATCATCCATTTTTTTTTGGAATGCTAATCTCCATATCGAAAACGAATAGGTTACTAAATTGATGAATACATTTGTTTTTTTTTAATATTTTTTATTGGGAATGTTTTATAACATAAAGTAAAAAAATATTGATTTTTTTTTTTCAAAATCGCAAAAAATAAAAACCGCAGAGGTGATAAAATACCACCAAAAGAAGGCTCTATTTGTGGAGAAAAAGGGACATGAATTTTATTTAGGTACAGCGTTGCACGGCTGTGCAATTGTTAGTTAAAGTAACGCAGTGCCATATTGAAAAAAAGGGCCTGGTGATGAAGGGGGGTAAACCTTCTGGGGCTAAAGAGGTTAAAGAGATTCAACCTCTCTATTTGTCACATTTACTATTATCACTGAAAGTGAAAGAAATGCCCAATTTTGGATTGTTCCCAGGACAGTAATAGAGGGGAATTCTTCCAGTGAGGACACTAGTTCTGGTGACATCTACTTTGGAGGGATTTCCTCTCACTTCCTGTCTTCGCTATAGGACAGGATGTGAAGGGAAGTCTCTCCAATGAGACACAGATGGTGAAAAAAAAAAAGTAAATAAACTGACAGGGGTTATACTCTCCTTTACTCCAAAATTACAAAAAAGTTTTGCTTTTAAAGCCTCGTACACACGCTTAGATTTTCGGACAACCGAATTTTTGTTGGATGCTTGTTTCATGTCAAAAGTGAAGAGGTTACTAACCATACGAAAATTCTCATACGACCGAATTCAGTGTCAGAAGTGACCTAACGCGTTGAATAGCTTTGTATGTATTTTTTCATTTCTGAGCATGTGTAGTCTTGCTCTTACATTTTTTTAGGACAAAAACCGTACTATTTAAATTAAAATTGGACGTTGTGGTCACATCCATCAAAAATGTTATAGTCTGTACATCCATCTTTGTTGTCGGAAAAGTCAGAATCAACTGTCAAAAGGACCATACAACGGTAAGAATTTTGAACGATCGGTCGTCGTATGAAAATTCCCGTACAAATTTCGCATTGTGTGTACGGGCCTTAACTCTACTTAAAATGAGCTGCCTGAGCCCCAGGACCTACAGTGCTTCACAGCCATTAGTAACAGTGGTTAAGCCATGGTACTTTACTCCTTTCTTCATCATGTTCTTCATCAGCACGGGTCTCTTTGGGTGTGGATTTATGTTTCATATCAAAACAGGAGCATCACTTGACCTACTCAGAGCAAGCCCCCGCATCTCCCTCAAGGAAACGCACTTTCTTTCTTGAACACACTTGCTCCTCTCTTCTCACTTCTTAAAGTGAACCTGCGCCCAGGCTATGAACATCCAAGTATTTACATATTCACAAGCAACCCTTACTGGCCTCTGCAGATATAGGCACTGTGGAGTGATTACACTAAAGTCATTCAACCATTTAATCTTAAATTTAAATACAGAACAGGAGTTCTGGGTGGATGAGCTGAGCTGCTGGGAGAACAACGTGAACCACTTCAGTGCTTCTGCTGTGAATTTTGAACATAAATTATTCCACAGTGCCTGTAGCTACAGTGTTCTGTAGGGCTTATTTTAACGTTAGTTTAGTGCTTATTAGGAATTTGTAAATAACCTGTCCTTAAAGTGTTGGTTCACCTTTTCAGTCACCCTCCCAACCCCCCTGGTCCCCGCTGTACTTACCTCCCGGGTTGCCAAGCTGTGAATTAACCCTGTGAAGAAAATTTGTATTTTTTTTTTCCATCTATTGTAAAAAATTATGTTGACGTCCTGGAACTTACAGAGATCATTACACTCTCCATACTCCACCCTCATCCGCTATCTACCCACCTTAGAACCACCCCCCTACAACGCATCGCTAGGTGCCTCAATGACCAAATATGGACTTTAGGGAAGCATATATAGCCCTCTGTTATCTTTGACTTGCTCAATAATTAAAACTTGCACATGAGTCTCAGACTATCAGCGGATTAAAGTGGAGAGTGAGTGGAAGACACTGTTCTGACCACCAGGCACCCACTAGCAAGAAACATGAGCACATCTAAACAGTCTAAGCATCAGCCAGTTTTCATCAGAGCTTCTGATGATGGAGAAGAGTTTGCTGTGTCCTGTGGTACCAGGTCACAGCCCTAAGATTCACCCCACCAAAGGATGAACGAATTCAATGAGGGTGTGGTGTGGAGACAGGAGACTAGAGGATGCACTGAGCTCAAGCAAAGGGTCTTGACAGGCGACACGTAGAGAGTAGTCACAGTCCAGGGCAGCAACAAGTAAGCTGTAAACTACGATGGAGGTGAGAGAGTGGTCGAGTTCTTGGCAGGCAGCAAGCAGAGTCAGAGTAGCCAGACACTCTGGGTTGGCAACGAGAATCGAGAGAAGTTCACAAAATTTGGACCAGCAACAATGGAAAACTGGCTTCAGTATTATAGCTCCTGCTTTTAGGTTGCTGGTTTGAAGACACAGCACCAGTCTGTTCAGATACTGGTAACAAAATATCCTCTAGGCCACTTCCAGGGTCACGTAATCAACTAGGGCAGGGGTCTCCAAAATTACTAATCAATGGGCGGGTTTACTGTTCATGCCTTGGTGGGGCCAGACTGTGGCCAGTGTGAGTAGAAAATGGCTCGGTGTCAGTGGGGAGGAAATTATGCCCCATCGTTCGTGTCAGTGGGGAGGAATAGTGCCTCATCATTGGTGTTAGTGGGAGGAATAGTGTCCCATAGTTGGTGTCAGTAATAGAAATAGTGCTCCATCATTGGCGTCTATAGGACGAATAGTTCCCCATCATTGGTATCAGTGTGAGGAATAGTGCCCCATAATTCAAAACTCAACATGTCATTTAAATCCTGTAATAGAGAAAGTGGACCAGTTGCAGGTGATGATAGATGAAAATGATCCTTAGTAGAGAAATGTAAATTCTAGTAGCTATAAAACCTAATTAGATGCTACATATGCTGCAAGTAAGCCAGCGCTGACCCAGGATGTCAGTATAGCAGATGACATGCTAAGTACCCTTTAAGCCACTCACAAGCTCTGATAAGACACATTATTGCTTTGTGTAGCATTTCAAGCACCACTCTGATAAATAAAAGTGCCAACACATTGCAAACTGCCACCTGCGAGCTGGTAAATTCTTCCAACAATAGTCCTGGTACGTTTTAACCTCCTAGCATCCTGTCATATTGAGTTACAATGGAAGTTAATATTGTTGTGTTCTGTAATCTGTCTTTATCTGGTGTTGGTTCAATGTTTTTAATCCATATTGACATTTGGCGACACCCCTCTTTATTGTGGCCTATTGTGGGGAAGATAATGATAGGGATAAATAGGCGGAGCAGATCATTTTATTTTCAGCTACAAATTGCCTCTTTCTGTTGTCTTTTGTCTCTTTTCTCCATCCGCAGGCTGCGCAGTGTATGCTGGCCTCCCTCCATTCAGAACTTGACATTCAAAGGTACTTGATGAAAATTGAATCCTCTCGGAGAGTTAGTACATTATTCCTCTTTTTTTGTGTTGGTTTTTTTTTAAACTTTTTTCCAAAGTCTGCGGTGTTTAGCTCTAACTGCGTGTAGCTATGCAGTGTGTTTGTTCCAGCTAACAAGGATGACAAATGATGGCCATTTGCATGCATTAACACAAAGGGCATTTCGCTTGTAGTAAAGTCTTTCGTGTTTGAGTGTCAGCATGCTCTTTTTTTTGCGTTGCTGAGGGCGATTGGATGTTAGAAAATATTAAGTGCTCATATTTTTGTGCCCATGTTGCCATGCATTTTTTTGGCCATTGGTATGCATTGTGTTAAGCATGCATGTTAATTTTCAGTAGGCACTCCCTTTGTGTCGATGGGCCAAAGACTTACCTGTCTCATTCTATGCCAACAAATTGAAAGGCGATGCCTGTGTTACATAGTTAAATAGGTTGAAAAAAGTCCATCTAGTTCAACCAACAGAAAAAAACTAACAAACAAAAAGAAAATCTTCATACACACATCTTTTACCTACAGTTGATCCAGAGGAAGGCAACAAATACAATAAAGCATGGTCCAATATGTTTCAGTGGGGGGAAAAAATCCTTCCTGATCCCCCAGGAGGCAGTGGCATAGTCTCTGGATTAACTATTCATAGTGTTATTACCATGGTGTCCAAAACCCTAGTGTTCTTTAAGAGACCCCGTCATACAGACCAAATGGTTAGTGTCTTTGGAAAGGGCATACCGTGACCCCTTATAAGTGCCATACCTGTACTCCCTACGTGCCTTTCCTGTACTCCCTACGGGCCTTTCCTGTACTCCCTACGTGCCTTTCCTGTACTCCCAGCTCCTTCTCCTCTGCAGCCAGTGCTTAGGGTGGTGGTGCTGGGGACCTGGGGGAGCAGTGACATCGTTCTCCAGCTCATGTGACAGTGCTTGGGTTTATCAGGCTCAAGTAGACTTCAACTAAATGGTGGTCTTCTGAACATAGACACCGACTCCCTGTTGCATATATGTGAATGAGGTGGGTAAAAGATGGCTTCAGCCCCAGTTCTCCACCTGTAGAGAACTCCTCAGATGTGTTTTGCCCTTTTTGGGGCATAATAGTAGAGGCCTCTATGATCAAGCCCCAAAAAGACCGAAACACATCTGAGTTCTCTACAGGTGGATAGCAGGAGCTGAAGCCAACTTTTAACCATCTCTTTCGCATTTATGCAACAGGAAGTTGGAGTCTGTGTGCAGACGGCCATCATTTTGTTGAAGTTTACTAGAGCCTGACAAGCTGATCCTGCCTGTCTTGAGCCAGTCTATTCACAACCTGATCTGTCCGGCACAGATTTGGAGGGCATTCATTGTTTAGTGCTTGGGCTTAGTTATTAGGCCAAGTGGGGGCAAATCACACATTCCTCCATACCAGAAAGTGTCAGATATTGTATTCTCTGTGGAAAGAGCAGAAAGGGAGCCCAGATAAGGGGACCAGGGGTTGGCTTTGCAGAGACACCTTCACTTTATCACGCGTGTGGCGCCTGTATTCAAGAGACGCTGTCACCGTGCTCTTGCAGAATAGATTGCAGGCACCATTCCTGGTCCTTCCACACTGATCTGCCTAACACATACACAGGGTGGCGGCTCAGCTTGTATCTGTGTAGCAAATAACAAGAAAGCTCCACACGGCCACCCCCCAATTTCCACCTTTATTAATGTAGAATATTCATAAACTGGCAAATCACAGCAATAGTGAGGGAAAGAGACAGTGAGAGCGTTCAAAGTCCCTTCCTCTCCCTGTTGTTATGATTTGCCGTTTTATGGATTTTGTACATTAATAAAAGTGGAAATTGGAGGGCGGCCAACGATAGTGTTCTTATTATATGCAATACAGATACGAGCTGGGCCACAAGCCTGTGTATGTGGGAGGCAGATCAGTGTGGACTGACTTGGAGCGGTCCACTTTATTCTGCATGGGCAAGTGACACCCGTCTATTTAATACATGCGCTAATAGGCAGGTGCATTTATTTGGGCCTTTGGGGTGCCATGGAAAAGGAATGGCAATGTCCATATACAACATATTGTAATATACTTTAATTTGCGGTTCAGTAGGGTGAAAGGGTTCAATAGTGCCAAAGGACCCTTAACATATACATGAATATTTGTAGCAACCCAATGTGTGTGGACACCATGAGCATGTTTTGTGGAGAACAACAGGATATTATCTGAAAAATTCCAACATTGGTGGCAACCTTGTACCATAGTGGAGAGTTGAAGAGGGTGGCTGCTGGACTCAGATATCTAAGGACAAGTGTATAGGAGATTGCAGATGCTGGAATTCCTTCAAGTGAATGGAAATGTTTTGTGAATTGTGAAGAAAAGCTGGAGAGGTGCCATTTTTTTTGTAAGTACAAATTCTTGAACTATACAGTACCATGAAAAAGTATTCATACCCCTTGACATTTTTCACATTTTGTCATGTTACAACAAAAAATGTAAATGTATGTTATTGGGATTTTATGTGATAGACCAACACAAAGTGGCCCATAATTGTGAAGTGGAAGGAAAATGATAAATGTTTTTCAAAATTTCTTACAAAGAAATATGTGAAAAGTGTGGTGTTCATTTGTATTCAGCCGCCTTTACTCTAATGCCCCTAACTAAAATCTAGTGGAACCGATTGCCTTCAGAAGTCACCTAATTAATAAATAGAGTCCACCTTTGTGTAATTTTATATCAGTATAAATACAGCTCTTCTGTGAAGCCCTCAGAGGTTTTTTACAGAACCTTTGTGAACAAACAGAATCATGAGGGCCAAGGAACACGCCAGACAGGTCAGGGATAAAGTTGTGAAGGTTAAAGCAGGGTTAGGTTATAAAACAATATCCCAAGCTTTGAACATCTCACAGAGCATTGTTCAATCCATCACCCGAAAATGGAAAGAGTATGGCACAACTGCAAACCTACCAAGACGTGGCCATCCACCTAAACTGACAGGCCGGGCATGGAGAGCATTAATCAGAGAAGCAACCAAGAGGCCCATGGTAACTCTGGAGGAGCTGCAGAGATCCACAGCTCAGGTGGGAGAATCTGTCCACAGGACAACTATTAGTCGTGCACTCCACAAATCTGGTCCTTATGGAAGAGTGGCAAGAAGAAAGCCATAATTGAAAGAAGTCATGTTTGCAGTTTACGAGAAGCATGTGGGGGACACAGCAAACATGGAAGAAGGTGATCTGGTCAGATGAGACCAAAATTGAACTTTTTGGCCTAAAAGTAAATCGCTATGTGTAGCGGAAAACTAACACTGCGCATAACCCTGAACACACCATCCCCACTGTGAAACATGGTGGTGACAGCATCACGTTGTGGGGATGCTTTTCTTCAGCAGAGACAGTGAAGCTGGTCAGAGTTGATGGGAGGATGAATGGAACCAAATACAGGGCAATCTTAGAAGTAAACCTGTTAGAGTCTGCAGAAGACTTGAGACTGGGGCGGAGGTTCACCTTCCAGCAGGACAATGACCCTAAACATACAGCCACAGCTACAATGGATGGTTTAGATCAAAGTATATTCATGTGTTATAATGGCCCAGTCAAGTCCAGACCTAAATTCAATTGAGCTATTTTGCAAAGAAGAATGGACACAAATGTCACTCTCTAGATGTGCAAAGCTTGTAGAGACATCCCCAAAAGACTTGCAGCTGTAATTGCAACGAAAGTTGGTTCTACAAAGTATTGATTCAACGGGTATGGTACTTTTTCAAGGCACTGTATATATCCCAGCTCTCTGAGTTGGGGAAATGGGACACCTTTGGATGTGGGGCTGCATTTGTTTTTTTTTTTTTGTTTTGTTTTTTGTTAGTCGAGGAACATTTTTAGCAACTACAGAAATAGCTGTTGATCTTACCAGAAATATAGTGTCCTTATTACTTCCTGTGAGTTGAAAAAGGAAAGGACAAAGAACCTTATCTTTCTTGTGTAAACTACTAGTCTCATCAATCCACCTTGTAATGAAGATTCGAGATGAGCTAGGCCTGTTCTGAACCCACATGGCTGAGCCCACCGGGGAACTGTCAACTGTAGCAGGCCAATCATGTGCAGGCCAAGGCATTCCCCTTCCTGCAAGCGTACGTATATACATGCTTCTTTATATGTGCAGCTGGGGAAGGGGGGTGCCCATACATTAGATGATTGGCCCATTACAGGTGACAGCTCCCCAGCGGGCTCAGCCACGTGTGTGTTGAAGAGCAACTGAACATGTTCAAGCTCTTCCCTAATGGAGATGAAGAAAGGGAGACATGTTTGTGGTCCTGACAGCGTGGCAACCATGGCTCTCTCCATCAATACAGTGGAGGGTGGAGGCTGATAACCCTGATTTAGGTGCAGCACAGGAAGTATCAACAGAATTTGCCCAAATCAGGAACGAGCAGCATAAAGCGGAACTAAACTAAATTCAACAAATCAACATTGACTATTTTTAATCCATAGTCTGCTAGGATTAGTAAATAGATAGGAAAATATAGTTTATTTACGTGTTTTAAACATTTGTTGTACATTTCTTCAGTTGCTTTCTGGTTTCTGGGCTTGGCCAAAATCATGTCATACATCCCTGGAGTCTTCATGGTCAGTTTTATTCTATCTTCTGGAGGAGGGGCTTTCTCCTGCCTGAATGCCTGAGCTAAGGGCAGTTGGATTCCAGGAAGTAAATGCTACATGAGTCATCTGCTCCTACTCAAGGTGGCCATAGCTAGACATGCTAGGGTGGTGTTTTTTCAAAATAATTTCTCAACTAAATAAAGCATGGAGACATGGATAGATGGGTGAGTTTGCTCTGAATATTTAAAATGACCTAAAGGATAAGTTCACCTTTCGTAACATGCTACAAATGGACCGACCCCACACCTCCCTAATCTCCCGCTCTGACAGGATCTCTCAGATTCCGGAGCAAGGATACCCCCCCCCCCCCCCCCCCGGTAGCCCTCACGATTTAAAAAAAATGTGGCGGAGCTGCGTCACTCATTCACAGTGTTCTGTGAATGGAAAACTACAAGGTCCAGTAGCCTTTGCGGCTGTCGGCTTGTAGTTTTCAATGAACGATCATGGCGCTGTGGAGCATTGTGGTAGTTCATTCTCTCTTCCCCTTAGATTGTATCTGCTTGCCCATATGGGCACACAGATACACTGGCAGATCTGAAGGAGACCTGAATGCATGGCACCAGCGATCTGCTGATCTTACCTGCAAAAAATGTGCATGTATTATTTTTTTTCTAAAAAGTGAACTTATCCTTTAGATAGCATTTTCAGTTTCTGGTTCTCAGATACAGTTTAGTTCCACTTTAATGTGACAATGCTGCTCTTCTGTAGATACCATAAAGTTGCCACACTGTCTGGACTACAAACATGTCTGCCTTTGTTCTCTTAGATATGTTTAGATATGCTTTGAATTATAATTATAGCTGTGCAGGCTTTCTTTTGAAACCTTTTGATTGACACCCTTATTGATTTACTATGAGGACAACCAAAGTGTACCTCTGGGCAAAAGTTTTTTTTTTACCTGGGCAAAAGTTTTTAAGGACTGTCTATGTCCTCCATTGGGTAGATTCACTCCTCTATTCATACAGCTGACCATGGTCTCTGAATAAGAAACGGAGGGGAAATCTAAAACGTTAGAGTTGTCCCCAGAATATGAAGCAAGGGAAAATCTTTAAATGGGGACACCTGTTTCTGGAAGAACTGTCTAAGATGGGAAATCCCCTCCGATTGCATCTCTGCTTTAGAAAGTGAACGTACATTTCCCAAATGGTACATAGCAAAACAATAACCTGATAGGGGTCATAACCCTTCCAAATTTTGTCTAACGCACTCCCCTCTCCCTGCTCTCACAGACTTGGCTGAGAGCAGTGGGAGTCATTGGCTCCTGCTGCTGTCAGTCAAATCCTGTATGAGGGAGCAGGGGCTGAGCAGCGCTGTGTGCGTTTATAGATGCACACAGCCCGGCTTGGGATTAAGCTTGCACTTCTGCCCCATAGCAAGCAGTTTGCTATGGGGGCACATGGAGAAGAGGAGGAGCCAAGTGAGGGACCCCAGAAGAGGAGGTTGGGGACCACTCCGTGCAAAACTATTGCACAGAGCAGGTAAGTTGAACATTGGTTATTTGAAAAAAAAAAAAAACGTGAGCCTTTACAATCTTTTTATGTTTAAAAGCAGAGAGCCCCCTGAATGATGACATTTGCTGCCCATTTGCTGCCCTGTCAACACGCTGGGGTTGGTTTACTAAAAATACAGAAACTATTCTGTATTCTATATCTGTATTCTATAGAAAAGTGAATTTTTACTAGGCACAGTGATTTGACCCTGAGCTTGGTAAAGAAGCTCTGCCCCATTTACCAATAATCGTACACTTGCCAAAGTAAATATTCAGTTTGTTAAGGCTGGCCATACACTGTTCGAACGTCAGCCAGTTCTGCAGGAACTGGCTAAGATTTGAACCGTTAATGGGCAGGATGAATGCACCAAGTTGATCGTTCAACCAACTTGGGTACAACCAGCCTGCCGGACTCACTTGCGATTATCGCTAGCGTGGTTGCAGAAAAGAAATTTGCTCTATGTGTGGCCGGCCTAAGTAGTAGTCTCCTTTAGGGCTTGTTTACAGTTGTGATTGCCAGCCATGGATCGCTTTTCAGAGGGCAGTCGACAGGCGACTGGGAGGCAATATGTTGCCTTCTGGTCACCTATTGTAACCCTTTGCAAGCCCACAGCGACCGTGTACATTATATGCAGTTGCAGGATGGTTACGGCACAGCCCCATTCACTTGAATAGGTTGTGTTTGATGTTGGTACTACCCGCTAAACGCAACATAAGGTATATTTTTTGCTGGGGCTGTGGCATGTGTACCACCCTGTCCATTTGGCATATAAGAATGAGTTGGGAGGCCAGGGGCAGTAGAACCACAGCTCAACCACCAATTTTTTTACCACCCCCTGGCCACAAGTGTAAATAAGACCTGAAGCTGGGTATACACTAGAAGAAATGTGTTAAAAAATGTCATAATAAGAACATCTGTTCTATTTTCTAATAGTGGGGTCAAATCACTTTTCATTCTCGACTACACCGATTAGAAAAATGGAAATTTTTCTTGAACTAATGGATTTCTAACAGTGTATATGGTTTTCATTCGGTAAAGTCTATTCGCTCCAAAATCAAATATTATAAGCAAACAGTGAAGGCCCGTCCATTAGAGGCGCACAGGCACCGCCCCCCCCCCATCCATGCATGGATTCCAATGGTGGGGGGGGGAGTGTTTTTTTTCCAAGCATGTGATTAGAGCCTGAGGCTCTAATAGGCTTCAAAAAAGGGTGGGCTCGGGGTGCAGAGCACTGCGTCCAAAGCCCACCCAGTTGTATTACAATAGCGAATGAATATTCGCTATTGTCACACTGATCCTCCCTGCCAATCAGGAAGTGGGTCATGAGACCCATCACCCAATTGGCTGAAAGGATATCTGATCCGATTAGCCGCCAGGAGGAGGGAGGTAACCGAG
This sequence comes from Glandirana rugosa, assembly GCA_018402905.1. NCBI lineage: Eukaryota > Metazoa > Chordata > Amphibia > Anura > Ranidae > Glandirana > Glandirana rugosa. The sequence goes on along the minus strand of BLSH010390407.1, from coordinate 495,220 downwards.
AACTGCCCGCAGCCCCGAAAGAAGCTGCCGCGAGATGGGATAAGTGCGGTCTGACTGACCGACCGACGGGGGGGTGCAGCCTGTGACCCCATGACCCAGCCGGCCGAACAGAGGGGGAGCTTCAGTGCTGTCTGTGACCTGACCAGGGTGGGCGTGGTTGGCGGGTGGATTGTTTGCTACCGCCCCAAAAAAACACTGTAAGCAAATGAAATGTTGAACTACTTTCATAAGACATTCGTCAAGCTGCTCAAGCAGTCTAATGTACTGAGAATTTCAGATGAATTTTCATTTGAAAATCTTCTATGGCCAGCTTTAGTAAATCAACCCCTGTGTCTCCCAGCTCTTGAGCTTACATAACATTTCCCCCCATGGGGCTCTGTTGTTTGGTATTTTGGGCTCTGAAGCTTGGGTAAACATTACTCAGCACACTGGGCAAATTTCCTGAACCATTTCTATGTTACCATATTGGAGAACAATATTCCTGGCTTCAGATGAGCGGCTCCTGCTAATTGCAGAGTGAGCATGAGCAGCCGATTTCACAGCGGGGAAGCAGATTACACCTAATATTGAACGAGCGACATGACACAGACGTGACCTCCAGATGGTCCCTTTCAACGCTGGTTATTCCTGTCATATAATTATCATTTAATAGCGGCAACAGAAGCCGGCAACGGTTGGAAGGCAGCACTCTCCGCTAATGAAAATGCATCTAATAAAACCTAAAGTATTCTTAGAATCCAAGACATAAAAATAGCTTTAATAACATAATTCATCTGGTTATACAATGCAGCAGTAATCACTGTCATTGTTGCAAAATATTCTGGGGATCTGTCACTCAATCATCTGTCACAGCTGGGGGGCGCCGTGTTGTGAGCTGCATTAAGACTCCATCTTTGTGTATGTGCACCCTAACCATGAACTTCTCCTATTTGCTCCCTTTTGCTCTGTAGCTATACTGTAGGGTTTTGGTATATCTGTTCAATATGTAAAAATAAATATCTGCCAGAAATCCAGTGAACTCCAAACTTCCTGCAATATTACCTCAAGCTGTGTTATAGGCCCTGCCTAGTTTACCTACCAAACTACAGAACACTCCACCTCCTATGTTATTTTGTGATGAGGAAGGGGGGTTTCTGTAGTCATGTAACAAGTCCTGTCCTATGGTGACTACCCTGCTTCTTCATAAATAGATACAATGCAGTGTGTGGCCGATGTAACTCTTAGACAAGAAGTGTGTTAGGCTTCTTTCAGACTTGCAGTGCTGCTTACTGCCCTCTAAAAAAAGCAATCTGCAGTGCATCAGTTTGTAGAAGGTGGTAGAGAAGTGGCTTAGTGTGCACAGGTGTGAGCTGCTCACTGTACACAGGTGTGGGCTGCTCATTGTACACAGGTGCGGGCTGCTCATTGTACACAGGTGCAGACTGCTCATTGTACACAGGTGTGGGCTGCTCAGTGTGCACAGGTGCAAAGTGGGAGCTGCTTAGTGTGCACAGAGGCAAGCTGCTTAGTGTGCACAGGTGGGGGCTGCTTAGTGTGCACAGGTGGGGGTTGCTCAGTGTGCACAACTGTGGGCTGCTCATATTGTGCACAGGTGTGGGATTTTCATTGTACACAGGTGTGGGCTGCTCAGTGTGCACAGGTGTGGGCTGCTCATTGTACACAGGTGTGGGCTGCTCATTGTACACAGGTGTGGGCTGCTCATTGTACACAGGTGTGGGCTGCTCATTGTACACAGGTGCAGACTGCTCATTGTACAAAGGTGTGGGCTGCTCAGTGTGCACAGGTGCAAAGTGGGAGCTGCTTAGTGTGCACAGAGGCAAGCTGCTTAGTGTGCACAGGTGGGGGCTGCTTAGTGTGCACAGGTGGGGGTTGCTCAGTGTGCACAACTGTGGGCTGCTCATATTGTGCACAGGTGTGGGATTTTCATTGTACACAGGTGTGGGCTGCTCAGTGTGCACAGGTGTGGGCTGCTCATTGTACACAGGTGTGGGCTGCTCATTGTACACAGGTGTGGGCTGCTCATTGTACACAGGTGTGGGCTGCTCATTGTACACAGGTGCAGACTGCTCATTGTACAAAGGTGTGGGCTGCTCAGTGTGCACAGGTGCAAAGTGGGAGCTGCTTAGTGTGCACAGAGGCAAGCTGCTTAGTGTGCACAGGTGGGGGCTGCTTAGTGTGCACAGGTGGGGGTTGCTCAGTGTGCACAACTGTGGGCTGCTCAGTGTGCACAGGTGTGGGCTGCTCATTGTACACAGGTGTGGGCTGCTCATTGTACACAGGTGTGGGCTGTTCAGTGTGCACAGTTGTGGGCTGCTCCGTGTACACAGGTGTGGGCTGCTCATATTGTGCACAGGTGGGGGCTGCTCAGTGTGCGCAGGTCCAGGCTGCTCAGTGTGCGGACTGCCCATTGTACACAGGTGTAGGCTGCTCATTGTACACAGGTATGGGCCGTTCGGTGTGCACAGGTGTGAGTTGCTCAGTGTGCACAGGTGTGAGCTGCTCAGTGTGCACAGGTGTGAGCTGCTCAGTGTCTACAGGTGGGGGCTGTTCAGTGTGCACAGGTGGGGGCTGTTCAGTGTGCACAGGTATGGGCTGCTCACTGTGCACAGATGTGAGCTGCTCCTTGTACACAGGTGGGGGCTGCTCAGTGTGCACAGGTGGGGGTACACACTGCTTTGTAGTTTAAGTATAGAACTCAAAAAATATGTTTAGATTTTTCTTTCTATAATGTAACCTTGTGTTGTTTCAATTTACTTTCCAGACAAAAAGCCCAAAGCTGTCCTCCAGCCCTCAGTCAAGCCTGGGAGATCCAGCTGAACAGAACCTTTCTGAACCATTGGTTGACTCAGGAGACGCCATGTTTGAAGGGGAATCCACTTTGCCTTTTATCAGAGGCAGCCGGACAAGGGCCAGCCTTCCCGTCGTCAGATCCACCAATCAGACGAAAGAGCGATCTCTAGGTAAGCCTCAGTCTTTATCTGTGTTCACTAATGATGGGAATGTGAGCATCCTCCACATGTGGACGCCATGTCACGGTTGAAGAGTTCACCGATAATGAGAACTATTGTATGATGTCATGGCGAGAGTTCTAAGATTCGCACATTCCTGAAGTGGCTATTATTTATAAGCCTCAATTACAGGCTTATCACTGTTTGGTGAACTAAATAAATATTTTATTATAGCTCAGAAATTGATTGGTTGTCAACAAGCCTGGACTTTATATCTTGGGTCTGAAAATATAGATTGTTTTATTGATTTTGGCCTCAGATACATTTTAATTTGAAAATGAGTTACAAAACGGGAGTTCTGCCTTAATCCCTGTAGCACAATATGGGCTTCACCCACAGTGGGTATAGAACAGAATAACACCCCTTTAAAATAATCACATTTTGTTGCGTTGAAATGAAGACAGAGACATCATTTGTTTTATCCAGCTGTATTTACTAGTGCAACTTATAACATCCAAGTGAAAGATAGAACAACAGTATATCAGAAGAAAAAACAAAGCAAAAACAGAATCACTGAGTTGGAAAAAGGATCACCGACCCCCCCCCCCCCCTGTGTCAGTATTTTGTTGAACCACCTTTTGCTTTAATTACAGCCTTTAGTCTTTTGGGATTTGTCTCTACTAACTTTGCACATCTAGACTTTGCAATATTTGCCAACTCTTCTTTGCAGAGTTGCTCAGGTTCAGTTAAATTTGATGGTGACCGTTTGTGGACTGCAGTCTTCAAGTCATTCCACAGATTTTCAATGGGGTTTAAGTCTGAGCTCTGACTAGGCCATGCAAGGACATTTACCTTCTTCTTCTCCATCCACTGTGTGGTCATGTTTGCTGTGTGCTTTGGGTCATTATCATGTTGGAAGGTAAACCTTCTTCCCATTGACAACTTTCTGGCAGAAGGCAGCAGATTTTCCTCAAGAATTTGATGGTATTTTGCCCCATCCATTTTCCTTCTATCCTGACAAGTGCTCCAGTCCCTACTGCAGAGAAACACCCCCATACCAGGATATTACCACCTCCATGCTTCACTGTTGGAATGGTGTTATTTGGATAGTGAGCTGTATTGGATTTCCGCCAGACATATTGTTTGGTGTTGAGGCCAAATCATTTGATTTTAGTTTCATCTGACCATAACACATTTTTCCATGTGTCAGAATCTTTAAGGTGTGTTTTAAGGTGGTCAGATTAGCAGGGCCGGTGCTACCGCTAGGCAAACTAGGCAGCCGACTAAGGCGCAGCCACGGCTGCTGGCTTACTTATTCTCCATTGGGAGGAGAGGGCGCCTAGAGCTTGTCAGTGTGCCTCATCCTCTACCCAACTGTCTAGCACCAGCCCTGTCTGTGATGGCACGACAGCAATTAGCAGCACCCTTGGGGAACGGGTGGCCGAGCATCCATTGCCACACAATGGTGATCAGTGAGGGGACAGCCGCGGGCAGATAGGCCTGACAGATAGGCCTGACAGATAGGCCTGACAGCCCAGGACTCAGGAGAAGAGCTCCACCACAGCACCGCCTCCTCCTTGATCTCAACCCCTGACCTGGCCCCCCCGAAGAGGTGAGAAGCAGTGGGTGCAGTGTATCCCGCGCTTCCTCTCCATTCTAATGTAAGGCCCGGAGGCGGAGGACAGGCTTACTGGGGGCAAAGAGCTGTGACAGAGGACGGGCAGGAGGTGCAGGCTGCTGCTGGAATTGGACAGATTGAAGCAGATCAAGGAGACAGACTGGCATCATGGCATGGAAGGTACCGTCCATCATCATTCACAGACCTGGCCTGCAGACAGAGACTGGGACAATGGGAGAGAAGAGGGACTGCAGATCCCTCCTCTCTCAGCTATCCCCCCCAGCACCCCCTCTCTTAGCCCCCCTCTCCCAGTACCCCCTCTCTCTCAGCCCTCCCTCTCCCCACTCTCTCAGCCCTCCCTCTCACTCTCTCAGCCCTCCCTCTCCCTCCCTCTCCCAGCCCTCCTCTCTCGGCCATCCTCTTTCTCAGCCCACCTCTCTCTCTCCCTCCCTCTCTCAGCCCTCCTCTCTCAGCCCTCCCTCTCTCAGTCCCCCCTCTCAGCCTCTGGGTCTAGGGCGCAAAATAGTCTAGCACCGGCCCCGCATAGAATGCATTAAGATGAAAAACTTTCTGC
>BLSH010390407.1:474545-489908 GCA_018402905.1 Glandirana rugosa | reverse complement strand
CTCTCAGCCTTCCCTCCCAGCCCTCACTCCCTCCCTCTCTCAGCCTTTTCTCCCTCTCAGCCCTCCCTCTCTCTCTCAGCCTTTCATCCCAGCCCTCCCTCTCTCTCTCAGCCCTACTCTCCCTCAGGCCTCCCTCTCTCAGCCCCACCTCAGCCCTCCCTCTCACCCTCTCAGCCCCCCTCTCTCTCGGCCCTCCCTCTCCCCTCTCTTTCGGGGGGGGGGGGGGGTGTAAGTAGCTGGCCTTGACTAGGGCGCAAAATAGTCTAGTGCCAGCCCTTCAGATGAGACTTAAAATTATTTTGCCTCAACACCAAACAATATGTTAAAATTATTATTTTAAAGGGGGGGGGGGGGTGATTCTTTCTATAACTGTATCTGTACATCCCTGCAAAGGGCCATCTTTGCCCGGGTGGGATGCACAGGTGTTCCGTGTATCTGTGTACAGGCAGTCCCATTCATGTCTATTGGGTGCATCAGCTGGACAGACACATCCGATGGACCCAATTTGACAGCCGCGTGGGTGTGTGTCCCTTAATGCAGACAGTATGCTTTTTGGGGACATGCACACACATCTACACCCACACGACTGGGACACAGTGGCTGTGTCTTTACATTCTCTGTGTCCCGATAGACATGAATGCAACTGCCTGCATGCAGATGGGGCTGCACCTGCACTGCAAGAGCTAACTGCTTGTTTAGTCTAGGGGAGAATTTTTGCACTTTAACTTACCTTATCCTCAGCTCTCCTGATAGATGGCGCTCCTCCATGCTCTGGTGGTGGACTGTTCTTCAACATCGTCACCTCCAGTGTTGGGCTATGGACTTTTCATTGGTCTTCATGACATTAGGACCTTAGACCTGGGGAGAATGGAGGAGAAGATGGCCCACAGATCATATGGATCAGAGGAGCAGTGGATCAGAAAAGTATATCTTCTTTTCTATGTCCCCTAGAGCTAATAGACCATTCAATCCATGCAGTACGGGTGCAACACCAATGCAAGGGATCATTTTTAAGTCTCCTGGAGTTGGGCTTTAAGCTGCAGCAAAATTGCAAGTGACTCATAGCGGTTCATTTTTTTTCAGCATAATTAATAATAAATAAATAAGTCAGTAGTCTATTAGCTAGAGGCCCTTTACACATCTGCCTTTTTTCTAAATATGTCCACACAGGTAGCAAAAGTGCTCCTCAGATATAATGCACCACTCTTAAAATGCATCACTATGTATGGGATAGTATAGGAACAGAATTTCTGTTAAGATGTTCATTTGTAAACCCCAAAAGTGCTTTCTGTAACTGACCACCAGATGGCACACTTCATTCAATCAGTCTGTATACTTTAGAAAGTAATGTTCAGGCTGTATTATCACTGGGCTCCAATATCAGGATGGTTTATCATTTACTAGTGGCTGGCTCATCAAATAATGACAGTGCTAAGAAGGTCACAGTAACCAATCAGATTTTATCCAAGTGTAATCAAGTCAGTTGAAGTGGACCTAGTGTCAGATGTACACAGGGGTTGATTTACTAAAACTGGAGATTGCAAAATCTGGTGCAGCTGTGCATGGTAGCCAATCAGCTTCTAACTTTAGCTCATTCAATTAAGCTTTGACAAAGAAAAAAAAGCTGGATGCAGATTTTGCACTCTCCGGTTTTAGTAAATCGATCCCACAGTATGTTTTCATGAATTTCATACTTCTCACTGAGATACCAATGCCAACACCTTCATCTGCTCTTCTCCCCAGGATGATGGAGAAATCTTGATTTAAGCATCATCCAGGGTCACCTTTTACCCCCTGGACCGAGATGCCATCTCAGAGAGGACACAATCATGTAAATTCTGGTGCCGGTGCAGTTCCTTGCTGTGTCCACAATACTGCTGCACTCCCCCTTCTTGTGAAGAGACTGAGGAAATGCTTCTGGTGGCATAATCGGAGCCTAGGCAAAGTCACTAGAAAGCCACTTTCACAGCGGCTTCAGCTTGTATAAGAGCGGTGTGAACAGCAAGCTTTGATAAAGCATTTGCAGAGCTTTCAGCAAACTTAAGGGAAGCTTTTAAAGTACCATTCAGCTCCAGTTTGTAAATGTTGAACACAGATCTTAATGGGAGTGCTGATTGCCACTTTAATCAAGCTGCTAACAGGCTTTCAACAAGCTTCAAGAAGTGCTGAAGCCTTCTAGCAGCTTGCTTAAAGTGGCAATTGACACTCCCATTAAGATCTGTGTTCAGCAAACTGAAGCTCACTGCTGACTGGTACTTTAAAAGCTTCACCAAAGTTTGCTGAAAGCTCTGCAAATGCTTTGTCAAAGCTCACTTTTCACACTGCTCTTATACCAGCTGAAGCTTAGGTGAAACAGGCCAAATGGAGCTCAAAGATTGCTTCTTAATGTTCAAAGGTGGAGCTTATCTTACCACTATGCTGCCAACCATATGCATATATGTGGCAGCACAGTGGTGAGCTTTTACGTCCTGTTGCCAGATACTAGGGTACAGCCGGTGCTGCTTTTTGGAGCATGTTCACTTGATGCCCCCAGCACTATGACCAAGCAGTCACCGACAAATTTCAATACCTGTTTATGATCAGGAGTCGGTAGGACAGGCTCACAATCACATAAACTCTGTGGCATTCACATTCATCATATAATCGGGATTGTGCCTATCAGCCTCCTGCCATTACAAATTCTTTACCACTGGTGGGGGCAAGCAGTAAGAGGTTAAAATTTATGCTGTTGCTGTATATTTTGACACATCAGAAATGTACTCATGTAGTCGTGTAAAGTTACTGACAGGCCCATATTAAAGTGGACCTCACCTCAAAATGTGAAGATTTGCTTTGTTATAGGGAACAGTTCAAAATGTTGATTGTGCTTAAAAGAGAAGTACGGGGTTTGTTTTTTTTTTTTGCAGAATCATACTTACCTAGGTGGATGCTGCATCTGTCCCCCACCAACTCTAACACTGAGAACCGAGTGATCAAACACCGCCGATTGCTCAGTTCTCAGGGCTCCCTGAGCAGAGAGCTGGTGATTGTCAGTCACCACTCTCTGCTCTGCCTCCCCCCCTTCACTCACTGTAGTGCTGCACTGTGGAGGGAGCAGGAGCAGCCGGCTCAGCCGCTTAATGGCTCGCTGAGAGACTGAGCCGGGTGCCAGTCCAGTCATGTGGCCGGATCCCAACTTTATTGTCGCGTTCTTGCTTGAGCCTGGACTGGCGCTGTGACGTCAGCCGTCAGCAGGCTTCAGTCGGCTGTCTGCTGAAAACGGGTCACAGGTGTGCAGAACGAACTGTGATCCACTGGAGAAGTACAGACAAACAAGCTTTGGCTGTACTACTTTAAAGCTGATCTCCATGTTTTAGTGAAGCTTAAATAGTTTGCGTGAACCAAGTTGGCTCAAACAAACTATTTCCTTCGCTAGCAGATGCAGCAGCTCTGTGTACTGTATAAACTGTATGTATCCTCAGCTATATACAGTATACAGCGCTGTGTTCCAGCAGTGGGACAGAAACTTCCTATCCTGCTCCCAAAATGAAGTGGAGTTGAGCTGAGCGCTGTTTGTTCTCTATGAAAATTTCAATTTTATTGGGCACAAAACGTATACAAAATATGTTTAATAGGTGTAAAACATTGTTAGAGCAGGCAAATGTCATTGTATGTTAAAATGCAACCCCCCCCCCCCCCCACAAATTAAAAAAACTACCAAAAATAATTCTGGATAATGTGGGTAAGGGATAATCTGGATAATGTGGGTAAGGGATAATCTGGATAATGTGGGTAAGCCTTTGCCAGTGTTTTATTGCTGTCTATGACCTATGGGAAGATTTCCCTTCACTTCCGGTCAGGACAGAAAATGATGCTAAATCTCTCCAACGATGACTAAAAAAGAAACGCATTTGTTATTGCTGACTGCTCCTGGAGACAACTACACAACCATTTCTAAACCTGAACGTCATTTTATCTCTTACATTTTGCTGGAATTCGTTTTTATTTTTGGGACTACACATAAAAGTTTAACAAATTATTTTTTTTGGCTGCTAAATAAGAAATGATGGATATAAATATTTGATATTTACAGTTGTAGCCAGCTGGTAAAGCGATGGACTTGTTTTCGGATGTTTACCAGGTCACCCTTAGCTGCAAACCAAAATGTTTATAGAGTTCTATAGCAGAAGCTGAAATGTATACAAAGTGAAGGAGGCAGAGCAGTGACTCCTCCCCTTTCCTGCCTGCTCTGTTTTTATACTTTAGCTCAGGGATATGCAATTAGCGGACCTCCAGCTGTTGCAAAACTACAAGTCCTATCGTGCCTCTGCTTCTGGGTGTCATGCTTGTGGCTGTCAGTCTTGCTATGCCTCATGGGACTTGTAGTATTGCAACAGCTGGAGGTCCGCTAATTGCATATCCCTGCTTTAGCTGTTGTAAAGGATGTCAAGGTTGGGTCTTGGACAGCAAGCACTATTTAGGTTGTGGTCCCTTTAAAGGGGGACCATTTGAAGGTCACTGAGTATTTAAGGGCTCCAACCCATGCAGGGGTTGTGGTGTAGCCCAAGGAGAAGACTGACTTTGAGTACTCTCCAGATTGCAAAGTCCTTATTAGGGACCTGCAGGTTCAAAGAGTTTTGGGTCAGAAGAACCTCCAAACCCTTATTACAAGGACTTTGCCCCTATGGGGTTAAGCCAGATGTATCAGAGTCCAGAAAAGGAAGCGGAAACAATGGACACCTGGCAGTGAGAGTGAGCTGGACACACCTTAGTAAGCTTGGTTGCTAAACTATGAAAGTCTCCTCTTTGGGATTCCTGGAGCAGATAGGACACCTGAAACCTCAGAGTGGGATCAGTATGGTGGTGATGAGCCATTATCTTGTTTTGTGCTAATAAACCAGAGTTATGGACTGGTTTGTGTACTTTTTGCTGTAGTAAGTTGTTTAAGGCTCCATGCACACTAGACGCTCACTGGGCATCTGATTATGTGCCAGGAGACGCTGCTTAGAAAAATTGCTTTTAGCAGCGTTTTGTAAGCAGCGCTTATGCACGTTTTTACGTGTTTATTGGCGTCTGCGTTTTTGAGCTTTTTTTTCATTCATTAGCTTCCATTGACTACAAAAAGTGCTGGATGCCGATAAATGGCCGTTTAGCAGCGTTAATCGGCGTTTATCGGTGTCCACCATTTTTTGTAGTGAGAAGAACGACTCCTGAACGCCAATTCAGGGCGTTCAGATAACAGCCCATAAACGCCACTGCTGTTAAATGACAATACATGTCCATGTGTGCATGGACACATAGCATAACATAAAGGGGTGTTTATGGGCGGTTAAAAAAAAAGCCAAAACGACCAAAAACAGTTGTTTATTAGCTTCAGTGTGCATGGGGCCTTATTTTGGACTGTTTGCATATCCCAATCAAGATGGTCACTTTTTACAAGCATATAACACATAGTCATTCAATCAGAGAGAGAAAGCTTGAAAGAAAACATCCTCTTCTCTTTTCATTCCATTGCAAGAAAAAACATAATCCTTCATTATATATATATATATATATATATAAAATCATTAGTTTCCCTTTAATAACACCTTTGCAAAACATACTAAAATCTGCGTAGCTGAAAATTACGAATCCATTTCTTGTCTTCCCCACCCACCTCCTGTACAGCATATCATTTTCTGTACAATGACAGGCACATAACACTTTGCTGCCCAGGAATTTCCTGTAATATTACACACTTCTGATTACATTGGGCTATTTATGTAATGCCGCAGTCAACAAATGACACAGGAGGCTGTTTTCTAGGAGGAAGTCGGTGAGAACTGCTATACCGATGTCCAAATGAGACATCACTCAGAAGGCAGATTCAGCAAAAATGTGACAGGTTATGATTTGAGCGTTAGTCCGATGTTATTTGTTGAATAAGATAACATTCTTTGCATACCTGCAACTGTAATTTCTGAATCCTGCATAGTTATTAGGCCAGGCGCTGCCACAACGGATTGAATCATAGTTAATTAAACAGGAAGCCAGGATCCTGCAGCCGGAGCAGACTTTTTGTATTCATTAGAAGCTGGCCTGCTGTGAATGGCAAGGTGTGTGGGCTGCTGTTTGATGTATTCCTGTAGAAAAGCAGCGCGGTGGCGGCACACCTCTTTGAAAACTTTATCTGATGGAACAATTCCAATCCCTTACATGAGGGATGGGGATTCTGATAGGGATAGATGAGGATTAAGACATGCAGGGATGCATCTTTAATAAACCCATTTTGTTAAAAAGAACACGATGCGCCTTTGTGAATATTTAAACAGTATGCCCTGTTTTGTTTGCTAAAGAGATGCATTATTATTGAGCACACATTATTATTGAGCTAAGGCAGAAAACAGTGTAGAAAGAGCAGAACCTGTTAAAGCTTAAGGCTAGTAAAACACTTTTTTTTTTCACTTGCCGACCGGCTAACTGCGAACGTATGTTATGATTTTGATGTTAAATACCGTTGTTATCATTTTTTTCCCCTTAGGCGGCTGGCTTTCAGATAAAAGTTATCCCAGCGGCGGATTCACCGCAAGATCACTTTTATAGGTGAGAGGTTTCCCGGTCATTTCCGAGCTTACCAGAGCCATCGGTAAGCCCGTCACCAATCTGATGTGGCGGATGGCTAGGTAGGAAGTCGAGTGAGGGTAAGATAACCCCACTCAGCTCTATACCCTTGGAGAAGCAGAGTGGCCTCTGGCGTCACTTCCGGTTCTCGGGCTTAAAGACATGATTTTTTTTTTTTAAAGTCAAAGTGTCAAAATTTTTTTTTTTACTTTTGCTTTTAAGGGTAAAGAAGAGATTTGGGGTCTTTTTGACCCCAGATCTCTTAATAAAGAGGACTGGCCATGCTTATTTCTATTACAAGGGATGTTTACATTCCTTTTTTTTTTTTAACAGAAAAGTTTTTATTGTTTTCAAAATCAAACAAGAGCATAGGTAGCATGTTTACATTCCTTTTAATGGGAATAAAAGTGATAATAAAATATAATTAAGGGAACGTGTAAAAATAAAAAATTAAAAGTAAAATAAATAAAAAAAAAAATTTAAAGCACCCCATCCCTCCGTGCTTGCGCGCAGAAGCGAACGTATACATAGGTCGCGCCCTCATATGTTTAAACCACCCATGTGAGATATCGCCGTGATCGTTAGAGCAAAAGCAATAATTCTAACGCTAGACCACCTATAACTCTAAACAGGTAACCTATAAAAAAATTTAAAGCGTGACACGCTTTAAATCGATTTTTAAATACCATAGTTTGTCGCCATTCTACGAGCGTGCGCAATATTAAAGCATGACATGTTAGGTATCTATTTACTCGGCATAATATCACCTTTCACATTATATAAAAAAATTGGGCTAACTTTACAGTTTTTTTGTTTTTTCTTAATGCATTAAAGTGTATTAGTTAAAAAAAAGTGCGTTTGCAAGACCGCTGTGCAAATACAGTGTGACATAAAACATTGCAATGGGCGCCATTTTATTCTCTACTACTGCCTCTGCTAAAAAAATATGAATAATGTTTGGGGGTTCTAAGTAATTTTGTAGCAAAAAATACAGGTTTTTTTTACTTGTAAACAACAAATGTCAGAAAAGGCAGGGTCTTTAAGAGGTTAAATCGGTGCCAGGGTTGGTACTTCCAATATATGAAAAGTGTCCCCTGTGCTGGTGGCTGCTCTTTAATTGACATCTTCAGTCCTCTTCGCAACTGAATACCCCCGCAGCTGTGATCTTCCAGAGCTATGGGGGTTAAAGCAAAATTGAAGATTCACTGTAAGAAACAGCAAGCGTGCAGGCTTTTATTGCAGAAGAGACATGCACTGCCTCTTCTGAAATAAAATGCCCCTGCCTGCCTGCTTACTGTCTTCTACGGTGCTGTTAATAAGGCCGTGCATGCGCAGCTCAGCCTCCAGCGCCGAGCCAGTCTCTGAATCCCAGGATGACTGACTCCTACGCATGTGTAGGAGTGTTGACATCCTCCGCTGGCCAATCAAGAGGTCTGAGGACCACCCCTCAGAAGAAGATGCAGGTGCCAGTGCAGGACTGTTAGATAGGTATTAATTAAGCATTTTGTTCTGCTTTAATAGGAGTGGCTGGACCTGTCAAAAAATGCTGACTATGCCCACCCTTTCGCCTTCCTTCTCCATTCAAAGAGAAGCCTTCATTATCACTTCCCGCAATAAAAAGCACTCAATGAATGGATGATGGGTGGATGAATGAAAGGTCCGCCTGTGAATGGACACACAGAGCGTGGCTTGGGAGTGAGCCTGCTTGAGTGACCCCATAGCAAGCGGCTTGCTATTGGGGGCCCTTTACAAGGGGGAGGAGTGAGGACCACCAGTGGGGGACCCAAAAGAAGGAGATTGGGGCTGCTCTGCGCAAAACCATTGCACAGAGCAGGTAAGTATAACATGTTTGTTTTTTTTTTGTTTTTTTTAATTCTTTCTTTTAAAAGCACTTTAAAACCCTCTTCCAGGATTGTATTGCTCTCTATCTGACATTTACCCTTATTATATGTCCTGGAGACCAATGTCACTGGGATAGGAAGTGATGGAGAATCCAGATATTTACAGTTTTACCAGTTCCTATGTCAGCTGTCTGATACCATTTACCAAACCAATTGGTGGCCTCATTAGGTATTGAGCGGTGTCTTGTCAGCAGTACATATATAAAAACTTTCATTTAGAGGTTTAATTGAGTAGGTATATTTGGCAGCTACAACCGGCCTACACGCTTTTATATAGCTGGGATTTTACTCTGCATGGAGCTTTTCATCCACCACTCCTTCATCTGTGATATTACACAGATAGCCTCCTGATCACACTGGATGAGGCTTAGTAGAAGCATCTGGATGACAGCCCATACCAGCATACTTCATGCATTCTTAAGTGAGTATAATGGCTCTATAAGCTCAGTCAACATTAATACAATGCGAGGGAATAAATCCCTAGATTGGCAAAAAAGCCAAATGAAAAAACCTTGTTTTTTTTATATATTTCACAAAATATAATATATTATTTATATAGCACCAACAGTTTGCGCAGCGCTTTACAATATAAAGAGAGACATTACAGCAACAGTACAATTCAAAACAAGAGGGTTAGAGGGGCCCTGCTCCTACGAGCTTAATATAATAGATAAATGCATATTATATTCTAGATTAGTGAAGTTAAAAGTCTTAATTTCCCCAAATTTCTGTGAAAATCTGGAGAAATTTTTCCATTTTGGAAGAATGCATTGGAGCGAATCAGTAAGGCTCCATTCACACCTGAGCGTGCGATTTACTGGCATTCTTTAAGTGTTTTTTCAGCTTTTTACAAGTGTTTTAACCACTTAAGCCTCAGAAGGACTTCCCATGTTTGAACCAGAGCACTTTTTGCGATTCGGCACTGCATCGCTTTAACTGACAATTTCGCGGTCATGCGACGTTGTACCCAAACAAAATTTGCGTCCTTTTTTTCCCCACAAATAGAGCTTTCTTTTGGTGTTGTTTGATCACCTCTGCGTCATTTCTGATCACCGCTATAAACAAAAAAAAGTGACAATTTTGCACAAAAAAAAAAAACACAATTTCTTACTTTTTGCTAAAATACAAATCCAAAAAAAATATATAAAAAAACGAATTTATTCATCAGTTTTGGCCGATTTATATTCTTCCTCATATTTAAAATCGGCGTTTATTGATTGGTTTACGCAAAAGTTGCTGTGTTTACAAACCATGGGAATTAATTTCTTGCGTTTTTACAAGTTTTTTTTTTCTTTTACTAGTAATACTAGTAATGGCGGCGATCTGTGATTTTTATCGGGACTGTGATATTGCAGCAGACATGTTGGACATTTTTGACACTTTTTTGGGACCAATGACATTTATACAGTGATCAGAAATTTAAATATCCACTGATTACTGTATAAATGTCATTGGCTGGGAAGGGGTTAACTGTGTTACCAAGGCGTTTTCTAACTGTGAGTGGGCTGGGCTGGCAGGGGCACCAGAGATCTAACTGATCCCGAGTACAAGTAGATCTCTGACATGCCGCCTGTCAGAACCCGTTCTGGCTCTGTCACAGGGCATCACGAGTCGCCGGTGGACATCGAGTCCGCCCGACCCGCAGCCCTGCTTAGGGAGAGTGTGGCACGCTAGCCCCCTGGCCTTCGTGCACTAAAGTGATGACTATAAGCGGCGATTCGCAGGACCTCTGACCAAGCTGTCTCTGTTTATAGTCGTACGGTGGTCGGGAAGTGGTTAAAAGCGTTTTTAGAAGTATATTACAAGTGGTTTACAGCTTTAGGCATTTTTGTTGAGCCAATAGAAAGCACTAGGGGAAGGAAGGGGAATTAGGGGTGGAGAGCTGCCATTTGAGCAGAAAACGAGCGACAAAATGCTTGTAAAATGCTCAAGTTCTGTTGAAGGCTATGGGGCCAAAAATGCTTGTAATCTGCCAAAAAGAAGCTCATGTGCTTTTTTGAGCTTCAGGTGTTTTGTTTCAGGTGACAGAATGCTCAGATGTGAACAGGGGCCATTGAAATGAATGGGGTTTGGCTTGTTGAGCGTTTTAGAGCTACAAGCTTCAAGCAGAAAATCGCTGAGGTGTGAACGGGGTCTAAAGTGAAATTGGTTTTGGTACTATGGGTTTTAAATGGTTTCTGAGGCTACTGAAAGGCTACTTGTATATATTCTTTCCTAGACCAAAAAAAAGGTCCATCATTGGGCTTATTTTCTGAAGGGGGTGTCTGCAAAAAAAAAAAAGCAAAAAAAAAAAAATCATTTTTTTTAGCAACAGTACCCAAATAATCAAACACACAAAAAAGAAAGAGAGATTAAAAACAAATGACTACAGTATTGTTTGATTCATTTATTGTATCATGTGGATGGATATAATGCTGATATACAGCAAAATAATATCTTACCCAACTTACCTTAAAGTGGTAAGAAGTAGCTTTCTTCTTTGGCGAACTAACTTTGGGAACTTTGGAGGGACGACACCCCTGCGCCCCTTAATGACCGGCCGCCATTGATCAGGTGCCTAGACATTGGTGACGTGATTTCTGCTGTAGTGGGATAATCAGAGTCCAGGCAGGACCACTAACTGGCTCACTGTGGTTGAATGCCCACCCTCTGAGACCCTGCAGCTCAGATGCTGTGACCATCATCTAGGGATGGCACTGGAGGAATGTAAAGAAGAAAAGGGTGCAATATTTGTAACAAGAAAATGCATTTCTCTGTTTTTTTAAGGTACTGGACCTCTTTAACGTCAAGGCTTATAGAGTCCGGTTGTAACACCTGTTCTTCCTCATAACATTATGCATGGTTAAGCATTAAGTATACAGTGAATTCTACGCAAGTTCACATTACAAAGACATTTTTGTCACAATACACAACTGTACACTCCTTGTGTTATATTTTCTGTTTCCTGTTACTGGAAGGTGTCATATCATATCGGTCATATAATGTATTACTATTCTTTACTTATGTAGCTCCTATTCATTGTGGCTGAAAGAGCAACTGTCTGGGATGACCATAGCAATCAATCCGATTCTCCTTTTCATTCTCTGGGTTAGTGATTATACTGTAGCTGGTGTGTCAGTTGCTGATAGGGGAGCTGCTCGTTGGGTCCCAAACCCTACTCCATAGAAGCCATGGCTTCCGTACACTGCACTGATGATGGCCAACATTAGGCTATATTTTCACTATACCCCAGCAGTTCTGGATGTGCAACTGGTCACAGGGGCATAAAGCAATGATTTGTATGGCTCCCCACTGTCCTGAAATGAGGAATAATCCTCCTATTTTTTGGATATGTGATTGAATGAGACATGCGAATACCTGAAGCAGCTGCATAATGCTGTCTGGCATGTGGAATTTTGCTTTATTTGCATCCAAGCTGCCATATAAGTCAATAGGAACACAACAGAAGCTTTAGACAGGTGAATGCAGCTTAGTTGGTGGACAACTGCTGGTCATATACCCCTGTACACAAACTCTAAATACCTGGTGCCCAACCTGTGGCCCTTTGGCACGGTTTGTGTTGCCCTCGGGGTCACCGCAGGCGCTAATCTTTGTTACTCTGTTGCCCTATTCTAGCAGTGATTTCTAGCAGTTGTATATAAGATGTCTGCAGTGTAAGACTGTCTCCTTAAGTTTTTCCCTGTCTCCAATAACTCCTATAGCATGTTCATAGTCTCTGAAAGCCTCCAGTAGCATATGTTCTGACCATCTCTTGTATCATCTCTGAGGCCTCTGACCATCTCCTGTACCGGTCTCTGACCATCTTTTGTATTCAGGGCTTTTTTTCTCAGGAAAAAGGTGCAGGAACCCTTCCTTTCTGCCCCCTACCCACCTCTGAGCACAATCCCTTGGTTCCACTCCCTACCCACCTATTAGTACTGCACCCCTCAGAGAATACAGAACCAAGTATAATTTTGTGCTATTCAGTAATTTCTATGGAATTTGTTATTGATAACAAGAAAGATGGTAAAACAGATCCCTTGCAATGAGCAACAATAGGCCCCACCCCAGCAACAGTAACCCTCTCCCCAGCAATAATAGGACAAAATACCACCCCAGCAACCATAGACCCCTAGCAGCAATAACAGACAGATCTCTCAGCAGCCAGCATTAATCGATGCTGCAGCAGTCAGCAACAATATACCTCTCCCTCAACAGTAGATCCAGTCCAGCAACAATTGACCTCCCAGCAAGGTAAGACCCCCCACCATCAGCAGTAGACCTACCCAGCAACAATAGACCCACACACAAAAATAGATCCCCACCAGCGACAATAGATCCCCTAGCAGCCAGCATCAATATACCCTTCAACACTCCCCAGCACTCCTTGCCAATACATAAATTAAGTGCTGGACTGTGTTCCCCGTGTTCCCGCTGAAAAAAAGCCTGCTTGTATTATATTTACAGGCTTTGTCCATTTCCAGTATCATGTCTGCAGTTTCTGACCATCTCTTGTATTATGTCCACAGTTTCTGACCATCTCCTGTATCATGTATGCAGTCTCTGACATCTCCTTTGCCATATCCACAGCCTCTGACCATCTCCTGTACAATATGGCCATGGTCTATGGCAATCCCTTGTACCAAGCCCATATTCTTTGACTACATCCTGTTGTGTGTCTGCTGTCTGACACTGAATATTCTCAAAATTTTACGTGCCCATTGGTGATGTTGATGGCCACACTTGAGGCCCCCAGTATCAAGAAAGTTGACCACCACTGCCCTAAATGATCTTGGGAGTGCCCGAAACTGATCTCAAATGTAAGCAGAATACACCTGCAAGCAAGCTGCACTTTTCCAAAGGCCAAAGCCTGCTGCCATGTGCCCTGCTCAGACTAGACACTAATATTTGTAAAACTTCTAACTGAATAGCTACCTTTGTTTTGTGGAACTTTACACTGCAGTCATTTAATACTACTAAGGCATCGTAATGACGTGACAGGTTCTCATATGGAGCGCAGACTGTTAACGTGAAACAGACAATTGATCATACTAGCATGAAGTCCTCAGGGCATTTACAGGACACGCTCGCTGTACCATAATGAGGGAGAGAAAGAAATATGCAGAACAGAATAAATCATAAGGAGGCTGAAAGATCTCGGTGATGGTAATGACAGAGCAGACACACCAGTTCCCCCTGGGCAGAGGAGAACACACCCAGACATGCTGAGGATGAGAACAATTACCTGAGGCCATCCTGCCAGGAAGACAACTCGCCAGCATCTCCTCTCTGTATGTGGCTGCTTACAAGTCATTAGAAATAGGTCACGTTATGTTCCCAGCCTATTCCTGAAGCCCTGACTATGAACCAGAACTAGTTACTTCCAAGTCTTTAATTACCCTTCTGTGAACCATAACATTAACGTTACCCCAAACAGACATTTTTCGTGTTTGGATAGGCAAAACACTTCCTTCTCTTTAATTTCATTTAATTGGCCTTTAATACAAAGTCTTACAACCCTGCATTTTATCTATAAATTCTAGCTAAATGTAAAGCTGAGCTCTAGGCAGATATAAAAGACACAATATAACAGCTATGGATTCATTCATTCATCATTTAAAAAATCTATTTAAGATTGTATTCTTAAAGCGGTATTAAACCCAAAATCAAAGATTTAATATATTGCAGCTTACCAATCATTAGATGGAAATAAAAAGTTAATATTGCGCAGGTGAAAAAATAATAAAAAGAAAGCCACTGGCAATAACACAACAGAACTAATTGTGCACAAAAGTGAATAAAACCTATAAATTGTGATTGATATAGTAAAAAACACATCATATAACAAACAAAAGTTCAAAGTCAAGTTGAATGGTGAAAGCAAATGTCCTTCAAAGTATTCAAAGCAAGTAATGACCAAACACCCAGGGGCACCTTTCACCGTGTATAGACGAGATATGCACTCACCAGATTCCAGGACTCCACGTTATAGAAGTCTGAAAAGGCATGGATTCAAAACTCATAGCCGATCCACTCACAGGGAAGAAGCAGGGATGGTGTCACGGATGGTTCCGCTGAATCTTAAGTATTTCTCATAAGCACCGTAAAAGGAAGAAAATACCCACATAACGTAAAACCATATGGTAATTTATTAAAAGAAAGTGTTGCTAGCAACTTACACAAGTCCAGTGTAAAAAAGCGTGTAGATATAAAATTCCAGACTGGGATCCTTCAATCAGAAATCCAAACGGCATGGTATCAATGGAAATAGACTCCGCCCTACATGTTTCGTCATAAGTGACATCATTGGGGCGTATACATATATATATATATATATATATATATATATATATCAAAGATTTAATATATTGCAGCTTACCAATCATTAGATGTGGTGACTGCATTTGTTTTCTTTTCTTTGACTTTTTCCCCTCTGATTTCACCTGGTGATCTGGCCTGTAGTAGCAGACAGCAGCATTTTCAGCTTGGGGGTAATGGGGGGGGGGGGGCTTAACTTGTCCCCCAAACTTTTATAGATATTGATATTAACAAACTCCCAAGTACAAATTGAAGCCAAACTGGTACTCTAGCTTATGAAAAACAGCAGACTTGCTGCCTGAATCACCAGATTAAAATAGGGGTGTACTTACTTTTGCTGCCAGCGGTTTAGATATTAACTACTTCAGCCCCGGAAGGACTTCACACTTTAGGACCAGAGCCCTCTTTGCGATTCGGCACTGCGTTGCTTTAACTGACAATTGCGCGGTCGTGCGACGTTGTACCCAAACAAAATTTGCGTCCTTTTTTTCCCATAAATAGAGCTTTCTTTTGGTGGTATTTGATCACCTCTGCGTCAACCGAAGTTAAACATGAACCCTCAAACAATTATAGTTATAGATATTTT
>BLSH010390407.1:461680-474535 GCA_018402905.1 Glandirana rugosa | reverse complement strand
TTTTATAGATATTGATATTAACAAACTCCCAAGTACAAATTGAAGCCAAACTGGTACTCTAGCTTATGAAAAACAGCAGACTTGCTGCCTGAATCACCAGATTAAAATAGGGGTGTACTTACTTTTGCTGCCAGCGGTTTAGATATTAACTACTTCAGCCCCGGAAGGACTTCACACTTTAGGACCAGAGCCCTCTTTGCGATTCGGCACTGCGTTGCTTTAACTGACAATTGCGCGGTCGTGCGACGTTGTACCCAAACAAAATTTGCGTCCTTTTTTTCCCATAAATAGAGCTTTCTTTTGGTGGTATTTGATCACCTCTGCGTCATTTCTGATCGCCGCTATAAACAAAAGAAGAGCGACAATTTTGCAAAAAACCCAAATTTCTTACTTTTTGCTAAAATACAAATCAAAAAAAAAATATAAAAAACATTTTTTTTCATCGGTTTTGGCCGATTTATATTCTTCCTCATATTTGTGATAAAAAAAAAATCGTAATCGGCGTTTATTGATTGGTTTGCGCAAAAGTGGCCGCGTTTACAGACGGTGAGAATTCATTTCTGGGGTTTTTATTTTTTTTTTATTTTTTACTAGAAATGGCGGTGATCTGCGATTTTTATTGGTACTGCAATATTGCAGCGGACATGTCGGACCATTTTGACACTTTTTTGGGACCATTGGCATTTATACAGCGATCAGTGCTATAAAAATGCACTGATTACTGTGTAAATGCCATTGGCAGTGAAGGGGTTAACCTGCAGGGGGCACTGTAAGGGTTAACTGTGTTCCCTGTGCGTTGTCTAACTGTGTGTGGGCTGCCCTAACAGGGGAAGGGGAGCGATCACAGCTTCCATATAGAGGAAGGCTGTGATCACAGCCCTTCCCCCTCTCACAGAACAGAGATCCGTGTTTACATACACGGACCTCCGTTCTTTCACTGTGGGGGGGCATCGCGGGTAGCCGGTGGAGATCGAGTCCGCCGCACCCGCTCCCTGGCCCCCCACCCCGAACACAGTGAGCGCACGGGTGCGCCTCCGGCGGCGCACGCGCGCTCACAGTGCATGATATCGACGGCGTTTTGCGATATCGAGCCATCTTGTCGCCAAGTGGTTAATGGCTGTGTGTTGAGTTATTTTGAGGGGACAGCAAATTTACACTGTTATACAAGCTGTACACTCACTACTTTACATTGTAGCAAAGTGTCATTTCTTCAGTGTTGTCACATGAAAAGATAGAATAAAATATTTACAAATATGTGAGGGGTGTACTCACTTTTATGAGACACTGTATATTCTTGTCCAGCCAGAAGAAGAAAA
This sequence comes from Glandirana rugosa, assembly GCA_018402905.1. Taxonomy (NCBI): domain Eukaryota; kingdom Metazoa; phylum Chordata; class Amphibia; order Anura; family Ranidae; genus Glandirana; species Glandirana rugosa. The sequence goes on along the minus strand of BLSH010390407.1, from coordinate 473,219 downwards.
AACAAAAAATAAAATAAAAAAATGGTAAATATAATAATCATCTCCTCGTCCGCCTCTCACCGTGGACGCAGTCCTAGATTGGGAGGCATGTAAATCAAGCTGCACCTGGTCCATGGGGGGGGCCCCAGTGTTTCCACAGGCACAATAAAAAGAATGGAGATGGAGATTTCATGTTGTATATTAACCAGTTGCCGACCGCCCACCGTGGCTTGACGGCGGCAATTTGGCTCGTTATCGCAAATCGCCATCAGGTGACGGTGGCCGTGAGAACGAGTATTGTGAGCGCGCGCCCACTGTGTTCCGGAGAGCGGGTAGGGCAGACTCGATGTCCGTCGGCTACCCGCGATCGCCGTTCTGACAGAGGGGGAAGGGATGTGATCGCAGGCTCCCTGTGTATGGGAGCCGTGATCACTCCCCTCCCCCCAGCCAGCCCCCATACAGTTAGAATATACACAGGGAACACCGTTAACCCCTTAGAGCGCCCCTTGCAGGTTAACCCCTTCCCTGCCAGTGACATTTATACAGTAATCAGCCGATTGCAATTTTTTTTTTTTTTTTTAACCAGAAATATGAGGAAGAATATAAATTGGCCAAAACCGATGAAAAAAAAAATTTTTTTATGTTTTTTTTTTTGGATATGTATTATAGCAAAAAGTAAGAAATATTTATTTTTTATTTTTTTTGCCAAATTGTCGCTCTTCTTTTGTTTATAGCGGTGATCAGTAATGACGCAGAGGTGATCAAATACCACCAAAAGAAAGCTCTATTTGTGGGAAAAAAGGACGCAAATTTTGTTTGGGTACAACGTCGCACGACCGTGCAATTGTCAGTTAAAGCAACGCAGTGCTGAATCGCAAAAAGTGTTCTGGTCCTAAAATGGGAAATCCTTCCGGGGCTGAAGTGGTTAAATAATAGAAAAATGGATTTCCATACATTACTTAGAAGCACCCAGGAGCTCGACCTCTCCCCTGAATTTTTATAGATATCGAGCAAACCCCCAAGTATTGTGAAAAGTCACATCTTGCTTGTCTAGCGTAAGCCGTGTAGACAGGTGGGTGTTTTTGTTTTCACATTTAAAGCATAATTAAGTGACGGTACCCGGAGAAGCGTCTGACAGGTGACTACCTAGCTGCGTTCTCTGACACCTGAAATCTTGATCTATTATATTTATATTAGCAAAACATTCCCTAACTCTGTTATTTCTACCATCTCTCTGTGATTAGTCAATAATTACTGTTATTTTTGGCTTTACAGCAAAATGTGCAGCCAGTAGCTGTGCATCATTATTGATAAATGATTGTGATTATTCCTCATTAGGCAGACCACAGCACCTCTACACACACATTACTCTGCGCACGCTTCCTCTCATCTGCACAAATGTTCCCTCGTCTCAAGTTCAGAAAGCCATTAGAGGTCTTATTTGCATAGCGAGCTTGTTACCGTAGCAGGTGTAATCAAAACGAGATAATTACCTTTATTCTTTTCTCTAGAAATAATCATTTGTTTGCCTGTTTGCATCTTTTTCTTTTATATTGAAAACTGACAGGATGTCATGGCATGGAGCTGTCAATTATTACGGCGGTTTAGCACAAAACATGTTGCGTTTCAAGCAAGATGCCTGGTTAGCAGAAGCAGCTTCAACAGTTTTGGCAGTTTCCATGTTTGCCAAAAGGGCTGGTAGGCAGACACAAACTTTGGCATTCTAAGCAGCACCCATCTTGTAGGATCACCTCTTTACACACAATGTTTTGTTGTTTTATACTGGTAGTTTACTATACCACCAAAAGGAAACTGGCCCACAGAGATTGGGTACACAGAGAATGTCTAACAAGAGTATTACCCATTTGCCTACCGGTTGACATGGGCGGTTCGTTTCCTTTCAAATTAATATTCTGACAAATTTTTAATTATTCGGATATTCAGATATATCCAAATACCCGAATTACAATATAAACTAGAGCTGCACGATTAATCGTATTAAAATCGCGATCTCGATCCACCCCCCCCTGCGATCTCCATTGGGCATTACAACGATTTTCAGTGCAGTTAATGGAGTCCGACTTGCAGGGTGACTCAGCGCGACTTGACTGTAATAAAAGTCAATGCAAGTCGCCTGAAGTCTTTTCAAGTCGGAGCGACTTGAGTCTCAGGGGAGACTTCCAAGTCTGGTCAGAGAGCCAAGTTCTGAATCACCATTGATAAAAGACGCTAAAAGAGATACAAAGTGATTACTTCAAAGGAATGCACTCTGAATGAACTCCCCTTGTATAGAAGATGTTTGGTTTAACCATTTAAAGACTAAATCTTTCCTGACACTTGCTGTTTACAAATAAAAATCCATTATTTTGTGCTAGAAAATGACTTAGAACCCCCAAACATTATATATATATATTTTTTTTAGCAGAGACCCTAGAGAATAAGATGGCAGTTGTTGCAATATTTTATGTCACACGCTGTTTGCGCAGCGGACTTTTAAAACAATTTTTTTGGAAAAATTACCCTTTCAAAAAACTAAACAGTGCTGTTAGCCCAATTTTTTTGTATATTTAATATATTACGCCGCGAGAATCGTGATCTTTATTCTAAGCAAAAAAATTGTGATTCTCATTTTGGCCAGAATCGAGCAGCTCTAATATAAACGTATTTTAGCGAATGCTCCGAATAACAAAACTAAATTCATCCGAGTTCCTACAGCCACATAAGATAGGTGGATAAAGGAATCCCCCCACCAGGACACTGATAGTGGGACTCAGCTCTAAAAATACACTGATCAGCGACTGCAGTTGCTAATCAATAAAGGTTTTCCATCATGTCCCTTCAACAGAAGTTGATCAAACAATCAGTTTTCCTTTAGGTACTTTACAAGAAAAAGTAAATACTTCTTGCGTGGGATTTTTGGGGAGTTTTAATGGTAATTAACCTGATGTGACTTTACTTAACCAAATTTAAGCCACATATTTTTAGAATGCCAAGGGGACTTGTCATTAAAACGTCCTTATGTTTTTCGTCTGGTTGATAAAACAGTATAAATAAAATGAAGATGGACTGAATTCTCGTGGTGATTTATGTTACTGTATTTAATTACAATTCTTCATATGACCACAATTTCCTACTTGGATACCTCTATGCTGATATGAACAACTACAACATTTTCTTGCCAAAACATACTGCCTGGAGATGTATAAAAAATAAGAAAGGAAGCATTTCCCATCGGTCCTGCAAGGATGAGCTTTGTCGAACATTTAGCAAAATACTTGTTTTACAATGAAACCTAATCTGCTTTTGGTTAATTATCAAGAATTTAGGCAGCCTCTCCCTGTACTAAAACAATGAGAGCCTTAAATGAGTAAACTTAAGTTCAATCTACGAGCGAGGATCGTCTCTGTTCGCTCTTTTAGATTGGTACAATCATTCCCAGTAATGCATGAATTTCCGCTCCTCGGCACAGGTGGGCACAGCCGTGTTCACTGGTCAATCTTTGACATAAAGCTTACCATGGGTGGTCACCAAAAAAAAAAAACATAAGGCTGAGTCTCTCAGTCTTTGGTAGATGCTGTAGTGTTAAACCACATGGTTATCGATGGGCAAATGGAAATTGTATTAAAGTCAAGAGAGCTGGGTGAAATTTCACCATTTTGGTGATTTTGGTCAGTAGGAAAAAAAAATAGTGGTTGTTGAGGGTACAGTGGGATTTAAATGGCTCCCGAGAGTTACATAAGCTAATTTCAACTATCCTTGACCTGTTTTTGGGTAAAAAAGTGGCCCCTCCATAGCCTTTTGTTTATTTCTTTCCTAAACAGTCCAATGAGCGAGCTGAGAGTTTCCACTTCAACCAAATATCACTGGCAGTGTAGTCTGTAATTCTTCACCAAAATCAACTTCTACCATCCCAACAATTGCCACGTACTTATATCTCTTATTGTGAGATCTCTTTGCTGCGTACCTGGGTCTGCTTGAACCACTATGAAGTGTACCCACTATACTACTGGGTTTGTTATTTATTTTTTGGAGAATGTGTAAGGTGGAGCTATAACACAGAAAGGTGGGAAGAGGCACCCAAAAGTCAGGGATTATGGCAGGGAAATCTTGCCGTTTGGAGAATTATAGACATAAGAAGTCAAGGACTGACTCAACCCTTTAGGCTCCATCTATAACTAAAATATTTTTGTTGGATGGACTGAACTTTTAATGTTTTAAAAGATCCATTTAGTGCAAAGTGGCATGGCCAGTGTAAAGCCATAGCCTCAGTAATGACTGGTTATCTTTAAATATCCTCTGTATATCTAACCCAGCCATACATGGATCGAAATTTGGCCGGTTCAGCAGGGACTGGCCAAATTTTGATCCATGTATGGGCTAGTGGGTTGTACACAAGTGATTCTATCGATTGACTTGTGTACAACCAGCTTGTTGGGTTTTTCCCAAATGTGCCATCGGAGAATAAGGAAACAAGTGCTCCCCCACTTGTAAACACTGCCCCGCCTCTGTATAAGAGTGCCAGCCGCATATTAGAAATGAAATAATACTGCAGATGGTTGCACTCCTGAACGGCTTTTATTATCCAAATGCAGACTTAAAACATCATATGTCAGTAGGGGAAGAAAGAATATTGACGCTAAACGCCCCAGTGCATGGAACAAGCCTTTTGACTGTTCACATTGACTTTTATTCCTGTTCACCCACATGCGCTTTTACTGCTGCAAAAAGATAATATGATCATGAATATTATTGAGAACTCCATGTATTTTATGTATGCATGCCTTTTTTATTTTATGCTTTAATTAAAGGAATAATATGGGTTGAATTACAAAGTAAATTTATTGCTCCTTGATTGCTCAGGAAAAATTCCAAGTGACATAGCAGAGTTAATATTCTATTAGGTGCAGTCACAGTTATATTAGATTATGCACATCATAAAGTACCAAAAAAAATGTTATTCTTAATATAGTTATTTATTTTTTAGTGGAATGATAACACTGGTTAATTATAATTAAATATGAAACACTGGCATATATTACTGTTTTAACTCATTATAATGACACATTTCTAAACCAAAGTAATTTATAATAATAAGGAAAACACAATTTAGCATTAAAATATTGTTACAATAATGTAATTCTCTTCTACAATCCCTGTTTGCGTGCTCTGGAGATGAGGGGAGGTTGATGTGTGCTCGGAAATACATTATAATGACCATGGAGATGAGTGTTTACTTTAGCGGATTTGCATGCAGATAGTCACGAGCTGGGTATACACTGCTGGAACTCCTCTGAGGTATACCAGGGAACAGGCTGGCACTACTCCAATCCTTCCTGTACCTGACTCATCCACCTCTTCCAACTTGCTACTCCTCTCAGCAAGACTGACAACTTCTTAGAAAATAATGTTTCTAACTTAAAGCTACACACTTTGTACAGTCTGCCCCCTCCATATTCAGGGCCGCTGATAAGGCAATACAACCAGCCCTTCTGTACTTGGCCCTGGCCTCATCAGTTCAAAAAGGGGGATCCGGGCACCTGCTGAGCAGTACTACCTTATTGCTGACACTTGTGACTCTTGTGCAGTGCTGCCGGCTTCTACTTTTCTTCTCTTCCTCTGGCTGCACTGTAGGAGGATTGATTCTAGTATCTGTGCCCCCTTCCCCCTGCTGTCTGGGACTTGTCTTTTCCTCCTCAGGCTGCACTGCAGGAGGATCGGTTCCAGTATCAGTGCCCCCTGCTGTCTGGGACTTTTCTTTTCTTCCTCAGGCTGCACTGCAGGATGATCAGTTCTAGTATCTCTGCCCCCTGCTGTCTGGGACTTTTCTTTTCTTCCTCAGGCTGCACTGCAGGAGGATCGGTTCTGGCATCTGTGCCCCCTGCTTTCTGAGACTGTTCTTTTCTTACCCTGGCTGCTCTGCAGGAGGATTGGTTCTAGTATCTCTGCCCCCTGCTGTCTGGGACTTTTCTTTTCTTCCTCAGGCTGCACTGCAGGAGGATCGGTTCTAGTATCTGTGCCCCCTTGCTGTTTGGGACTGTTCTTTTCTTACCCTGGCTGCTCTGCAGGAGGATCGGTTCTAGTATCAGTGCCCCCTGCTGTCTGGGACTTTTCTTTTCTTCCGCTAGCTGCACTGGAGGAGGATCGGTTCTAGTATCTCTGCCCCCTGCTGTCTGGGACTTTTCTTTTCTTCCTCTGGCTGCACTGCAGGAGGATCGGTTCTAGCATCTGTGCCCCCTGCTTTCTGAGACTGTTCTTTTCTTACCCTGGCTGCTCTGCAGGAGGATCGGTTCTAGTATCAGTGCCCCCTTGCTGTCTGGGACTTTTCTTACCCTGGCTGCTCTGCAGGAGGATTGGTTCTTGCATCTGTGCCCCCTGCTTTCTGAGACTTCTTTTCTTACCCTGGCTGCTCTGCAGGAGGATTGGTTCTAGCATCAGTGCCCCCTGCTGTCTGGGACTTTTCTTTTCTTCCTCAGGCTGCACTGCAGGAGGATCAGTTCCAGTATCAGTGCCCCCTTGCTGTTTGGGACTGTTCTTTTGTTACCCTGGCTGCTCTGCAGGAGGATCGGTTCTAGTATCAGTGCCCCCTGCTGTCTGGGACTTTTCTTTCCTTCCTCTGGCTGCACTGCAGGAGGATCGATTCTAGCATCTGTGCCCCCTGCTGTCTGGGACTTTTCTTTTCTTCCTCTGGCTGCACTGCAGGAGGATCGGTTCTAGCATCTGTGCCCCCTGCTGTCTGGGACTTTTCTTTTCTTCCTCTGGCTGCACTGCAGGAGGATCGGTTCTAGTATCAGTGCCCCCTGCTGTCTGGGACTTTTCTTTTCTTCCTCTGGCTGCACTGCAGGAGGATCGATTCTAGTATCTGTGCCCCCTGCTGTCTGGGACTTTTCTTTTCTTCCTCTGGCTGCACTGCAGGAGGGTCGGTTCTAGTATCAGTGCCCCCTGCTGTCTGGGACTTTTCTTTTCTTCCTCTGGCTGCACTGCAGGAGGATCGATTCTAGCATCTGTGCCCCCTGCTGTCTGGGACTTTTCTTTTCTTCCTCTGGCTGCACTGCAGGAGGATCGGTTCTAGCATCTGTGCCCCCTGCTGTCTGGGACTTTTCTTTTCTTCCTCTGGCTGCACTGCAGGAGGATCGGTTCTAGTATCAGTGCCCCCTGCTGTCTGGGACTTTTCTTTTCTTCCTCTGGCTGCACTGCAGGAGGATCGATTCTAGTATCTGTGCCCCCTGCTGTCTGGGACTTTTCTTTTCTTCCTCTGGCTGCACTGCAGGAGGGTCGGTTCTAGTATCAGTGCCCCCTGCTGTCTGGGACTTTTCTTTTCTTCCTCTGGCTGCACTGCAGGAGGATCGATTCTAGCATCTGTGCCCCCTGCTGTCTGGGACTTTTCTTTTCTTCCTCTGGCTGCACTGCAGGAGGATCGGTTCTAGCATCTGTGCCCCCTGCTGTCTGGGACTTTTCTTTTCTTCCTCTGGCTGCACTGCAGGAGGATCGGTTCTAGTATCAGTGCCCCCTGCTGTCTGGGACTTTTCTTTTCTTCCTCTGGCTGTACTGCAGGAGGATCGGTTCTAGTATCTGTGCCCCCTGCTTTCTGAGACTGTTCTTTTCTTACCCTGGCTGCTCTGCAGGAGGATTGGTTCCAGCATCAGTGTCCCCTGCTGTCTGGGACTTTTCTTTTCTTCCTCAGGCTGTACTGCAGGAGGATCCTTTCTAGTATTGGTGACCCCCCCCGTGCTGCGGTTTTTCCTCCTCTCCTGCCGGCAGCTGCTGGGGGCACACAGGCAAGTTATTTCAGGATCGTGAGAATGTGGCTCACCACCCTAAATGAACACAGTGAGCAAACGGGACCGATCAATCACTGCGGGGTTGCAGGTATTGCCTCCATGCTGCTATTCACTTGAATAGGTCTTGTTCAACGGGGGGGGGGGGGTATAATTTCTGCCATGGCTGCAAAGCATAGCATCGTGGGCATTGCATTTTAGCAAAAATTGAATTTGATATTTTCGGAGAAGGGGGGCCCTGTCAGGTAGGCTGTATGGGGCCCCGTGATCTCTATCAGCAGCCCTGTCCATATGTGTCCTTGCTAAATTCCTTATATCATTCCCAAGTGTCTTTGCTCCTGCAGAACAGTCCTGCAATTGTAAACACTGTCCAGGAGGGTCCATGCCCTGCAGTTTGTCTTGCAGGATCCAGAGGCTGGGAAGTCTGCTGCTATGTAGGTGTCCTACAGTATCCTGCTCCTGACAAGCACACTAGAAGATAGAGGAACCTATTGATGCTACTCAGTGCACCTCCCTTCCTCAGTCATGTCCTCTGCCAGGGTTATCAGCATGTATTGCAGAAGAGAGGAGAGAGTCTCATTGTAGGAAGCACATATCCTAACCTGCAGTGACCGTCTTTTGCCTACTATAACCATTGCTATTAGAAATCTTATAAGGGGCTCTGTGTGGGGGAAGCAGCAAAAAATAAAGCATGGGGACATGAATGGATGGGTGAGTTTGCTTTGAATATTAAAAATGAATTAAATAGCATTTGTGGTGCCCTGATACAGTTAAAACAGGACTACACTGCATCTAAGCCCACAAACCACTAATGCTATTTATTTCTTTTTTTAATATTCAAAGCAAACTGCCCCATCCATTCATGTCTCCATGCTAGTAAGGGCAGATAATTCATGTAGCATTTACCTCCTGGAATCCATCTGCCCTTAGCTCAGGCATTATGGCAGGAGGGCGTGCTCAGCTGAAAAAACCCTTCCTCCCCTCCTGAAGACTCCTGGGATGTATGACATCATCTGCCTAGGCCTGGAAACCAGGAAGTAACTGAAGAAAAAAAGTTTAAAACAACTAAATACAATATACCTTCTTCTCTATCTACTAATACTAGCAGCATAAGGATTAAAATAGTCAATGTTGATTGAGAGAGCGAAGTTCCACTTTAAAGTGTTTGTTACTCCAGTATTTAATATTCCTGATATGTGTCTGCTGTAGCATGTACTTGTATGAGAAAGTATCCTGTTCTCCTTGTATTGCTTCCTTTGTGTGAAATCCCAGGCATTCCTGACAGTCCCTCTGCTTTCTTATTAAAAACTGACCACACTAAGCAGGAGAGCACATTGTGGTCAGTTCTCTAGCTGGGAACTCATTGTGCTCTCCTCCACTAATCAGACTTGTCCTTACGTGTCCCACCTGCACAGCCTCTCACTGGGAAGCTCAGTGTACTGTTGTTTCTCCTCCCCCAGCTCTTATGCAGCTGAAAACAGTGGGAACAGAGGGAATGTGATCACTTATAAAAATGTGAAAAAAAGGTATTTAGAATGTTTTTTTTTTTATATCTATACACAAATGTTGCCTTTCATTTCAGTTTTAAACTGTTTGTTTAAAAAGTTTTACAAAGTGATCATTTATAATCACTTTAAGTTCCCCTTTAAGTTTGGGATGTGGACTGATCCTGTAAAATATGAGTTGTCTCTCCTGGCTCTCCTTTGTTGGACATAAAACCTTTACATAAATCTCTGTGAAGTGCACTTATCATAGAAACGCACTTCTCGTTAATCAATAGGGAACACACCCGCATAATCTATTAACTTTTATATTTCTCAACCACTTTGTTGCCATAAATCAAAAATGGTCTCTGCCTATTAAATAGCGTAGTTTTCAAAGACCTTATCTGTGAGATGAGTGGATCAGCAGAAAGCCTTTAGCAAATGTGGCCGGTCCCTAGAGTATTTCTAATTCCAAACTTCCATAAAAAACTCCATCTTTGATAAGACTATTATTTAGCAGATCCGTTTCACATGTATGTAAGAAACACGAAAAAAGGTGTGAGTCAACAAATGACCATTGAAGGAATGGATATGCAACCTTTACAAAATTCAGTTTTTACTGTCTCTATTTCATTTCTGGCTATAATTAGTATTTGTTTAATGTATGCCTCATTTTCATGAGCAGGTGGCAATAATAGGCTGTTTTACCACCAGTTCCTTCCCCCCTGACTGCCCACCCACAAGTCAACATGGCCAGCAGCCATATTAGTACACAGTGCCACGGCAGTAATGCGGTAAATTTTATACAACACGTCACGTTCTACAGATGGTACCGCCACCAAACATTGCCCATTCAAGTGAACTCTTTGCTTTCGGTTGCAGTGCAGTATTCCTATTTGACTGCAATTCCTGAATGCCTGCCTACCCATGCTCTACCACCGCTCTGCGATCCCTTTTCAGAGAGTGATGCTCATGTAATCAAGCCCTTAATGATTATTGCTGAAAATAATCTTGATGTACAGAAGAAGGGTGTTTCTATTTGAACAGAAACCACAGCGTTTGAAAAGAATGCCCGTTGATGTGAGCCACTTATATTTGCCTCTCCAGTAGCCCGTGTCTACAACTTTCCTTCATTCCTGCCCTGCATCCTCTATTAGGCTCCTTAGCATTGGACACTTCCAGGAATGTCAAATGTCTGTGTCCCCCACTGTGTGCTGTGGTTCCATCCTCTGACCCTTTTGTCACCACAAGACTCAGCAGTGATGGAGGGGTCAGAGGATCGAACCATAGCAGGGAGCAGGGGACATAAACATCTGACACTCCCAGAATTCTGGAGGCTAAAGCTTGGCTATACATATATAAATTTGAGAAGATTCCTCCATTCACGTTATGCAGCGCTGATTAATGCATCTCCTGCTGTGGATGTGGCTCCACCAGTGGTCAAAATACCTGAGCATTAACTGCATCTGATTGGATGCAGCTGATGTTTGGTCAACAATTTGGATCCTTCAATTTTCCATTCAAAGGATGATAGGGGGCCAAGAGGGTCACCCACTGATTTGCAGTGTATTGCCACTTTATGGAGACTGCAGTGGTAAAACAAAGGGGAAGTAGGAGATGTGGGCCTCCATCAATGTGAGTATAAGAGCTCTTCTATTGCCAAGGTTAGAATTAGGATTTCAAGACTTGACAGGGTCATTTCTCCTACGTTCACTGACAGACGCAGCTCTTCTTGACTTTGTGGGGTTTTATGTTCGTCTTACCAGGAGTTAACTAGGCAGGGAAAGAATTCAGCTGGCCCCTCCCCTGGGGGCCGTCCTCCTTTCCTACATTAGAACCCCCCCTCACAGAGGAACTCTCCAGTTTCAATGCCTAGTTTGCAAGGAGTTGACCTGGCTTCCCTATGGGAACTGCGGTCCTATTGTGACCATTTTTTCTTTTTTATTTTGATCCGTAACTTTGACCTCTCAAGGAGACACTCCCCCCCAAGATTACATCCTTTCCTCCTGCCGGGGGTCCCCTCCCCGGTCGACTTAAGAAAGGGACGGATCAATTGAGGACCATTCTGCTTGTATTTTGGGGTGTTTCAGTTCTTCTCGACGCAGACAGTCACTTGCATCCTCTTTACTGGGACAGTTCAGAACTTTAGGATTAAGATTGGAACCGTTATCTTCTCGAGAATATGAGTGTAACTACCTCCGGGTGTAGAGGATGAAGGGGAAACAAAATGGTGACGTCAGAGGTATTTCACCGTTATGTGACGTTTAGTCACCCACTGGGAGAACCGGGGGATAGTAGGAA
>BLSH010390407.1:431995-447902 GCA_018402905.1 Glandirana rugosa | reverse complement strand
GCCATGTCCGCTGAAATATCGCAGTACCGCAAAAAATCGCAGATCGCCGCCATTTTTAGTAAAAAATAAAAAAAAATTAAAAACCCCAAAAATGAATTCTCATCATCCGTAAACGCGACCACTTTTGCGCAAACCAATCAATAAACGCCGATTGCGATTTTTTTTATCGCAAATATGAGGAAGAATATAAATCGGCCAAAAACGGTGAAAAAAAATGTTTTTTTATATTTTTTTTTTGGATTTGTATTTTAGGAAAAAGTAAGAAATTTGGGTTTTTTTGCAAAATTGTCGCTCTTCTTTTGTTTATAGCGGCGATCAGAAATGACGCAGCGGTGATCAAATACCACCAAAAGAAAGCTCTGTTTGTGGGAAAAAAAGGACGCAAATTTTGTTTGGGTACAACGTCGCACGACCGCGCAATTGTCAGTTAAAGCGACGCAGCGCCGAATCGCAAAAAGGGCTCCGGTCCTAAAGCTGGAAATCCTTCCGGGGCTGAAGTGGTTAAAGGTGCTTGCAGAAATGTCTGAACCCGGAGTGCCAGGAGGGCTGGAGAGTTCACAGGGTCAGGGCAGTGCAGATGAAAATGCCACTCTAAGCAGCCCCCAAGGGGGCAGTCCTACAAATGCATTGAGATAAAAAAAAAACCTTCTGCCTTTACAACTCCTTTAAAGCTGAGCTCCAAAAAACGAAAACGTTCTCCCTTGCAGTGGAGCTGTGTCCGTACTGCAAGGGGTAACTGATTTTTTTTCACAATTTTATTTTTTTATCATTATTTACAATTTTTTTAGGAGCTCCTTTGGGGGGCTTTGTAGGAATATAAGGGGTCTAAACTGACCTCTGATGTTTCACCTTTTAGACAGAGAAAAGAGACTGAGGACACCTCCAGCTCCATCTCTGCAACCTCAGCAGTGCAGAATGAATGAATAGGAATAGCTCTGTACAGAGGAAAAAACAAAACAAAAAATCAGAGTCAGTGATCGTTACCGATCACTGACTCTATTCATTAAAACAATATCTTACCGGCTCCTTCCCTGCTCTCCATCCTGACAGATCCCCCGCAGAAGCCGACGGGAGAGGGGAGGGGGAACCTGGAAGCTCTGGGGGGGAGGAGGGGGTGGATGGGAGAAAGGACACAGGAGCCCTGAGACAGCACAGGGGGACCAGGAGAGAGGACAGGAGTGGCATATAGAGGAACTAATCCGTCTATTTCTCTCATGCCGCAGCTGAATGTCTGCAGGAGGGAGAGCAGGAGAAGTGGGCATTCAGTGGCTGCATGGAGGGATCGGTTTCTTTACATACTGCCACCCCTCCCAGGTGCAGGGGGGGGCACATGGGCCCTCTGGATCATGGGGCTGGGTTGCAATCGCGACCCCTGAACATACACCTCTGCTGAGGCTTTTAGTTCCCTGTGACCATGGGGTCTACAGGTTGTCCATCTGACTTTTGAGCAGCTGCCTGTACATTACCATCACACAAGGTTTGCCTGGAGAATGCAACGGAGCTAAACCAAACACAGACAGACCACCTTGTCTGCTTAAGCCTGACCTTCAACATATCAGCCGGACAGATGAATGTCAGATGTTCCCCATCTGTATTTCATTTGAACGCTCATTTTAATACAAACTTCCTAATCCCTTACCTATTTCAAAGTCTTTGTAGACTCTCCTAAAACCAGAGCATGCTTGTATCTTACCCAAGAGAAGAAGTGTTTATCTGCAGACAGGCAGCCGTTGAGCAAAACATCAAACCGAGCTTCTATCTCAGTCATATGTATGGTCATTGAAACCCTGTCACTACCTTTTATAGATCTTAATGTCACAGCGTTGTCATATGATCGGTGGTGGTGGTGGTGGGCAGCACTTGGTTTCCTTTGTCCCTATAAAAGGTCCTAACTAATGGCGGCCACACACCTATAGATATGATAATTTGATGGAGCGATGGCAACAAGAAAGGATCAAACCACATGGGAATCAAGCACGCAAAACTCACCACACAACAATTAAACTGCCCATGGATGGATTGAAATTCAGCAGGTTCACCAGGGGCAGGGCGAGTCTTGACCCTTCTATGGCCATTCCAGCTCAACAGAAGTCAATCTAATAGGGACTGTTGGAAAACTTTTAAGTGATCAGTGGCTGCAGTGCTGAGCAGTGTATTCTGACAGCAGAGGGGACACTGCTGTCAGCATACAGATAGGTGTTGACCGATTTATGTAGGATATTCTATATAACTTTCGAAACAAAGGGCCGGTTTACTGCCCACCAAAATTTAGGAGGGTCAAACTGTGGCCAGTGGGAGTAGAGCATGCCCTGGCATTGGTGGGAGTGAACCATGCCTTAGGCTTGGTGGTCAGTGGGGGTAAAGAAATTACATCATTGGTGTCAGTGTGAGGAAATGCGCCCCATCACTGGTGTCAGTGGGAAAATTGGTTCCCCATCCCTGGTGTCAGTGGGAAGAATACTACACTGATGGCTGGATAAAGGCAAGCAAAGGGCCACATTCGGCCAACGGGCCGCAGTTTGGAGACCTTTGGCATACAGTAACACGTTGCTTGTGTGGATTGGGGAATCTGTTTCTTCTTTTTTGATCAGCCCTCTAAAAAATTGACCATTGTCAACCAACTGTCTCTGTCTGGAGCTATACTTTAAAGCGTAACTAAAAGATTAATACTCACCTGTCCAACAGTCCTGCGCTGGCATCTTCTTCCTAGGGCCAGTGTCCAGTCCTCTTCATTGGCCAGTGGGGGATAACGTCACTCCTGTGCATGTGCAAGAGGCCATCATCCCGGCACTCAGAGAATGGCCTGGTGCTGTAAGCTGAGTTGGGCATGCCAGAGAAGACAGTAAGCAGACAGGTAGTGGCATTTTATTGCAGAAGAGACAGTGCATGTCTTTTCTTCAATAAAAGCCTGCCTGCTGACTGTTTCTTGCAGCGTGAAGTCAGGGTACAGCGTGGAGTGTTGGCGAACAGAGATCACACTGAAGCTGAGATGAGAGAAAACAATGTATTAAATGTAGCCAGGAGCTGGATACTTACATTTCCTGCAATCAGAAGACGCTGTATGCTGGTAATTTAGGGCAGCTTTTTCCCTCTAGTGTTCCACTTTGGCTGTCCTGTGACTCATTTAATTAGAGGCAGAGCAAGGCATCTTGGAACATGTAGTTTATTTGCAGGGATTCGCCCCCTGGCTGTATTGGGTGAAACTACAACTACTAGCGGGCTGATGGAGAAGAGGAGATCACTGTCAGAGACTATAAGAAGCAAGGTTTTGGGCCTGGCGCTCTCTTTTGGGACCGGCATGGATCTGTGTGCAGGGAATCTGTTACTGGGGAGCTGCAGCTGTCGCAGCCTGCTTCTACCGATCTACCGAGCAGATACCTGGAAGGACAGCCTGGAGGCCGTTACTGTTCTATCTACCCTGCAGAGATATCAGATCGGTGTGAGCCGTGGTGTGGTGTGGTGGAGGCCGGAGATCATCCCTTGAGCTATATACCAGAGAGATCATCATCCTCATCATCATCTTCACCATCATCATTCTTATCATTATCTACATCTCCTGTTCCAGTGTGGTGAGCGGGCAAAAGCCCAGTTTAATAGACACTATGTATAGACATAATTGCTTCCCTACATTTCTTACTATCTTTGATTCTAAGATTTGTTCCTGAATACTGACCCTTGACACTGTACACAGATATTCATGCCATCCATTAGTCTGCTGCTGCTTGTAGTTCCACGGAGTTTAGCATTTCTAAGTCAGTGATCAATGTGAAGTCAATTACAGTTTTATTTGCCATAAGAGCGCTGTATATTGATCATACATCGTCTTTTGGATCAGATAATCTGCCTCATCAACCAATACTCTTTGCATGCAATTAAGATATTAGAGAGCTAGCTGAAGATCTATTGGATTATTTTACAGTAATACTGGACTACTCCTACTTCTCTCCCCACTTTAAGAAGTCATTATTTTGCTGAAACTATCAAAGCTGCATTTCACCAAAGAACTCTCTATAAGAGCAGGTTGAATAGTGCTATAGTTACTCTTTGCTGGAGTTGTACTGGTTCACCTGTTATTGTACTGTTCTTATGTGAGTGAGAAGTAGAGAGGGGTCTGACACTTATAGGAGTCATTCCTCTGCTCTCTTGTGTCCCACTCACATGGGCAATATTTGCACTTGTTGGGTATAGGAAATATAGTGTACATTGCGTAATATTTTGAACCAAAGTGGTGATAGGTATTCTTTTGCCAATAATACTTTATGTAAGTCAACCCCCCTTGGGGTTAAATTCAAGTTTGTTCTCTGATTTTTTCTTCAATCAGTCTATTCAGTAAAACATTACTGATTTAACTCACTTTGGTGTATTTCATTACTGCTATCATTACTTAAAGGGAAAACCAGAAAATGTTGGAACCCAGTGTGTCAAAGGTGGCAGAGGACCCACAGGGTCAGGGTAACAAGAGGGGTATTGATTTATCTTGCGACCTTCAAGAAGGCAGCGCTACATAAGGAAGTTGTAACAATGCACAATTAGGCCCGGTGGGTAGGCACAGCAAACTGGAGCCACTTACGACATTGCAGCAGAGCACATCCTGAGATGATATTGACAGCTTCTGAAACAAGGAGTGGGAATGCGGCCTGGCCAGTTTACAGGGAAATTGGAGGATTCCTACGTTGAGATAGAGTAGTCCCTGCACTTTCCCTACTCCTCTGGAACCTCTCCCTACTGCTATGCGCTGTCCCTGCTAGATGGGAAACCTGTCGCTACACTAGCCACCCGCACCAAGCGCCCCAAACCCAGGAGCCAGAGTCTTAAATAGACTCTGCCCTAACCCAAGATAGCCACCGAGATCACGTGGGGCGCCAGCATCCAATCAGTTATCTCCCTAGTGACCGCAGGAAGTCATAGAGGAAACAAGTTCCTCATGTCTTCCTTCCCCTTCTGCATTGCCGATTCAGTCGAGCACCACCTACAGTGGGGAGTACAGACTGCACCTGCCTACAAGTGGAACTTCAGTTCCACTTTAACAATCTCAACAACTCCTCCTTTAAACCAATGCTCTCCTTTTCATTAGACTAGGATTTTTTTCTAACCCTCTTCAACCGAATGGAGCTGGCCCCTTAAAAGTTTGTAACAGTGAAGGTGTTTCATGGGCATCCAGATCATCTGATGTTCTGGTTGGCTGTCACTGTGATCACATGCTTGGAAGCCTGTCAGTGCCCAGGAGCTGTTGGTCACAACGCAGTAACAGTGCTGAGAGCATAGAGCGAGCGCACTCCCAGCACAGAACAGCGATTCCAGCTATACGCATATAAGTGGTAGCTCCGTGTTGAAGCCCCACGCCATGTTGCCTACAAAAAGAGATAACATTTAAAAAAAAAAGGTTGATAAATTTCCCCTTAATCCGGAGTTGGCCTCTGTTTGTTCTCAGTCTTCTGGTTTAAATAATTCAACCTACTTCCCCTGAGCCCAGTCGGTCATTTACCCACCCCAGGCCGGTGACTGGACAGTGAAAGGAGAAGCAGCACAGTGATGAGCTCCTCTCTCTGTCACTCTGCTTTCTCCTGCTATCAACATTCTCTTTGTCAGCACATGAATTGATTGGCTCCTTGTACTGCATCTTTCTCTCATTCTCCGTCTTTGCTATATAGTGACTGCAAGAGGTTAAACCAGGTCACATTCAGTTACTTACACTGCTTGTATTTAAAAAAAATAAATTTAATGATGTATTAATAAATACAGTTCAGCTTTAAAGTCCTACTAAACCCACAACAATAAAATCTGTTTGTATATGTAGTAAAGCATGCTTGTTATACTCACTGTGGAACCTAAGGGGTTTACCTTCTGCATTGTGTAAAAAGGTTGTTTGATCCTGTCTTTGATCCTTTCCTTCTTTCACTGTCCCTGATCCATCTCCTAATAAAACAGAGCCTTTGGAGTCACCCTGCACATGCTCAGTTTGGTGTGTATTGCTATAGAGTTATTTTTTCTATGGGAGGGTGCATAGGGCCAATCAGCACTGTCCAGGCAGAGGGTCAGGGGTTCTGCAGCCTCTTAGGACAGTCAGAGTGTAAAAAGGCTATTTGACCCTGTCTCTCTGATCCTCCCCTTCTTGCATTGTCTCCAAAACATGTCCGGATAAGACAGTTAGTGGAGTCAGGCTGCACATGCTCAGTTTGGTGTGTATTGCTAGAGAGATTTTCTTTTCTTGGAGAGTGCATGTGATCAGCACAGGGCCACTCAACACTGTCCAGGCAGAGGGTCAGGGTTCTGCATCCTGACAGGACAGCCAGTGCAGTATGAAAACTCCTCCCACAAGCTTTAACCAGACACCGATAGAAGTCACAAGACTGCTCTGACTTAAAAAAGGTATTTAGCAGTTTGTTTAGTAACACAGTAAGTGGAAATTATTCATTTAGAAAATGAATTGTTATATTAATCCTTCTATCACTTTCTTATGTTCTGCCTGGACCTAGAACAAGTGCTGGGCATGCTTAACGCTATAACATAGTACAGTAAAACCCTGGATTGCGAGCATAATACGTTCCGGAAACATGTTTGTAATCCAAAGCACTTGTATATCAAAGCAAATTTCCCCATAAGAAATCATGGAAACTCAGATGATTCGTTCCACAACTATTTATCCATAAGTCCTTCAGTTTATAGTCCATATAAAAAGATTATAGCAATATGATAGGTTGTGTAACCATAAAATGTACATCCACAAATGGCCGCCTCCACAAGGGGATTCGAAGAAAAATCCAGCAGGAGCTACAGAGTATAAAAGAGAAGAAAGGCACCTCTAAGTGTAGCAATATGGTTACATTTAATGAAGGTACAACATTTAGTAACTCACATGGTTGATGATTACAAGAGGCACATCTAAGTATGCAGGCATCCAGGGTAAAGTTGTCCACATAGACCGCCCTCCGCACCGCCAGCTCTCACCAGTGTCAGTCTGCAATCGTGACCCAAAAGACTACCCTGCAGTAGAGCGATCTGAAAGTGAGGTTTGAAGCGCTCGTGGAGCGGAGCGCAGTGTGGAAGGGATGACGTTGATGGCGGTGCAGAGGACGGTCTATGTGGACAGCTTTACCCCGAATGCCTGCATACTTAGATGTGCATGATTTAATCATCAACCATGTGAGTTGCTAAATGTTGTACCTTCATTAAATGTAACCATATTGCTACACTTAGAGGTGCCTTTCTTCTCTTTAATGCCTAGTTGTGATGTCACGCTACTCTTATATCAAGACATCGCTTGTTTATCAAGTCAAAATGTATTTAAAAATTTTGCTTGTCTTGCAAAACGCTCTCAAACCAAGTTACTCTCAAACCAAGGTTTTACTGTACAGCCTTCCCCTTATATAAGCATTTGTCTGAGCTGAATTGTTTCTCTTTGAAATGGGGATTAGGTGTAATTCTGAGTAAATTCACCATATCATTGACAAGTGCACTGTGATGTGATTGGCCTTGGATATGGGAATTATGTGATGATTAATTCTTTCATGTTGCCTTTGGTGAACTTCAGAGAAATCATCATATGCACATCATGCCAGTCCTCCCTGATCAGAAATTCTGAAATATGAATAGTTTGTTTTACTGAACAGAGAACGGTCACATTCATTGTATTTATAGATCAGCCCTAATAACAGTGGTGTCCTCTCTCCACCTTCAGGCCCGGTTCTCACCAGTGCGGTGCAGGAACTGCCAGTGATTTGGACAGGAATCGCACCGCATTCCTATTCAAATCACATGCAATTCTGCAGCCATGTGATTTGAGCCATTTATTTTGTATGGCTCAAATCGCACCGCATCCGCACCAAAATCATGCAGGGCTCTTTTTTGTTGTAACAGGATCAGATTGCAGGGGTGTTCACACCCCTGCGATCTGATTCTGCAAATCGCACTGCGTTTTGCAAAATGATTTTGGGGTGTCATTAACTTAAAGCGGAGCTTTACCCAAATGGGGAAGCTCTGCTTGTCTGCCTCCTCCCCCCCTCTGCTGCCACATTTGCCACGTTTTGGGGGGGAGTGGGTACCTGGTTTTGACAGGTACCCACTCCCCCTTCTGGCTCAGTTAACCGCAGCAAAGTAACCCGGAAGTTCGGCCCCTTCTCCCTTCCACAGCCAGCCCATTGAGAATGCGCATGCGCAGTAAGAAACTGGTAAGAAACGCAAGGCTTCCCTGCCGGTTTCCCTTAGCCAAGATGGCGGCAGTAGCACCCGAGAGCCCATTTCAAGAATGCGCTCAGGTGAAGACACCACTGGATGCCTGGACAGTTAAGTACCCTAATGGTAAAAGTGAGCAGCTACAGTATTTGTAGCTGCCGACTGTTATTTTTTTTGGGGGGTCATAAATCAAAGACTAATCAACAGAAAGGGCACGGTACAGGTGGAGAAGCAAAAAGGAACAGTACAGGGGGGTTCAGGAGGGTACAATACTGGGATAAGGAGAGCACAGCGCAGGTTCTGAGACATGGCCATCCCGGAACAGCTTAGTAAAAAGTGTGGCAGTCCCGGAAAATCCGGGACAATTGGCAAGTACGATATAATGCAAGATTTTCATGGGGGCCCCCATGCACCTGGGGCCCCCTGGGCAGTGCCCATGCATTAAGATGACCCTGTTCGCATGAACGGGTGCAATTTTAATGCAGCGCAGGAAAAGCACAGAAATCGCTGCAAATTCGACACCGCAGCAGTGGGAATTGGGCCTCAGTCAGCTGACTAGACAAGGAGGAGCAGCAGAGAAACTAATGAGATCATCCCTCTGCTCACTCGGCTCTCTAATCCCATCAGCATGTCAAGTCATTTGTAAGCAGCACATCTGATTGGCTCCAAGTGATCGCAGTCTGAGTTCTGCTGCACAAGGGAATGCAAGAGGCTGATACCAAGTCAAATTCAGGTACTCAAATAGTTACATTTACAAATATGGCTCATTCACATTTTACGCAGTGCTGTGCTAACAAACACGCATTAACACAAGTGCGTTGTGCCTCAAAGTGGATGTAAACCCTCCATATACCCAGTGAAGAGAACAGCCTCAGATGATACACAGAGATGAAACAAATCTCCCTATATACGTTTTACATGTATATCTGCTGTCTTCGGATCCTCAACGCCACCATCTTGGATATGGGAGTTAGCTGTGACTTTCTGCTGTTTCACAGCTGGCTCCCCACTGCGCATGCGTGAGATTGTGTTGCGCTGTCAAATTGGTCCTACAAATTGGGGTGTGTGTCGTATCCAGGGAGGGGAGTGAACCAAACTCATGTAATTCTCACCTGGGAGAATTACAATGAAGAATCTGGAGCGGGTACCTGTCAGATAATGGTACCTGCTCCCCCAAAAAACACCCATCAGATATGCTGGGGGGGAGAGGATCGGTGATCCTTTTACGTTTAAAGCATTTGCAGACCTGGAAAAAAAAAAAACAACTGTAAGGCAAAGGCATAATGAACTAGTATGCACCGCATACTAGCTCATTCTGAAATACTTACCTCAGAACGAAGCTCCCGCAGGGCTGCCCAGTCCCTGCAGAGGCTGTCTTTCCAGCAAGGTTGGGCGCTATGCACTGGGCCTTCGCCAGAACATCACTGCGCATTCGCCGTGACGTCAGCAGCTGCATGCAAAGTGGAATACTGTATGGTTTAGGAGATATTCATTTTACCTACAGGTAAGCCTTACTACAGGCCTTATTATAGGCTTACCTGTAGGTAAAAATCACTTAAAGCGGGGTATACAACCGCTTTAAGTAAAAATTCTGCTTCAATTAAATTATTCAATAAAACCTTTCAGTATCCATTACATTGCTTATTTGAGACCTACTTACATCATCCCTTTGTGCTTCTCTATGGGCCCCTGCGAGTTGCAGTTGTGGTTCGGCAAGTGTAGGTGAATGGGTATATCGTTTGCAGGTGCATTGATTGATTAACAAATCAGTCTGAAATGTAATTTGTTAGGTGAGCCTTTTACTTACTTTTCACTCTGCAAGACTGCATGTACATTTGTTCTGGGAGCAAAATTAAACGTTATTAGTCTATTTTCTGTCCAGTTCAAATGTTATTCACTCATAAAGAATAGGAAGATACTGCATTACGGTCACTAGATGGAGCTGATGTTCATAAAAATAAATACTTATTTACTATCAGTGTCAGTGCCATCTAGTGACCATAATATGGTATTTTATTGATTCCTTATGAATGAATAACATTTGACCTGGAAAGAAAATAACCTAATAACATTGGATTTTGCGCACAATGACTACACGCAGATTCACAGGATAATTAGTTCTGTGCATTTAAAAAAAAATACGCCCCTCAGCCTTCCAATCCCTATGTGTACTGATTACAATCAAGCCACCATACCATTGGTCATTTTTATACTATAAATATTATATCTGCCCATATTTATTGGATTTTTCACTTTATAGTTACAAAATGGTCATGCTATTGAATGCAGAAAGCAATATGTGTGTCATTATTTTTTATTTTTGTAAAATCTCTCTGCATGTTGGTTGCCCAGATACGGCAAAGGCCAGTATGGGGCTGTAATACAACTCGTCTTAGCCGAGTACACAAACAGGCTTGAAAGTCTTGCTAAGCCTCCTGGCCTTGGGATGACCTTGAAGGAAAATAATCCTTACCTTTCTGTGACATTCCTGAAAACCAGATGTACTCTTCATCCTCGCTATATTACTTTCTGCAGACGGGAAAACATAAACAAGTTTTTTATTATTGACTTCGTTTTATGCACAGTCTTATTTTATTGTAAAACATTCTTTATGTTTGCGTCTATATTTGTGTGTTTGATATGTTTATGGTTGCTTTTTGTGTTTGATATATGGATTACTATGGATTCAATAGATGCTTTTAGGTTTTTTACTGCATGCAGGGCAAAGCCAAATATGTTCCTTTGAGATGTTTAAACCTCGGATTGCTATGAGACAATGCAGACTTATAGATGAACTCCAAGCACATATAAAACACACGCATTGATGCAACTCTCTATGCATTGATACAGTGTTATTATGGGAAAAAGAGGTCTCCACTGAAGCTTTATCACCAAGGTTTGTTTCCACAACAACCCAAAATTTTCAAAATCCAATTATCATTGGGACAGGAAGTGAGGTGAAATCTTCTGAACAGGGACATAGACAGCAAAACAAACATTACAGGGGTGCTAAACCTTCCCTATGCTATCCGAAAAGCTTAAAAATTGTTTTTTTTTGTATGAAGATACACTTAAAAATGTACCTGTTCCCACTTACAAACAAATTCAACTTAAGAACAAAGCTATAGACCCCATCTTGTTTGTAACCCGGGGACCGCCTGTATATCTTCATTTGATTTCCTAGGGAAGGTTGCACTAATTGAAGGTAGTAATTTGCCCAAAAAGCAAATTATAAATGTTCCTGTGAAAGGCTATGAGGTGTATAGGTCATAGACTGTGTAAAATACACTTTCTATTAGACTAAAGGAGTGTGTTCTAATATGCCATCTAAAACAGTATACTCTCATGCAACGTATGATATATGAATATAGATGCATAAATAACAAGTGCAGTCCAAATAAAGTGCAAGGTAGTAAATCTTGAAAATATTTAAAGAAATGTCAGATGAATCCAAATGGTCAACTTCACACTTTTTTGTACACCACGTGAGGTAAAAATGCATGCCACTGTGAAACCTCCACCTGTGTTGGATGGCAGCTTACCGGAAGTAATCATATATCATACGTTGCCAGGGCTGGTGCAAGGATTTTTGACACCCTAGGCGAAACCTCATTTTGCCGCCCCCTGACTCCAGCCCCTTTGCCCTGTCAATTTATACGATGGAGGTGGCAGAGGTAGAGATTTTTTGCAGAGCCTCGCTACCCATTTCTTTAGCCATGGTCCCCAGGCCCGCACCTGTGCCCTTGGATCCGTCTCATTTTACCGCCCTGGGGTGCAGCCAGCAGCGGCTCTCCAGTGACATGAGTGATTGATGCAGAACAGTGACGGATCAACAGCAGGTGGGCGCCCCTGGTGGTAGTGGCGCCCTAGGCGGCCGCCTACTCTGCCTAGTGGTAGAGCCGGCCCTGTACGTTGCATAATTTTTAGAGATCACTGGTCATTTACAGATGTGAAGAGTCATGTGTCCATTTATAGTGTAGTGCCAAGGTTATAGTTATTAACCCTTCCCCCAGTTTAACATCTATGTGTGTCCATTTCTATGTACGCTTCATTGCCTACTGAAGAGTATACTGTTTTAGGTGGCATATTAGAACACACTCCTCTATACCTCATAGCCTTTCACAGGAACATTTATAATTTACTTTTTGGGCAAATTACTGCCTTCAATTAGCGCAACTTTGCCTAGGAAATGTACCGTATATACTCGGGTATAAGTCGAGTTTTTCAGCACATTTTTTGTGCTGAAAAAGACTCCCCTCGGCTTATACCCGAGTCAGTGTCTATGGGTGATCAGTAGTTTCAAATTAAACAGAGCTGTGCTGCTTCTAAGAGCCGTTCTGTGCTTTATAAGTGTGATTAAACACATTGGAATGTAGAGAATGCTGAGAGAGGTGTCAGATTTTCAGCTTGATGTCGCAGGTGGGCGGGACAAGCCGATGTTAGCTGTTCAGTCCCGCCCACCTCCTGATCTCCAGTGAAGAGCTGCAGCTCTCTCTCAGCATTCTCTGCATTCCAATGTGATTAGTCACACTTACAAAGCACAGAACGGCTCTTAGAAGCAGCACAGCTCTATTTAATGTGAAACTAAACTACCTTACTCATCCCTTATGTGTTCTGGCTACAGTGTCTGTGTCCTGGCATGAATATCCCTGTGTCCTGGCATGAATATCCCTGTGTCCTGGCATGAATATCCCTGTGTCCTGGCATGAATATCCCTGTGTTCTGGCATTAATATCCCTGTGTCTTGGCATTAATATCCCTGTGTTCTGGCTAAAATCCCTGTGTTCTGGCCAAAATCCCTGTGTTCTGGCTAAAATCCCTGTGATCTGGCTAAAATCCCTGTGTTCTGGCACCCTGTCCCTGTGTTCTGGCTCCCTGTCCCTGTGTTCTGGCTGCTGCATTTCACATCCTAGGCTTATACGCGGGTCAATAAGTTTTCCCATATTTTTTGGGCAAAAGTAGGGGGGGTCGGCTTATACACGGGTCGACTTACACACGAGTATATACAGTATGTGTATTGTACATGGTTGGTACTTTGGGTTGCAGCTGGTTTAAACATAGTGTGATCTCATTTGGTATTAGCGCAGTATTTTCTTCTTTACCTATCTTCATTTGATGGCTCTCTTCAATCAGTGTCCATTGCTCCTCATAACTCCCAAAATTCTGCATGGCCCATACCAAACTAGCAAATCATCTGTAAATGGTAGCGGAGGAAGGATATTGAAAGTGACTGCTTCCAAAGGATTCCAATAGATCTGAACTTCCAGTACATCCTGAAAATAAGCATAACAGGGCAGGCAATAGTAACAGTACATTGTATAAGAATGAGAAGTGGAGGATTCTTGTGGAGAGGAGGTCTACAATAGGTTCTACTGTCAGGACACAGCAGCCTTGTGAGCTATGATGGCAGTAGATACATCAATGGGCCACACAGGAGACTGGCCATGATCCCATTAAAGGTCCTGTTACATTTTGAAGACCATACAATTAAGAGGTTACAAAAAAGTAACAATAAATGTGATTGTTTGTTGGGTTTCGTGTCACTTTCATCTTCTTCCTCACATGGTTATCCAGAAAACACAGCTGGCGGCAAACTGACCTCAGGTCTGCAGGTTTTAGTAGAAGATGATGAAGTGTGCCGTTAGTTATAATAGATACAAAGAATGCAGTTTATTACCAAAATTGGAAATATTTTTATTCTCAGAAGAGTCACGCCGGACCAGATGTCTGAGGAAATTGGCAGAGTCCACCTCATGTAATTGACTTCTCTGGCATTCCTTTCAACCTTGCATGTATAGAAAATATTCTGTAATCTCTTGCCACAATTCCCATTAAGGTTGTTTTATTATTTTTTATTGTTCCATTGTACCAATCAGTGGGCAGCATTGTGGCTTACTTGTTAGTGGAGTGGCATTGCGGCACAGAAATTCTGAGTTGAAAGGGAATCTCTCACCAAAAAAGTTGACTTGGACACGCAGAGGTTCACTAAATGGATCAAGTCATGAATTTCCTCTAAATCTATTATAAGGCAGCCTTTCTCAACCTTTTCAACACCGAGGAACCCTTGAAATAATTCTCCGGTCTCGGGGAACCCCTCTAAAAATCTACAACTCATGATACATTAGTGTGATGGTCAATGGGAAGAATGCACCTTACACTTGTGGTCATTGGGAAGAATTACCCCCTTACAGATAGCTAAAAAAACAATGATGTCAGTGGGAATTTATCTGAGAGGTAGAAATTGACCATTGCTCAAGGAACCCCTAGGAACCTCTGGAGGAACCCTGGTTGAGAAACCCTGCTATAAGGATTTCAATTTTGTTTTGGGAGGTCCTAACTACAGATGTGCACAATGGAAAATTTGCCACATTTTGTCATATTCGTTATGTTAGAATGATTCGTTTTCGGAATTAGTTTTGTATATTATATTAACAACCAATCCCTCCTTAATACAGTGCCTTGAAAAAGTATTCATGCCCCTTGAAATCTTCCACATTTTGTCATGTTACAACCAAAAACGTAAATGTATTTTATTGGAGTTTTATGTGATAGACCAACACTAAGTGGCACATAATTGTGAAGTGGAAGGAAAATGATAAATGGTTTTCAACATTTTTTTACAAATAAATATCTGAAAAGTGTGGGGGGCATTTCTATTCAGCCCCCTTTACTCTGATACCCCAAACTAAAATCTAGTGGAACCAATTGCCTTCAGAAGCCACCTAATTAGTAAATACCTGTGTGTAATTTTATCTCAGTATAAATACAGCTGTTCTATGAAGCCCTCAGTGGTTTGTTAGAGAGCCTTAGTGAACAAACAGCATCATGAAGGCCAAGGAACACATCAGACAGGTCAGGGATAAAGCTGTGTAAAAGTTTAAAGCAGGGTTAGGTTATTAAAAAAATATCCCAAGCTTTGAACATTTCACAGAGCTTTGTTCAATCCATCATCCGAAAATGGAAAAAGTATGGCACAACTGCAAACCTACCAAAACATGGGCGTCCACCTAAACTGACAGGACGGGCAAGGAGAGCATTAACCACTTACCAACCAAGCCTGTTTTTTGGGTTCGGTGGTTATGAGTTAAAAACATGTTTTTTTTATGTAAAATTACTTAGAACCCCCAAACATTATATATTGTTTTTTTTCTAACACCCTAGAGAATAAAATGGCGGTCATTTCAAAATTTTATGTCACACCGTATTTGCGCAGCGGTCTTCCAAGCGTGCTTTTTTAAAAGTAAATTCAGTTTTTTTAGTTAAAAAATAAGAAAACAGTAAAGTTAGGCCATTTTTTTTCCATATTGTGAAAGATAATGTTACGCCAAGTAAAATGATACCCAACATGTCATGAGATCCCACAATCTTTTTTTTGTTATATATTACAAACCCCCAAGATTCATTAAAATGTATTTTTTTTGTACAAAAATTGAGTATTGGTGGCTTGGGTTTTTTGTCCGAACCAACCATTCACCAATTACGAGAGGAACGGGCAGGACAGTCAAATCCACCTGCGGGTACAAAACCATCCAAACGTCAACACGGTATGAAAAAGGTAAAAGCCTACTACCTAACTTGTTTCGAGACACTTTACAAGTTTCGAACCCTATAAAAAAATTATTGGATTGGGACGAAATTTGAAAATGTGTCGAAATAGGGACTGGACAGACTACACAAGATACTTCGGGAGTCACCAAACAATCTCTCGGAATCACTTGTTTGTCGTAGTACTTCC
>BLSH010390407.1:403064-427718 GCA_018402905.1 Glandirana rugosa | reverse complement strand
CCCGCTCCCTGCCCCCCCCCCCCCCAGACACTGAGCGCGCGGCGCGCGCGCGCTCACTGTGCGCGATCAGGTGGCCGCCGTCATATGACGGCGATTCGCCTTACAGAGCCACTTTGCCGCCGTCAAATGCTGATCGGCAGTCGGCAAGTGGTTAATTGATCAAGCTGAAATTAGCAGCTGATTGGCTACCATGCACAGCTTCACCAGATTTTGAGTACTCCCGTTTTAGTAAACTTCCACCCATAGTTCCCAGCTTTCTGAAATGGGAAAGGATTTGTATTTCTGTCCATCCAGTCCCAATATTTACACTTATTTTGTTCTGCTGTGGTTCCATCGCAGCGCCACAACCAACCCTGTGACTGGTCAGTGAAAGGAGAAACAGCACACTAATGAGCTAATCTCTCCGACACTCTGGTCTCTCCTTCTGTCAGCATGCTCCTTGCACTTCAGCACACCTGATTGGCTCCTTATGTGCCCTCCTTCAAGCCCTGCCAGTTGGGGCGGAAGGCAGTGATGTTAAAATAAATGTGGAATAGATCCCCTAGTAGAAATTACAACCTACTAGCAGACCCCCTTAACACTCTCCCTTTCCATCAGTGTGGGGAAGCTAATGTTTGTATATACAGTGAGGGAAAAAACTATTAGATCCCCTGCTGATTTTGTATATTTGCCAACTGACAAAGAAATGATCAGTCTATAATTTTAATGGTCGGTTTATTTTACCAGTGAGAGACAGAATAACAAAAATATCCAGAAAAATGCATTTCAAAAAAGTTATAAATTGATTTGCATTTTAATGAGTGAAATAAGAATTTGACCCCTTTGCAAAACATGACTTGGTACTTGGGGGCAAAATCCTTGTTGGCAATCACAGAGGTCAGACATTTCTTGTAATTGTCCACCAAGTTTGCAAACATCTCAGGAGGGATTTTGTCCCACTCCTCTTTGCAGATCCTCTCCCAGTCATTAAGGTTTTGAGGCTGACGTTTGGTAATTCGAACCTTCAGCTCCCTCCACATATTTTCTATGGGATTAAGGTCTAGAGACTGACTAGGCCACACCAGGACCTTAATGTGCTTCTTCTTGAGCCACTCCTTTGTTGTCTTGGTGGTGTGTTTTGGGTCCTTGTCATGCTGGAATACCCATTAACAACCCATTTTCAATGTTCTGGCTGAGGGAAGGAGGTTCTCACCCAAGATTTGATGATACATGCCCCATCCATCGTTCCTTTGATGCGGTGAAGTTGTCCTGTCCCCTTAGCAGAAAAAACACCCCCAAACCATAATGTATCCACCTCCATGTTTGATGGTGGGGATGGTGTTCTTGGGGTCATAGGCAGCATTCATCCACCTCCAAATACGACAAGTGGATTTGATGCTAAAGAGCTTGATTTTGGTCTCATCTGACCACAATACTTTCACCCATTTCTCCTCTGAATCATTCAGATGTTCATTAGCAAGCTTCAGACGGGCCCGTACATGTACTTTCTTAAGCAAGGGGGACCTTGGGGGCGCTGCAGCATTTCAGTCCTTCATGGCGTAGTGTGTTACCAATTGTTTTCTTGGTGACTATGGTCCCAGCTGCCTCCTTGAGATTATTGACAAGATTCTCCCGTGTAGTTCTGGGCTGATTCCTCACCGTTCTCATGATCATTGAAACACACAAGGTGAGATCTTGCATGGAGCCCCAGACCGAGGGAGATTGACAGTTATTTTGTGTTTCTTCCATTTGCGAATAATCACACCAACTGTTGTCACCCTCTCACCAAGCTGCTTGGCGATGGTCTTGTAGCCCATTCCAGCCTTGTGTAGGTCTACAATCTTGTCCCTGACATCCTTGGACAGCTCTTTGGTCTTGGCCATGTTGGAGAGATTGGAATCTGATTGATTGCTTCTGTGGACAGGTGTCTTTTATACATGTAACAAGCTGAGATTAGGAGCACTCCCTTTTAGAGAGTGCTCCTAATCTCAGCTCATTACCTGTATACAAGACACCTGGGAGCCAGAAATCTTGCTGATTAATAGGGGATCAAATACTTATTTTGATTGGAAGATTGAAATCTGCAGAGCTCCTGCTCATTTTATAAATTCTGAAGCCACTGCACTGTCTATTTGCCTTTAGTAAATCAACCCACCATGTCTGATTTGCTTGAAAGCTTTTTTTCCATAGAATTTTCTCTACAGTAGGTCAACCGTTCTTTCATCAAGCCTCCCCAATTGCTCAGCTTGAGACTGGAATGCAAAATGTGACAACACCTGTGCATAACCAATTTGTACACACATATCAGTGACAATTTAGACAGGAGCCAGTTAACCTACCAGCAAGTCTTTGAAATGTGGGAGGAAACCAGCCTACACCACACAAACATGCAAACTCCATGCAGATAGCATCCTTGACAATACTATGGCTGGGTTCACACTATTGCCGCATGCGGCTCACAGGAGGGGTCTCCATTCATTGTTTCAGGACCAAATTTTGGCCTGAATTCGGACCTGAAACGGACCAAAAGGTGCCCAGGACCCCTGTGCAAATTTGCACCGGAGCCGCAGCAGAGATATATGAACCGGCTCCATAGAGAGACGGTCACAATCTCTTGCTATGCGAATTGACTGCGGGGAAATCCACATCCAATTCGCATCAGTGTGAAGCCAGCCTCAAACCAAGGACCCCCGAGCTGCAAAGCATAAGTGCTAGCCACTGTACACCCCATTAGTGGTTACCTGTCTTCTTATCTACAGAGCCGATGCTTCATATTTGCTAAAAACCTTGAAATGTGTATAATGCAGAGGACTGTTTGGTTTTCTCAACAAAAGTGGAGTTACTCTTTAAATATGCCGCTATAAAGAATATATAACCCATTGTAACAATCAATACAAAAAAAAAGCAATTTTTCTCAGAGGAATATCTCAGTTCATTTGTTTCTGAAAATAGGACTGCTAGATAAATGTCTTTTAATTTTAAAGACTCAAGTGAAGAGACTAATTCATTGTTGTAATTGCACACATAAGTCATTCACATATCAACAAGCTGAATCGATGGGGATGCAAACAGGTAAGAACATTTGAGTCTATAAAGAATCCCATCCATAGCTGAGACTGATTAGGACTGAGGTTTCAGAAGGTTGAAGAACTTTTAATATTCTACTTCCGACCAGGGTTCCTCCAGAGGTTGCTAGGGGTTCCTTGAGCAATGGTTAATTTCTACCTCTCAGATAAATTCCCAATGACATCATTGATCTTTTTAGTTATCTTTAAGGGGGTAATTCTTCCCAATGACCACAAATCTAAGGAGCATTCTTCTTAGAGGGCTGAAAGAAACTGCTAAGAGGACAAGCAAAATTGAGAATTCATTTTTCAAAAATGTTTGTGAAAATCAGGATTTTCTTTCAAAACTAGCCATTTTGGCAAACTGTTGCTAGGAAAGGCAAAGATTTATGGAGCTTTTTAAGGATCCTTTATTTGACTCCTTGGGGTTAAGGAAGCCCTTTTCCATCTTCCCGGAACGGCTCTTGTACCAAAGAAATAGCCTCTTATTAGCCTCATTATTTAGGTTTACTTCCAAACAAAACATAAAAGCTATTTTGTTTCCACTTCAATATCATTCTCAACTTCTGCCAAAAAAGTTGTCACACATAAGGGTGATTCCTGCTGCCAATTGATTATTGTATTTATAGCTGTATTATTTCTAACGGTTCATTAGCAATCTTTTGGGGTTTTTTGGTGAAGCAAACCTTGAATTGAAAATCAGAGAAGACGTTTCCACTTGACTTTCCAAATACAGTGGGAGCCCAATAAATGTGCAACGTGTTCACTCACTATTAAAAAAGTCTAAGAAAATCACACACTGGGAAATGCAGGTCTGCAACCTCTGGTGGACGTGGCAGGTTGGATGGACTGGCTCTTGTTTGTACCAAAAGCAGACTGTTCTTTGTTATCATTCTGTGCATCCATGCTGATGTGAATTGGTTTGTAGGTGAATTTAGAAATTACAGTTGGCCATATGTAGCCAGGTTCCTGAAAAAAAAAATGGTCCAAATTCAAGCTGTGGGTGGCCCTGTTGGTACCCTCCTGATTGGCATCCTTCAATCTAAAAACTGAAGAAGTCAGACAGAAACTGTTGACCAAACGATGGCTGCATCCAATCAAATACAGTCAGTGTTCAGGTATTCTGACAGCCATGGGTGCTATAGTGCTATCCATCAAAATACAATAGCCAGCGGGGAAGATTCCTGTGTTTAGTGTGGACGGTGGAATCCATAGATTTCTTTAAGAGAAATCTTACAATGTATAACCAGTAAAAGAAGAGTAGCAGCAAAAAAAGGACAAAGTAGGTTGATCAAATCTGGCCTTTTACTTTGTTTCTATTTGAAAATAAAAGTTTTATACCAAGGATGCATAAAATACTTTTAATTAATTGACCCACTACCTCTGCTGGAAGTCTGTTCCAGGAAACCACTACTCTTTCCTTAAAAGAATACTTTCTAGTGTTACCCAGGGGAACACTTTTCACACTGTGATGGCATCTCTATGGGAGTTTAATGGGACCATGGCCCATTAAAATGATACCCCTGGGCATAAGATAGAGCAGAGAATACCCTCCAATCACAGGAACACACAGACACAACAGACAAATAACCTCCAAGGCAAGGATGTGTAAAAATGTATATAAACATTATTAGGTAACAAGATAAAATAATCTAAAATAGAGGAAAAAGACAGGGCTTATATGCATATACAGTAAAGCAGTAACAAAAGGGTCTTCTGTTGGCCCCTTTGATACTGCTGTATATATGCATATAAGCCCTGTCTTTTGCCTCTATTTTAGACTATTTTTATCTACTAAAATTTTTATATACAGTATTTTTTACTTGGAGGTTATTTGTTTGTTGTAGCCATAATAGTCCCTGTAGGGTATTCTCTGTTCTTACGTATTATGGGATGATGGCATTCTCACAGTTCCCTACCAGATACTTCTCCTGGGCATAAGACAGAATCTGCCACCTAAGGTAGGCAATTCACCTGGCACGCGTAGCCCATCTCAATGGATCAGAGCAGAACAGCCTTTCTTAACCTTTTCAACACCGAGGAACCCTTGAACTAATTCTCCGGTCTCGGGGAACCCCTGCTAAAAATGGAAAACCTACAACTCATGATACATTAGTGTGATGGTCAATGGTATCACACTGGTGATCCTGTTAAGCTGGCCATAGATGGTTTGAATCTCAGTCAGTTCAACAGAGACCAGCTGAGATTCAAAGTATCTATGGGCAGGCTGATTGTACCCAATTCGAACCAGCATGCTGAATTTTTCATGCGATTATTGTCAGCGGCTATAGCTGCTAGCAATATTCACTTTTCTCTCCTGGCAGAGCCGGCTCCCCTTGCTGGGAGAACACTATATCTCAGCGGGAGAGATTCACAGTCAGTGTTCATGGGGGGAATCGAGCAATTTTCGCATTGTCTAGAGCCGGCTTTTGTAGTTCATTTTTTGGGAGAGCGAAGTAAACTCAAACCTGCTTCTATGGAATTGCTTCCTCAGTAGCTGGCTAGAAAGATTCCGCAGTATATCGGCCAGTGAGGGAGCAACGTCGTAGAATGTGGTGAATGCATTTAGTGGTCCTGTTTTAGGTGTATTCCAGCCAGTGTCGGATTATCCAGTCTGATAACAGCCATAGGTGGTTAGGTTGAAGCAATGCAATCCCTAGATGTCAGCATTGCTGGTGCTGTGAATGTGGGGAGAGCAAGTGGTTTCTCAATTTTCATCACTCAAGCTCCCCTTTTTACATATGTGTATTATGTTTACTCTGCATTCTTCATTTCTCAGCTATTTTAAAGCGTTATAAACCCAAATGGATCCAGATCTAGTACCAAGACTCAGTGCAGCTACAGAAACCTAAACAGCCTAATGGCCTTATTAGGTCAATAATGTCACAAGCATCCAAATCCCCTTGTGTATGTGCAGCTGCAGGGTGTGGAATGCCCCGGCTGCATTTGATTGGACAGTAGTGGATGGAGAGTAATAGTATAGTAATAGACCAGCCCAGTTTGGACCAGACCTGGGCCCATCTCTCTTTGTGATCTGCAGATGTAATATAGTAGATACAAAAGTAACATTACTCTGTATTTATCTATCCTGCGTCTGACCAATGTTATAAACGCTGTATCAGATGGTCTGATTTTTGACAGCAGCAGCTATATTTAGGCTGATGACACACAAGCGACTCTGTCGCTAGCGATCCTGCTGCTTGCAATTTGTCAAAATCAACAGTGGCAGGATCGCTAAGAAGCTGTCTGTTTTGTCTCTGTGGAATCGCTTTCTCTGTAGACAAGGCAGTGAGCTGTCGCTCCCATCGCTAGCAATTGAAGTTTCAGCAATTCCATAGGGACAGCCAGACAACCTTTTTAGTGATCCTGCTGCTGGAGATTTGAAGCTAGTTGCATAATCTCTTATGTATCGAAGCTATCATTTTGACTGCCGGGAATTGCTGGCAAGGGGCTTGGCTAGCAGCAACGGGGCAGAAGGACGGGGCATACTACATACGTCCTGTGTACATCAATTAATCACATAATTAATAAATCTTTATGGGTGCGTGAAGCAGGTGGACGCTAAGTTAAAGGCTGAGTTCACCTTTGGAACATGTTACATATTTTACCTGTAATAAGGGGGGGGAACATGTAACGGTTCCTGCCCCCTCTTCCCCCAGTCCCCACCAAAGCCCCCCCCCCCCCCCATCCCTTGACACTGAGAGCAAGGGGTTTCCTCCCCATACCCACTGTCCCCTTTTAACCATTTGCGGACCGGTCGGCATATGTACTGCGGACGGGCGGCATATCCAGCCAGCACCCATCGAGATAAGCAGAGATAAGAAACAAAGAGATCTCCGGTAAAAAGCAGCACACATTACACATTGTTAGGTGTCAGTTAGTTTTAGATTGCCCACCACACTATCACAGTCCCATTATAAGTTGCTGATCACCGCTAATTCCAGTGTATATACCATAGTTTGTAGGCACTATCGTTCGAGCAAACCAATCAATATACACCTATTGGGATTTTTCTTTATCAAAGACATATATCAGAATACATTTTTCCCACGAAATTCGATTTTTTTATTAGATATGTTTTGTAGTAAAAAGTTAAAAAAAAACGTTTTTTTTCCTTCTAAATTTTCAGTCTTTTTTTTTTTAAGCCATGTGCTCCCTTGTGGCTGATCGTTGTGGTCTACTTGCCCGCTGCCCTCATCCACATGAATTCCACACATCCAAAGTCACTGAATAAGCCGGTACTTTTGTTGTTTTATTTAGGGGATTGAACTTGGGTAGGGATTAGGGATGATTGTGGGATGCCCAAAGATTGAACATGGGACCTACTATATACACCTCCGGTATATACACTTCTTCTCCTCCAGCACACTACTTGCTGACTGTTACACTTCTCCTTTACTTCTCTCCAGCACACTACTTGCTGACCGTTACACCTGTTCCCCTGGTCCGAAGGGAAATTTATCAGACTTCCATAACACTTTCTCTTCACCACAGCTAGCACATGGTGAGGCCTGCTGCAGTCACGGGCAAGACATCAGATCCACCCTTTGTGGGTAAGAGTCGCAGGTTTCCTTCACTGAAACCATGCAATCTCTTTAGTGTAGCAAAGTACATTTGTGCTAGCTGGGCCTTTGGATGAACCATAACTCCCAGCCCATCCATCCTCCAGACCCATCCGGTCTGTCCTGCGGTCTACTGGCTCTCCTTTCCCTTGGTTGGGTCCTACCGGCTTCCACAGACTGCTCTCTCTACTCCCAGACTGTCCCAACCTTCTCGTCCAACTCCCAGGGGCCACCGCTCACCGACTATAAGGTGGATTCTTTAAATAGTCTTCTTCCGTGTAGACCTCAGCTGCCCTCCTGCTTCTCCTGTGCTACTCCAGGAGCTGACTCCCGCTCCTGGCTGCACCCAAGCCCCAGGCCTTAGGTTCACCACCCAGACAGGGGGATCCCCTCCCAGACGAGGCCTGATCCGCAGGCAGCTCCTGACTACATCCTCACTCTTCCACCCGAACTCTCCTGACACATGCTGGAAGATAGCTGTATTTAAGGAGGTCTGCCCCTTGCCAATCCAGCCCCCCCCCCCTTCCCCTGAGCCACTACCAGCCCAGATCAAAACATTCAGGTCTGCACCTACTGTCAGGCCTGACCAGATTTTTCCTCTCCTACCAAACATCTACAAAAGTAAAAGCACCTATACTATGGGGGCACTACACTAAAAAATAAAAAAAATCCATTGATGATCAAATACCACCAAAAAAAAAGCTCTATTTGTTTAGAAAACATGATATAAATTTTGTTTGGGTACAGTATAGCGTGACTGAGCAGTTGCCAGTTAAAGTAGCGCAGTGCTAAAAGGCAAAAAATGGCCTGGTTATGAAGGGGGTAAAATCTTCAGAAACCCAAGTGGCTAAAAACAGTGTGGCTGTGTGGGGCTCCGCCTACACAACCGTGCCTATCATTTACAGATTCCTGTGTATGAATAAACTGCAAGTACCACAGTGGCACTTGTAATTTCAATGGGCTGCGGGGACGCTGGTGAGTGCTCTCATAGTCCACTGACATGGCATTTGACTTTCACACAGAATTCCCATACAAAGGTACAAGCTGAAAGCTGGAGAACATCTCTGTAGGAGCCCACCTTGCACCCCTGGTCTACTGATCACAGGTGCAACGTTTTCCAGGCTCCTGCAGGAAAATTTTTTTTTTTAATACTGCAAATATATGTGTATTTATTATTTTTTCTACAAAGGTGAAATTATCCTTTTAGGCCGGGTTCACATATGTGTGAACTGGATGTGGTTTGCATCCGCATCCAATTCGCATGACATTCGAGTGTGGCCGGCTCTCAATGGAGCCAGTTCACACATGTCCAGGGTTCCAAAAGGGTCCTGTGCAATTTTGGGTCCAGTTCAGGTGTGAATTCAGGCAAAAATTCAGACCTGAATCGCACCTGAACCAGTGAAC
Organism: Glandirana rugosa; assembly: GCA_018402905.1. Taxonomy (NCBI): domain Eukaryota; kingdom Metazoa; phylum Chordata; class Amphibia; order Anura; family Ranidae; genus Glandirana; species Glandirana rugosa. The sequence continues at coordinate 418,708 of BLSH010390407.1, read as the reverse complement.
AGACATGCACCAGACCCCAGGCTGGAAAACGTGGCCGCACATATGTGAGCCCAGCCTTCGGTAATATGGTGCTACCATCTCACATCCATCCAGCCTGCTCATTAGAAAGTGAAGGATCAGCACAACACAGATATGCGATTCAGTGATTTCTTTGTATTGCTGGGTTATCATGTACTTCTCACATTGTGAAAAGGAGCATCACTTTAAAGTGGACTGAAAATAGTCATCATTATCTAATGGACTTCTTTTTACTGTTGCAGGTGTGCTCTTTCTGCAATATGGGGAGGACACCAAAAAGCTGCAGATGCCGAATGAAATAACCAGTGTAGATACCATACGTGCCCTGTTCGTAAGTGCCTTCCCTCAGCAGCTTACAATGAAGGTACTGGAGTCTCCCAGCACAGCCATATATATCAAAGACGATGGCAGGAATATCTATTACGAATTAAGTGATGTCAGGTGAGCAAAACACTCCACGCTTTTTTAAATTATGTGTATTATTGTGTGTGAATATAAGTACACTATACTGTCAAAAGTATTGGGACATCTGCCTTCACATGCACATGAACTTTAATGGCATTCCAGTCATAGTCCATAGGGTTCAATCAATATTGAGTTGGCCCACCCTTTGCAGCTATAACAGCTTCAACTCTTCTGGGAAGATTGTCCACAAGGTTTAGGAGTGTCTATGGGAAGGTTTGACCATTCTCCCAGAAGCGCATTTGTGAGGTCACGCACTGATGTTGGACAAGAAAGCCTGGTTCGAATTTTCCGCTCTAATTCATCCCAAAGGTGTTCTATCGGGTTAAGGTCAGGACTCTGTGCAGGCCAGTCAAGTTCCTCCACCCTAAACTTGCTCATCCATGTCTTTATGGACCTTGTTTTGTGCACCGGTGAGCAGTCATTTTGGAACAGGAAGGGACCATCCCCAAACTGTTGCCACAAAGTTGGCAGCATGAAAATGTCCAAAATGTCTTGGCATGCTGACGCCTTAAGAGTTCCCTTCACTGAAACTAAGGGGCCAAACCCAACCGCTGAATAACAACTCCACACCATAATCCAAACTCCGCCAAATTATTTGGACCAGTGCACAAAGCAAGGTCCATAAAGAAATGGATGAATGAGTTTGGGGTGTAGGAACTTGACTGGCCTGCACCTCAACCTGATAAAACACCTTTGGGATGAATTAGAGTAGAGACTGCAAGCCAGGCCTTCTCATCCAACATCAGTGCCTGACCTCACAAATGCACTTCTGGAAGAATGGTCAAACATTCCCATAGACACTCCTAAACCTTGTGGACAGCCTTCCCAGAAGAGTTGAAGCTGTTATAGCTGCAAAGGGTGGGCAAACACAATATTGAACCCTACGGACTAAGACTGGGGTGCCATTAAAGTGCATGTCCGTGTAAAGGCAGGTGTCCCAATACTTTTGACAATATAGTGTATGTATGATATATTTTCCCTGTAAATTCCTACTAGACTGAGAAAAAGTTTTCTCACTTTGTAATGGACAGATTGCTCTTCCAAAGTGCTTTTGCTCCAAACTAGAATGTCCCGGGTAATCACCACCAGCATCAATGCAGAGGTGAGTCCTTTAGCAGGAGGAAGTTGGGTCCAGAAGTGGTGAGAGCCATTACATCCCTAGGCCGTGCCACATCCCAGCATTCCTAATGTTAGGAACGGCCTTTTCTTTCCTACTCACACGCTGACCCTCTGGCTCTCAGAAAGGGAGTGGAGGGAACATTGTTTATTGTGAGTCGTGTGAATCCAGTTTTTTTTTTTTCAAATGCCTGAAGCAACCCTTGAAGCGTATGATATCATTATGTTCCTGTACAATGTTAAGAAGCCAGTTAGTCTTACTTCTCTTAGTAAACTTCAGAAACTGCAGTGTAAATGCTTCATCCCCAGATTTATCGGGTTTTGGTTATTCCTTTACACGCGCTGGAGCATACACTGTCAACACTAGATCAGAATAAATGATGATTATTAATATTCCAGGCATTCACAGCCCTTGATACTAAGTCAGCCATCATAGAGGGTTGAGGCAATTTAAGTACTGCAGCAGAGACATTAATATTCTATAATCTCACCCTTAGGACTCATTCTGAGTACCTCATTATCATTATCATGTGAAATTACAGCATTACACCAGGGCACATGATTAGGATCGTGGGGTATGTGCAAATAATGTAAATGAACTGTAATGACCAATTTTGTATATATATTTTTTTCCGTCATAGTTTGTATTTTGTTGTTTTTGTTTAAATCTTTTTCCGATGTTTTAAAGGGGTTTTGACCTGTGAACAAATTCCTTACACTGCACCTGTTGTCAGGCTATGGAAGTCAGGACAAATATTTGCATACATTTAACAAGCACTAAATGAGCATTAAACCAAACTCACTAACCTCTGCAGCTGCAGTCACTGTGAAGAAATTCATCCTCAAAGTTCACAAAGAAGCACTGGAGTTGCTTAAAGTGGACCTTCAGTAATTTTTTTCAACTTTTCATGTATTAAATCTTCTGCCCTTGTGGTTGTTTTAACCACACAAGGACCGGAAGGATTTACCACATTAGGACCAGAGCACTTTTTGCGATTCGGCACTGCGTCGCTTTAACTGACAATTGCGCGGTCGTGCAATGTCGTACCCAAACAAAATTTGCTTCCTTTTTGTCCCTTTCTTTTGGTGGTATTTGATCACCTCTGCATCATTTCTGATCACCGCTATAAACAAAAAAGTGTGACAATTTTGCAAAAAAAACAATATTTCTTACTTTTTGCTAAAATACATATCCAAAAAAAAATATATAAAAAAACAAATTTATTCATTGGGTTTGGCCGATTTTTATTCTTCCTCATATATTTGGTAAAAAAAAAATCACAATCGACGTTTACATGAGAACTAATTTCTAGCGTTTTTACATTTTTTTTTTTTTTTACCAGTAATGGCGGCAATCTGCGATTATTATCTGGACTGTGATATTTCAGCGGACATGTCGGACATTTTTGCCACTTTTTTGGGACCAATGACATTTATACTGTAATCAGAAATTTAAATATCCACTGATTACTGTGTAATTGTCATTGGCAGTGAAGGGGTTAACTGTGTTCCCTAGGTGTGGGCTGCCAGGGGCACCAGAGATCTAACTGATCTCAGGGACAGGGATCAGTAGATCTCTTACATGCCGCCTGTCAGAACGGGGAACTGCCATGTTTACATTGTCTGTTCCCTGTTTTTCTTCTCTGCCAGGCAATCGTGAGTAGCCACCTGTGGCCACACTGCTGCAGAGTGCGGTGGGCACGAGAGCTCACCACCGGCGGCGCGCTCCCGGCCGCTAGCCGCGCACGAACGAGCCGCCGTTTATAGACGGCGATTCATGGGACAGCGCCACTCTGCAGCAGTAAATGTACGCAAGCCGGTTGGGATCCAGTTAAAGGAAAAGCCCAGCCTGTGCTCGTTTGGCTGGGCTTCTCCTGTGGGTCACAGGAGTGCAATTTGTTTTGCACTCCTGTGACCCATTTTCAGCAAAGAGCAGACTAAAGTTGCTCTCTGCTGACATTACAGTAGTCGGACCAGGCACAGCGTCATCCCGACTTGAAGAGTCTGGATCCACCAGGTGCCTGGACTGACAGCCGTCTCAGCCCCTCAGTGAGCCACTGAAAGACTGAGACGGCCGCTCTGCTCCTCCACGCTCACTGGAGCACTTGCTGAGGGCTTGCTGATTGACAGCCAGCAGCTCTCCACTCAGAGATCAGTGAGAACCAAGGCATCTGCGGTGTTCGATGGCTTGGTTCTCAGTGTTGAAGCGCCGAGGGGACAGATGCAGCATCGAACCGATGCTGCATCCACCTAGGTAAGAATAAATCTGGAATAAAAACAAATTCCATACTTCTCTTTTAACTTTGGTTAGTAAAACATTTTTTTTCTGCCAGTAAATACCCTATACAGCCCACATCCTGTTTCTTGTCTGATCATTAGCCTAGGCTTATGACATCATGCACAGCTCTCTCTCTCACTCTTGTGAGAGTTTGCCGGGAAGGGAGAGGGAATGAGTCGTAAGAGGGCCAATGAAAGTTGCAGAGCTGGAGGTGTGCCTCTGTGTGTCTGTGTAAATTCAGGAAGGGAACAGGCAGCAGCTTCTGCTGCCTACAGTTTAAATGATTGCAGATTTCTGCAGCATATTTGGCAACTACAGAATGACAGTATATATAAAATAATATGCAAAGTGGTTGGAGGGAAGCTTTAGAATGGCAAAGACTTTTTTATTACAATTTATGTGAGCAGACTGCAGTTCCTCTTTAAGTCAGGTTTTAGCACTTTGCACTTCCCTCTCTCAGAGCCCTTCCTATGTGTGTATATTAAAGATTAAAACAATGGTAAACTGCTTTTAGGGGGGAGAAGTGTTTCTGCTTTAAATTTTGAGAATGAATTTCTCCACTGTTTCTGCAGCTACAGGTCAGTGAGGAATCGGTTTAAAGCTAAAACCTGAGCTAAACAAATATTACAATGGAATGTAAATTCTGCATTAACATTTTATGCAAATAAAATAGGGCTTGCTGAGTGTTGACTTCTTAGTCCTCCCTCTGATTACCTGCAGCCAGTTGCTAAGGGTTTTCAATTATCCCCCCTTACTCCCGTTTGCTTGTTACTCAATGACCAGTCCAGGGTATTTGGGTTTTGTATATTTATTGTGGAACTTGGATATGAGAATGGATTAGTGGGATACTCCTACATGACCTATGCACAGTGGATAAGGGCAACTCTCTCTTGGCCTCACCAGAAGATTTGTGGAAGCAGACGCACTGCTTTTACCATACTGCCCCATCTATGGAAGAATGAAGTCTTCTTGCTCTCTCAAGCAGCAGACTTGATGCAACTACATTATCTTCAGGACACTCTCTAGCATCCCTTTTACTAACACCCGTCCACTGACTCTTCTAACTGAAGGGGTGGCCCTCACAGCTTCTCTCTCTGATTTCAGGCCCTTGGGTCGACTACCCAAAGCGGCATAACAGCCTCTACAGAGGAGGGGCAGCCGCCCCCTCCCTCTGGGACCCCGCTCTCTAGCTGAAAGACCCCCAAGCACATGTACCCTTGGCATTTATACAGTATCCCAGCATGCAATGCAGCAATTTCCTCTGCCAATAGCCAGGGCTGTAACAGTACCTGTACCCTCACTTGTCAGATCCTCTCCCACTGTCCAATATGCCTCCCTATTTGGCCAGTGTGGGACAGTCTGACAAGCTGAGCTGCACCTGAGCACAAAGAGCAGACCTAACCAACAGATCCTGCTCCCTGGCAGGCAGAGAACACTCTAAGTTTGCCTGACAATCTTCCTAGTAAGACTAAAAACTATCCTCTCTTCTAGCGCCTACCTAGGAGGGTGCTACATATATATTTTTTATTATAGTTTGTTTAGTTTTGACCTGTAAATAATACCTTACAGTGCATTCCTTCCAGTGCACATGTGGCCAGGCTTTGGACAGTCAAATATTTGCATACACCTAACATGCAGTAAATGAGCATTATGGCAAGCTCAGCAACCTCTGCAGCTGCAATCACGGGGAAGAAATTCATCCTCAATGATCACAAGGAAGCACTGGAGTCCTTTAAGTTTGGTTTTAGCACTTTGCATTCCCTTCCCCCAGAGTTTTTGCTGAACTGCTCGTAGGGGAGAAGTGTTTCTGCTTTGGATTTTGAGGATGAATTTCTTCACCGTTTCTGAAGCTAAAGAGGTTAAAGATGCCTTGTTTAACCACTTCAGCCCCGGAAGGATTTCCAGCTTTAGGACCGGAGCCCTTTTTGCGATTCGGCACTGCGTTGCTTTAACTGAAAATTGCGCGGTCGTGCGACGTTGTACCCAAACGAAATTTGCGTCCTTTTTTTCCCACAAATAGAGCTTTCTTTTGGTGGTATTTGATCACCGCTGTGTCCTTTCTGATCGCCGCTATAAACAAAAGAAGAGCGACAATTTTGCAAAAAAAAACCAAATTTCTTACTTTTTGCTAGAATACAAATCCAAAAAAAAAATATAAAAAAACATTTTTTTTCACCGTTTTTGGCTGATTTATATTCTTCCTCATATTTGCGATAAAAAAAATCGCAATCTGCGTTTATTGATTGGTTTGCGCAAAAGTGGTCGCTTTATGGATGATGAGAATTCATTTTTGGTTTTTTTTTTTTTTACTAGTAATGGCGGCGATCTGCGATTTTTAGCGGTACTGCGATATTTCAGCGGACATGTCGGACTATTTTGACACTTTTTTGGGACCATTGGCATTTATACAGCGATCAGTGCTATAAAAATGCACTGATCACTGTGTAAATGCCATTGGCAGTGAAGGGGTTAACCTGCAGGGGGTGCTCTAAGGGTTAAGTATGTTCCCTGGGCATGTTCTAACTGTAGGGGGACTGCCCTGGCTGGGGAAGGGAAGTGGTCACAGCCTTCGTATACAGGAAGGCTGTGATCACAGCCCTTCCCCCTCACACAGAACGGAGGTCCCTGTTTACATACACGGACTTCCGTTCCTTCGCTCCGGGGGGGCCATCGCGGGTAGCCGGCGGCAATCGAAGCCGCCGCACCCGCTCCCTGGCCCTCCCCGAACACAGTGAGCATGCGGGCGCGCCTCCAGCGGCGCGCGCGCGCTCACTAGGCTCGTGAGCGCGGCCGCCGTCGTATGACGGCGATTTGCGCTCACGAGCCACCTTGCCGCCGTCAATTGCCGATCGGCGGTCGGCAAGGGGTTAAAAGCTAAAACCTGGAGTAAACAAATATTACAAATGACATGTATATTCTTACTTGAATCATATTTATTTGAGGTACTTGTATAGTGCCGACAATTTACATACAGTATCTCTCAAAAGTGAGTACACCCCTCCCGTTTTTGTAAATCTTTTCATGTGACAACACTGAAGAAATTACACTTTGCTACAATGTAAAGTAGTGAGGGTGCAGCTTGTATAACAGTGTAAATTTACTGTCCCCTCAAAATAACTCAACACACAGCCATTAATGTCTAAAGCACTGGCAACAAAAGTGAGTACACCCCTAAGTAAAAAGGGCCAAATTGGGTCCAATTAGACATTTTAACTCCCAGGTGTCATGTGACTCGTTAATGTTACAAGATCTCAGGTGTGAATGGGGAGCAGGTGTGTTAAATTTGGTGTTATTGCTCTCACTCTCTCATACTGGTCACTGGAAGTTCAACATGGCACCTCATGGCAAAGAACTCTCTGAGGCTCTGAAAAAAAGAATTGTTGCTCGACATAAAGATGGCCTAGGCTAGAAGAAGTTTTCCAAGACCCTGAAACTGAACTGCAGCATGGTGGCCAAGACCATACAGTGGTTTAACGGGACAGGTTCCACTCAAAACAGGGCTCGGCATTGTCGACCAAATAAGTTGAGTGCATGTGTTCAGCGTCATATCCAGAGGTTGTCTTTGGGAAATAGACATATGAGTGCTGCCAGCATTGCTGCAGAGGTTGAAGGGGTGGGGGTCAGCCTGTCAGTACTCAGACCATACGCCACACACTGCATCAAATTGGTCTGCATGGCTGTCATCCCAGAAGGAAGACTCTTCTAACGATTATGTACAAGAAAGCCTGCAAGCAGTTTGCTTAAGACAAGCAGACTAAGGCCATGGATTATTGGAACCATGTCCTGTGGTCTGATGAGACCAAGATAAACTTATTTGGTTCAGATGGCGTCAAGCATGTGCGGCAGCAACCAGGGGAGGAGTACAAAGACAAGTGTGTCTTGCCTACAGTCAAGTATGGTGGTGAGACCAAGATAAACTTATTTGGTTCAGATGGCGTCAAGCATGTGCGGCAGCAACCAGGGGAGGAGTACAAAGACAAGTGTGTCTTGCCTACAGTCAAGTATGGTGGTGGGAGTGTCATGGTCTGGGGCTGCATGCGTGCTGCTGGCACTGGGGAGTTACAGTTCATTGAGGGAACCATGAATGCCAACATGTACAGTGACATACTGAAGCAGAGCATGATCCCCTCCCTTTGGAGACTGGGGCGCAGGGCAGTATTCCAACATAACAACCCCAAACACACCTCCAAGACTACGACCACATTGCCTTGGAAAAGAAGCTGAGGGTAAAGGCGATGGACTGGCCAAGCATGTCTCCAGACCTAAACCCTATTGAGCATCTGTGGGGCATCCTCAAAAGGAAGGTGGAGAAGCGCAAGGTTTCTAACATCCACCAGTTCCGTGATGGCATCATGGAGGAGTGGAAGAGGAGGCAACTTGTGAAGCTCTGGTGAGCTCAATGCCCAGAGGGTTAGGGCAGTGCTGGAAAATAATGGTGGCCACACAAAATATTGATACTTTGGGCTCAATTTTGACATTTTCACTTAGGGATGTACTCACTTTTGTTGCCAGCGGTTTAGACATTAATGGCTATGTGTTGTGTTATTTCGAGGGGCCAGCAAATTTACACTGTTATACAAGCTGTACACTCACTACTTTACATTGTAGCAAAATTTCATTTCTTCAGTGTTGTCACATGAAAAGATATAATACAATATTTACAAAAATGTGAGGTGTGTACTCACTTTTGTGAGATACTGTGTATATTGTATGTTGTACTTTCAAATCAGTCGCTGCCTTCAACAAACTTAGATTCTAAGGTCCCTAACTCCCATACATACACATACTAGGGCCAATTTTGACACAAGCCAGTTAACCTACTAGCATTATTCTTGGTTTTCTTTGTGTATGTCTTCCAAATCCATGCAATAATCCAGCATGAAACAACTGCACCTTTTAGGCGTTGCCTGTAATAAAGACCAATCCCTGCTACTCTTTCTCCTAGAGCAGGGTGACTGGTCTTGTACCTCCTACCCTGTAGTTTTCTTCAGGTAGTCTGTAGTAGGAGGACCTGCTGGGTCTAACCCACAGCTCTGCTCAAGCTATGTGCAGGATAGTGGTGAAGTCTCTGCTACTTTAGTAATAATAGTTAATAAGATAATATATGGGTGTGTAAGAAAATTTGGTTGCACAAACTGGGTTTGTATCATTAATGTCTATTGAAAAATATATTTAAATTAATTGTAAATAATCACCTTGTAAAACAACCCATTCAGTTTAAAATAGAAATGAAAAGCAAACATTTTTATATAGATATAAAAGAGAAAAAAAACATTACAAATATAATTTTTCCCTTTTTATAAGTGATCACACTCCCTCTGTTCTCAGCTGCATAAGAGCTGGGGGGAGAAGAAGCAGCAGCAGCACAGTGAGCTTCCTAGTGAATGGCTGTCCAACGGGGGCATGTTGATTGGAGGAGAGCACACAGAGTTCCCAGCATAGCTAGAAAACTGACCATGGTGTGTTCTCCTGCTTAGTTGGTCAATTTTTAAAAAGCAAGCAGAGGGACTGGCAGGAGCACCAGGTACTTCGCACCCAGGAAGCAATACAAAGGGAAAAGGCTACTTTCTCTTACAAATACATGGTACAGCAGCCACAGATCAGGAATATGACGTGTTGGGGTAACAAACACTTTAAATACAATTATTTGTGCCTGGAGTTTATCTTTTAATTTCATTTACTGCATGCTAAGAATATGTATGCTGTATATTTGAAAGTCTGTAGCTTAGCCACAGTTGTACTTCATGGTGTCAACACCATGGCCACTTATTTATTTATTTATTTCAGGTATTTCTATAGTGCTGTCAATTTACACAGTGCTTTTATATTGTGCATTCACATCAGTCCCTACCCTCAAGGAGCTTACAATCTAAGGTCCCTAACTCACATTCATACATTAAAGAGTTAAACCATTTTAGGCCTCAAAATAATCAGCCCATGTCAAAATATCAAAAAAGACAGATGGATCATTTTGTTTTATATTGACAGCAGCTACTTGTGTGTGTGGCCATGACAGATAAACCATCAATTACACTTGCATAGAAGAATCCATTAAAGAGTCAGTGCATCTATAAGTGGCACTTCAGTTATAAAGGAGGTGTGGGGGGTAAAGACACCACTATGTGAATTAACACTACCGTTTCTGAAAAAGAATGAAATACCAGCCTTGAGAGGGCTGAACTTTTATGGCTTATTCACACCGTCACACCTGCCGCAAAAGTGCATTGTGGAAAAACACATAGCCATGTGTTTTCTGTGTGTTCTGTGTTCATAAAGGATACAATGTAAAATACTTAAAGTGTTGCTAAGCCCAGGGCCCTGCATTCATTATATCTGATCTCCCACAGTACATGCAATTATTTTAGTAAATATAAACCGCTAATTAGCTTTTCTCATCAGCAGTTATAGCAGTACTGTGACTTTTATCAGTGTCTGGTTAAAGCTTGTAGGAGGAGTTTTCATTCTATGAGGCTGCAGGACCCCTGACCCTCTGCCTGGACAGTGCTGACTGGCCCTGTGCGGAACACGTGTACTCTCCCAAGAAACAAACAACTCTCTAGCAATGAACTCCAAAATAAGCAAAGTGACTCCAAAGGCTCTGTACTATCAGGAGATGGATTGGGGACTGTGGCTAGGGTTGGCACCTTTTCTTCAAGCCAAACCTGAACACTTTAGTGGCCTGGGACACCTTTGGGTGCCCCAAGGAGAGTAGTAATGTGGTGTGTATAGTGTGCTGCAGCTGAACAGTGGGTGTGGTCGAATTGCTGTTGCTGACATCATCGCCCTGCCCCAGTGGTGAAGCTAAACCTGACCCTCCCCCCTCAGACAGCCATCCACAGCTCCCGGACAGCAACTGATATGTGTGTAACTATCTTGGTTACTTGGCGAGCCACAGCCCGGTCTGAATAATGTGTCCGGATTTCAGTCCACCTGAAACCTAGGCACACTCAAAACCCGGACTGTGGAAGAAGGGGAGGATCAGAGAAGACAGGTTCAACCAGCCTTTTTACACAATGCGGAGGATTAACCCCTCAGCTTCCACAGTGAGTATAACAAGCATGCTTTACTGCATATGCAGACTGATTTTACTGTTGTGGGTTTAGTAACACTTTAACGCTCCACACCTGTTGCTTGTGGGACTCACAACAAAGCGCACAGAGAAGACATGTTTTGCTGTGCTTTTCGTAAAAACACGATGCATGCTTAATTGTTAATGGCACCCCAAGTTTGGGTAGCAGGCGTGCTTTTGTTGCGCAGCAAACACGCTCCAAACAAAAACAAAACGTGCGGTGTAAAAAATATGCCATCTTTTAGTTTTAATGATGCCTGTGTTCCTGCTGGGGAAATTCTCTTTCACTTCCTGTAAAAGTTACCCATGCAGGATGGGAAAGGAAGTGAAAAAAATGTCCACAATTGAGACAGAAAAAGCAAAAAAATACATCAGTTTCCAATCCTTCTCTGGGAAATAAGGTTGGGTAGACTTCTACTTTAAATTGAGGTTCTGTGCAAAATAAATCATGGAAGACAGGAGCTGAAGACAAATAAAACACGTTTGGAGATTAGAACCTTAAAGTTGGTCTCATTCTCCTGTATAGTGCCATTGCCCTGCGTTGGTATGCAGAAAGTGAGTCTTCAATCACATACTTTCATTTGCATAATAAGTGGGGATAATTACAGCGGTGGCTGTGTGCTCCCTGTAGATTTTACACCGTTGTCCTCAGAATCCATGCAACTATTAGCGGAACGCACTGATTTACATTCCCATCTGTGTCTTTGACCCATAAAGTGCAGGTCTGACAGGCTTATGTTAAATTACCAGCCTGGTGAGTCCCATATAACCTTTTCTAGAATTCATCATAGGAGGTCTTCTGACCTTACTTCTTGATCCTGCCTGATGTGGAGTTGAACCTCTTGTAGCTCTTAAATCTCTTTATAAATGTCTTTCTGCACATGATAAAAAGTTAGGCCATATAACTGAGATCTAATATTCAGAGGAAAGCCTCTGTATTACACAAACTCCACGGCTTCACCCTGAAGTGCCCACTATAATGAAAAAGGGTGTATTCTGGTATCTCTATGGGATTAATATTCAGTATATGAATGTTTTTTTGTTGACATGCCATTATTTATATGTAGCACTACCCCTGCATGAGCCACTTGAATATATTTGGTTCTGTACTCTGCCTCAGTGGCGGCCTGTCCATACGAGGCGCCGCCTCCCCATCCATGCGCCTGGCCCCTAATCTACATGCAGGGCGCCGGACGCATGGATTCCAATGGGGTTTTTTTTTTTTTTTTTTGAAGCACATGATTAGAGCCTGAGGCTCTAATTTGCTTCCAAAAAGGGTGGGCTCGGGGCGCAGAGCCTACCCATTTGTGTGACAATAGCGAATTAATATTCGCTATTGTCTTCCTGATTTTCCTCTCGATCAATCAGGAATCTGGTCCTGAGACCCAATTGACCGAGAGGAGAAGCGCTCGTATTGGAGGAGAAGAGGTAGAGGAGGGAGAGACGCAGGGGAAGCCGCCGTGAAGCCAAGGTGGAGGGGATGCCGGGTGAAGCCGCTGCCCGCAACCTAGATGGGGTAAGTGCAGGGCTGGTGACCGACCGATGTAGGGGGGGTGGCGGGTGGATTGTTTTGCCCCACCCATCCAAAAAAAATATAGCATCAGCCACCACTGCTCTGCGTCTCTACCCCAGAAACAGTCTCAGCCCCTCTGGCATACCTGGCGAGAATGTTGGTGCAACAACACCAGTGAAAGACACACATAATAATACACAAATATTGTCTTTACTGTGAAGCTTCTTTGAAGTGGTAACAAACAGTAGCAGTAGATCTGAACAGTAGGCAAGTATATCTCAAGAAAATTAACGGTAGGGTAATGACTGAGAATCATAAGCATCATAAGCAATATTCTCAGTGGTACTATCAGGCTGCTTTCAGGGGATTCTTCAAACCTTTCATAACCCTAAAAGCAGAGGCAAAACCCTTTAACAATGAGAGATCACAAAATGGCAAACACTATAATGGATTGGTCACCACTCTACTTAAATTGGGCTCTATGAGTCCAGGCAGGAGGAGAGCAGAGGAATGACCCTCTCTCATGTCAGAACTCTCTCTTCATTCCCCTAACACCACAGGCCCACAAATGTCTGCATGCAGTGTCCTTGTTTCCCTGCAAATGGGCAAGTGCCCGCTCACCAATCCTGCTGTCAAGGCCCAAACGACATGTCCAGGCAGGCTCTTCAGGTAACCCGACTGGCTACCTCCCAACTAAAATAATTCATACTGTTGGCACAGGTGCCTTTGGAGATGCACCTGAGATCCCCTCTCAGGCAGGATGGCCCCAACCAGCCGTGGATACTTAGAACGGACCACACACTGACCTGGGAGGCAACACCTCTCCTCTAGGTCCAGTCTTCTCCCTTGTCTCTTGGCGTCTGCATGCTCCCTGGCAGACAAGATGGTGTCCTTCCTTCTTTGCCCCCAGAGCATGCTGGGGTGTGTAGTTCTGCCCCTATGTGCTGCTATGGGGCCATTTGTATTATGGACTACATGTCCCACAATCCCTTGCCGCAGTCATCCGTCACTCTTATTGGTTCCCTCCCCCTGTCAATGAGGAAGCAGGGGAGGGAGTAGGTGGTCGTCTCCTCTGCGAACGCTGCTCACACACTCTTTAATTGCGAGGAGACGGAGGGGAGAGGAATCCTCCGCAGGAGCTGACAGGCTCTCTCTCTCCCTGTAAATGACATATTTAATGGCTCCTTCTCTACTCTATCCTGACAGACTCCCGGAGCAGCCGTCGGGAGGTGGGGGGGAACCCAGCAGAGCTCAGGGGGTTAGGATATCCAAAATTTTAAAGTTGTCACCAGTGCAAGAAATAAGGAAAACTCCTCCAACAAGGACACATGTTTTTATTAAAACTCTCTAAAAACCCTTATCTTACAGAAAGGGCTCAGAACAAAACTGCTGTGTTAATGCTAGTGACAGACCACATCATATATGTAATTTTTTATTTTGTCCATAATTCCACTTTAACTAGCATATAACTACAGTAATATACTGTTTATGCTCTGACTTACTGCATAAAAATTGAATTACTTGTCAGCATATTATATATCTAAGGGACTCCGGAGTTGCTGTAAATTGTGCTTTCTCTTACAAAGCTATAATGAAAGTGTCTTCCAGCTGGCCTCTAATTATTTCGACAGTCTGGAAACTATTTTAGGGGAGTGTGACACCATCATTTGGCTTTGTAGAGCCCCGTTCACACCTGTGCATTTTAGGTGCGGTGCACTAACAAAAAAAGACCCTGCTTGCTGCATCTTTGATGCACTTTCATGAAAATGCAAGAGTTCAATGGCAACACACTGAAATGCATGTAAAAGATGTGAACGTAGATGTGAAGCAGCCAGTTGTGGCAGCTGAGCAGAAGATTCCAGTGAAGATATCTCACTACAGAAGAACACAGGAGTTATAAGTTAGTATTTGATTGAAAATGCCACAAACTATGCAAAATTCACATATCTGTTTTTAGTGGACTTTATTTGGGATTTGAATTTCATAGTGAAATTGTATCTCCCTTAGCAGCCCTTGAGCTCCTGTGAAATGACTTAGGCTCAGTTCACACCTATGCATTTTTGGTGCTTTTTGCAGAAACGCATTACAGTTCATTTAACATGGCTTCCTATGGGACACATTCACATCTATGCTTTTTTCAGCCACTGCATTTTTGCAAAGGGTCAGGGACTTTTTTTTAAATGCAAAACTGCTTTTCTTTTGCTTTTTTGGTTCAATGGACTTCAATGGAGAAGCTGCAGAAAAGCATGTAGTGCTTTTTTTAATCTACCGAACAACAAATTGGCCAAAAAAAAAGGGAAAAAAATGCAAATTGCGGTAAAATCTCATGTGCAAAAATGCAAAACGCACAGCAAAAACACTACAGAAACAACAAAAAGCAAACTGCATAACTGCATAGGTGTGTACTGAGCCTAAGGCTGGCCATACACGGTTCGAATATCCGCCGGTTTACCAGGAACCGACTGAGATTCGAACCTTTAATGGGCAGGCTGAATGTACCTGAAGTTAATTGATCACTGTCTTCTCCCGCCGGAGAGGATAATTGCTCTGCAAGAGGGATTCCTCTGACAGCACTGTTTGTGTTGATAGGGGAACCATGCAAATTTCTTTCTTGCAACTGGTGGTTTAAGGCAGTGGCGTCTCCAGCTTTCATATTTGGGGGGCACATGGGGGAACAGGGATAAAAGTAGGGGGGGGGGCAACCATAAAACACAATTTTATATATATATATATATATATATATATATATATATCAAGAATACGTAACTACCTGTGACTAGTCCGACGTAACTACCTGTGACCACTCCGACGTAACTACCCGTGACAACTCCGACGTAACTACACGTGACTAGGTCGACGTAACTACCCGTGACCACTCCGACGTGACTACCCGTGGGCACTCCGACGTAACTACCCGTGACCACTCCGACGTAACTACCCGTGACCACTCCGACATTTCTTCCCGTGACGAGTCCGACGTTACTACCCGTGTCCACTCCGACGTGTCTACCCGTGATTAATCATACATAATTCCCCGTGATCCCTCCGACGTAACTACCCGTGACCATCCCGACGCAACTACCCGTGACCACTCCGACGTAACTATTGGAGACTTTACGTAAGGTAAGAACTATATATATATATATATATATATATATATATATATTTTAACACAAAATACCAAC
>BLSH010390407.1:370765-403054 GCA_018402905.1 Glandirana rugosa | reverse complement strand
CCCCCCCCCCCCCCCCCCCCCCCCCCCCCCCCCCCCCCCCCCCCCCCCCCCCCCCCCCCCCCCCCCCCCCCCAACCATAAAACACAATTTTATATATATATATATATATATATATATATATATATCAAGAATGGAATGCATTTCAGAGGTTATCAATGCAGCCTCACCAGTGCCCATCAACGCAGCCCTACCAGTGCCCATCAATGCAGCCTCCCTAGTGCCCCTTAATACATACTAATTAGTGCCCATCTGTGCAGCCTCACCTGTGCCCATCATTGCAGCCTGAGCAGTGCCCTTCTTTACAGCCTCACCAGTGCCCATCAATGCAGCCTCACCAGTGCCCATCAATGCAGCCTCACGGGTGCCCATCAGTGCAGCCTCACCAGTGCCCATCAATGCAGCTGGATCAGTGCACATCAATGCAGCCTCAACAGTGCCCATCAATGCAGCCTCACCAGTGTCCATCAATGCAGCCTGATCAGTGTCCATCAATGCAGCCTCACCAGTGCCCATCAATGCAGCCTCACCGTTGCCCATCTATGCAGCCTCACAGATGCCCGTCAATGCAGCCTCACCAGTGCCCATCAATGCAGCCTCACCAGTGCCCATCAATGCAGCCTCACCAGTGCCCATCAATGCAGCTGGATCAGTGCACATCAATGCAGCCTCAACAGTGCCCATCAATGCAGCCTCAACAGTGCCCATCAATGCAGCCTCACCAGTGCCCATCAATGCAGCCTCAGCGGTGCCCATCTATGCAACCTCACCGATGCCCATAAATGCAGCCTTACCAGTGCCCATCAATGCAGCCTCACCAGTGCCCATCAATACAGCCTTACCAGTGCCCATCAGCTCAGCCTCATCAGTGCCCATCAATGCAACCTCACCAGTGCCCATCAATGCAGCCTCACCAGTGCATGGTGATTACAGAAAGGAGAGGGAAGGGGGGGTGAGCGCCACCAGATTACACAGAGCGGGGATCGCTCACTTACCCGGCGGCCGCTGTCATGAGAAGTCCCGCCTCCTGGTTGGGCTGCACATAGTGGCTGTGCCGTGTAAGTTGGAGATCTGTGTAATCCGGCTGCGCTCGTCCCCACCCTTCCCCTTTGAAGCAACCCAGGGGGCCCCATGGTAGGGTCGGCCCTGGGGGGCCCCCCTCTGCCCCAGCTTGCGGGGACAGACTTGGTCTGGGGACGGTGTCCTCAGTCCGGGGACTGTCCCTGGAAACTGGGGATTTCTGGTCACCCTAGGCTCGTGGCCAGCAGGCCCCACAGGTCAGCAGCCATCAGGACCCACAGGTCCGCGGCCAGCTCCCAGCAGGACCCACATTATGTGGGTCCTGCTGGGAGCTGGCTGCGGACCTGTGGGTTCTGCTGACCACTGACCTGTGGGTTCTGCTGGCCATTGACCTGTGGGTCCTGCTGGGAGCAGACAGTAGCCTATGGGTCCTGCTGGCTGCTGGCATGTGGGTCCTGCTGGGAGCTGGCCATAGCCTATGGGTCCTGCTGGAAGCTGGTCATGGCCTATGGGTCTTGCTGGGAGCTGGCCATGGCCTATAGGTCCTGTTGGGAGCTGGCTATGGCCTGTGGGTCCTGCTGGTAGCTGGACATGACCTATGGGTCCTGCTGGCCTGTAGACCATGGCCAGTGGCCAGCAGGACCCACAGGTCCGTGGTCAGCTCCCAGCAGGATTCCCAGTCCATGGGCACTGGAGCAGGGTAAATGAGGTGTATTGGGGGATAGATGGGACAATCATGTGGGGGATAGTTGGGGGTGTCAGGGTCTCTCATCTCAGCTATGGGCCAAATCGGTAGCTGCCAGCTCAGGGTCAGAGCTCAGCAGGACAGGTCCTCCTCCCTGCACGGCCTCCTCCAGTCCTTGGGGGATGGGTGATGCTCCTGTCGTCTCCTGGGGTCAACTTCTGGTGCATGCACACTGCACTGCAGCCACCAGGCAGGCCAGCCAAGTGTGTGTCCAACAGCTCCAAGAGATCTGACCGCGACGACCGGGACTCCGGGAGTTGTAACTATCTCACGAGGCTCAGGCTGGCTGCGCTACTCTCCAGATTCCACCCACCGGGAGCAGGGAGCTTGAGTGCGCAACCACAGCCACGGACTACAATTGCCATAAACAGCGGCGGCCGTCACGTGATGTCACCTAGCCCTGACTTCCTCGAGGCTCCGAGAAACTGACACAGACAAGTGGTGATGAGTCAGTCGGACAGTCCTGGAGCCAGCCATTATATGAGTTGGGGGGCACACAGCAATATTGGGGAGGGGGGTTGGCCCCCTCAAGCCCCCGTAGTGACGCCACTGGTTGCAGGAAAGAAATGTGCACCGTCTATATGGCCTGCCTTAGGCAGCCCTTATATTAATCAGTTTGTTTCGTTCAGCCAGTAGGTTGAATGATAAAAACTGACCTGATTCCCCCATCCACACATTCAATGTGGATGGGGGAATCCTCCCACTGAGCTATTGAATTCTAACAGACTTCCCCACCATCAGAATACAGTGATCAACACTGCAGTCTATAGTCTGTGGTGCTGTTCGAACAGGGAAAATCCAACGGGGCTGATGGGCAGTAGTTGATCAGTAGATCGACTTCTGTACAACCACAGTATCCATATGTGGACTGACACTTGGCCGATCTCTGCTGAACCGTCTGAATTTCGATCCATGTAGAGCCAGTTTTAGGCTGGCCATAGACAGATTCCCCCATCCACGCAAGGAATCCCCCTCACTGTGACATTGTATTATGATAGTTGGGCTACTCCATTGTCAGAATACACTGTTCAGCTGATTGGCTGCAGTCTTGGTTGACAGAACTCAATCGTTAGATCGACTTCTGTCAAGCGGGAAGGGCCATACATGGATTAAAATTTGGTGGGTCCCTGCTGACCTGGATGAATTTTGATTGATCTTTGGCCAGCTTAAGCCTATGTTGTATTGATGTCATCGGTCTGCTTCAGGCAGGAGGAAGCATTTCCACTCCTGTTTCCCAATGATAATACTGCAACACTGTTACTCTGTAGCAAGGAATACATGAGTTTGATTCACGGAGGGTTCAGCAAATACTGAAAAATTCAAAATTCGCCAACCCCTAACTTAGCGGCTTTTGTAATTGGGGGGATTGCTGAAACTATGAAAATCCAGTGTAGTAGAAATGACCAACAATGTAATATCAATGGCCAAATGCATAGCTTATGCAGCAAGGAATATCAAAAACCACCGATCTCTTAGAGGCGCTGTGGTCCACTACTGTCCCACCCATCTGTCACCTAGAGAAAAGGAAGGGGGGGGGGGGGACAACTGATTGCACTACGTCTAGGGCCAGTCACTCGCATGCGATCGATACATGAGAGATAGTGGCCACGATTAGCTGCGGGAAACTACATCCTCCCATTGCTTTCAATGGGGCTGCCTCCTGCAGTTAGGCTCCTTTCACACCAAGGGGTTGGAAAATAGCCTGTAAAATCCTGTAAATCGCCATGATTTTAGTGTGTGTTTTTGCCGCGCTTTTGAAGCGCTAGCGCCCCTCTAATGGCGTTCTTTAAGTGCTTTTCAAGCATTTGTGTTTCAATCATGTGACCTTTCCACAGCCTCAGTACACATTTAATGCGCTTTTCAAGCGTTTTTCAAGCGCTTAACCATTATTTTCAATGGACATGGGCGTTTTTGAAGAGCTATTTTGAGCGCACAAAACAAGCTGAAAAGATGCTGCTTGTAGGACTTTTAGCAACGCCTAGCAAGCGCAACGCCTTGGTGTGAAAGCATCCATTGAGACGCATGGGGAGCGTTTTTGGTGAGCTTTTTATGTGCTAATTTTAGAGCAAAAACTCCTGAAAAACTCCTTGGTGTGAAAGGGGTCTTAGGGTTCTCACATCTAATTGGAGGCAGGGTGCATTTGCAGGTGTGAATGCCTCCTTAAACAATCTGTTGACTTCTTTTTCTCACTCTATTGCACTTTCTTCGCATATTTGGTGTAAGTGTAAATTTAAGCCTAAAATCCAAATACCTTCTGCACCAGAATCTTCGGTGGATAATGTAAGCAGTATGGCTGAATTTGATCTTTTTACATTTTTTTTTCTATAAACATGCCTCTAAATTCATTGGCTTATATATCCGTTATCAGGAAAACAGTCTCTTTATGTTTCAACTGTTTACTCGTTTGGTTGGAGTTTGCCCTTTAATTATTTCCAAGTCTCCTTGTGTGGCGTGGGTGTTTCTGGGTGATCAGCTCCTTCTGATCAGACAGCGTGCTGTGGCATTGGTTTTTATTAAACCCTTCTCGGTTCTTTCAGTAGAACGCCTCTTGCCTGACCTCAGCACCATGTAATATTTAATGAGCCGCTCTAATCTCCTCTGCAAGTTTCCACTGGTTGGTGCTGAAGAATTTCTCTCTGTATTTGAAGGTCTGGTGCAGCCAAATAATCTGCTTCATTTCAATTCTTCTTGAAATCCCCACTGGGAGAATCCAGGGTTGAAGGTCAAGTTGTACATTGAGATGTTCAGCACACTTTGTAGCCTGTTCACAGATATGAATGAAAAAGTTTGAATATTATATTAAAACTCAGATGAAGTAAAAAAATCTCTAGACCGAACTGGTTTGTAGGCAATGGCCATGTGAATTAATAAATCAAACAATATTTGTTAATTAAATTTCTCCTAATGACCCTTAGGCCTCATACACACGGACGTTTTTTGACGCCGGCGTTTTCTGGCATTTTTTGCAGCTCTCCATGTTAGTCAATGGCCCCATAAAAACGTCGGCGTTTCTGAGCTGTAGGTGGCGTCGGCGTTAGTGAGCAGAAAGTAGAACCCATGGCCATCGTGTTCTGAAGCTGTAACGTTTTGACGTTTTTTGACGCCGACGCCACAATATGCCAACAAACGCCAACTAACGCCAACAAACGCCACCTAATATTGTACCGGCGTTTTCCGGCGTTTTTTGACGCCAACGTTTTTAGGTTGAAAAATAGCAGAGGGATGATTTTTTTTAAAAAACGCCTATTGACGCCGACGCTCGCTAACGCTCAAAAACGCCAATGCATAACGCCGAAAAACGTCGACTTTTTTTCCTTGACGTCGGACCCGACGTTTTGTTTATTTATTTAGATACGCCCGTGTGTATGAGGCCTTACTTTGTCAGTGCAACTACACATCCATTTTAATACCAGCTGGAGAAACTTGCCTTCCCTTTGCTCCTCTGCTAACCTATTTGGCAATGGGAGAAAGGAAGATTTAAGCAGGCCATAGATAATTCAATTTTCTTTCCTGCAACCACAGGTGGCAGGAAAGAAAATAGTTTATTCCCCCTATGAACACAGTCAGTGTTGATAGGGGAATCTGTCCCATGGAGTTATTGTGTTCTCCCAGCGCTTTGGGGCCCTCCCTACTGGGAGAACACAATGATTATTGCTAGTGGCTATAGCTGCTGGCAATAATCACATGCTTGAAATCTGGCATGCTATTTATGGATTGATCATTGATGGATCAATTTGGTTACAATCAGACTGCCCATAGATGGTTCGAATCTTGGTCAGACCCTACTGAGCCAGCCAAGTTTCGAGCCATCTATGGCTGGCTTTAGGCTGGCCATAGATGGCTAGCTTTTATTCAGTCAGCCAAAATATGTTTGCATTCCCCCACCCACACAAGTGAGGTGGATGGAGGATCCTCTCCGCTGTGACATTGTATTTCAACAGTGGCATTCCTAAGCTGTCAAAATACACTAACCAATGGCTGCAGCCCATTCGCTGCAGCCACTGATTGAGAAACATTTTCCAACAGAAGATGACCATTAGATCGAGTAGGAGCAGCCACACATGGATTGAAATTTGGCCAGTCTATGCTCAA
This sequence comes from Glandirana rugosa, assembly GCA_018402905.1. Taxonomy (NCBI): domain Eukaryota; kingdom Metazoa; phylum Chordata; class Amphibia; order Anura; family Ranidae; genus Glandirana; species Glandirana rugosa. The sequence goes on along the minus strand of BLSH010390407.1, from coordinate 397,200 downwards.
TCAACTAAATTTTGATCCATCTATGGCCAGCTTTAGTCCTTTGTCATGACTTGGAGCTTACAGAGTTCTCTCTCCCCACCCCATGTGACAGTGTTTGGTGTCTGAGCAGGTACTGTTGTATACATAAGGAAGGGCAGTAAGTCACATGCTCACCTTATACCTGTAAGTACTAGGTATTTGTCTTTGCTCTTGGTGGCCAAATGGGGCAACAGGGGAGTGAAAGGAAGATGTGCCAGTATGGCCACCAGTAAGGTGAACCTACACTGCTAGTGGGACTGCCAGGCTGGTGCACTTGTTGCTGTTGCCCTGCATGATAGCTAAACTGAAGATAAACATAAAAGACACATAGCTTTGCAGAGCAGGATTCAGACTGAGAAAGGGAGGCCCGGAATTAGATCCCTTTAGGGTTCTGGTTTATCCTCCAATGCCACCAATTTAACCTTTTAGAACTTGCTTACAGATGTGGTGAGCAAAAGGATAACTTCACCAGTAAGATGCTCTTGCTTTGTGAAGTCATCAGGAGGCAACCAAAGAAGTGGGACCTTGGCAGCATTTTTTTCCCTGCAGCCACCCATCATTTGGGTATTTGCCTGTTTGGTGTATTTCTATGTTCATTTTATGCTGCAGCCACCACAATTTCCAGTTAGATCACGGCCAAGACCACGTCGATGACTGGGATTTAGTCAGGCTGGGTTCACACTTGTCCAACAAATGGACCGACATTGTGAGCACAAGTCGCATGATGTCACCAAATCAATGTTTCCCTATGAGAGTCGTCTTAACTGCTCCGACACAAGTCGGTCCGACTTTGAAAAAGGTTCCTGTACTACTTTGGTCCGACTTTCGTCCTACTTCAGCCCCATTGAATATCATTGAAGTCGGATCAAAGTCGGATCCCTGTTCTAACCATCCGACTTGGTAATTACAGCAACAGTAAAAGGAATTTATCTCACACTGGGATTTTTTTGATTGGTGAAAGGACAAGTCACTATCTCAAAGTCGGAGTAAAATCTTATCTTGTTCATTCAAGTCGGATGGAAATAGGGCCGATGTTGCAGGGCAAAGTAGGATCAAAGGTCTGACCGTTTTTGTGTTGAATAGTGTGAACCCAGCCGACTTTGATCCGACTTCAATGATATTCAATGGGCTGAAGTAGGACCAAAGTCGGACAAAAGTAGTACAGGAACCTTTTTCAAAGTCGGACCGACCTGTGTCTGACCAGTTAAGACGGCTCCCATAGGGAAACATTGATTTGGTGACGTAATGCGACTTGTGCTCACAATGTCGGTCCGTTTGTCAGACAAGTGTGAACCCAGCCTGAAGTTGTAGACATTTAATTTAATTCAGGTGGCTTCCTCTCTCAGGCTGAAACCTTTAGCCATTATGATTATCTTTGTAGCTGCTTCATTTTACTTATTTCAATCTTCATGGGCCTACCAGAGGTATAAATGGCAGATTACAGTGTTTAGAAGCAGATGTGAAGGAATGAGAAATGCTGCTTTATTCTATACACTATGAGATGTGTGCACATGGTTAATGTATAAAAGGAAGTGCAGTAATGGTTGAGACTACTGTCAGTGTGGACTTTGTAGCAATTGCACCCTTTGGTCTCCCTATAAGGGTTATAACGGAGAATGAAGTGTGGTTACAGTTAGACATGTGCAATTTGTATCATTCCGAATACATTTTCAACGAATTTTTCAAAATTCGGCAATTCATATTAATTCGAATTTCCGAATTTTTCCAAATTTTTATTTTTTTTAATTCAAAAATTCGGTAATCCTAAAACCGGCAAATCTGAAAATCCGAAATTTGGAAATTCGGTAATCAGAAAAGGCCGAAATTTGAAAATTCAGAAATCCGAAAATCCGATAATTTGAAAATTCGAAATAATAACTAATAATAACTTAATTATTTTACTAACTATTAAATTATATGTATTGGAATTTCCTTGAAAATGTGGCTGTTCGTGAACTTAAATACAAAATTTATCACTAACAGCCAAATTTGAAAAGAAACTCCACTACCTATAATTTAATTGTTATCTATTAGTTAGTTATTAATTCAAATTTTCTTTCTTATTTTCGAATTTCTGACTTTTTGAATTTTCAGATTTTTTACTTTTCGAATTTCAGCATTTTCGAATTCCGAATTTGTGAATTTCTGAATTTCAAATTTGCCGAATTCCTGAATTTCTGAAAAAATTCAAAAACAAACGGATTGAAAATGCACAAGTCTAGTTACAGTCTATTATCAAGTGCACTTACATTGTATTAAATCACATGCCCATGCTTCTTTCATTGAGTGAGATAAATGAAAGGCCTAAAGGAGTCCTAGACTAAAGTAACTTTTAAAGTGTTACTAAACCCAGGACCCTGCATGCACTATATGTGATCTCTCGCAGTACACAGAACATGAAAATGCAATCATTTTAGTAATTTTAAACAGCTAAATACCTTTTCTCATCAGCAGTATATAGCAGTCTTATGACTTCTTTGAGTGTCTGGTTAACGCTTGTAGGAGGATATTTCATTCTATTCTGACTGCCCTATGAGGCTGCAGGACCCCTGACCCTCTGTCTGAACAGTGCTGATTGGCCCTTTGCTGATCACATGCACTCTCCCAAGAAAAAAAAAACCTCTCTAGAAATACACACCAAACTGAGCATATGCAGCTTGGTCCCAAGGCTCTGTTCTATGAGCAGATAGATTGGGGACTGTGGAAGAAGGGGAGGATCAGAGAAGACTGGATCAAATAGACTTTTTAAACAATGCAGAGGATTAACCCCTTAGGTTAGCACAGTGAGTATAACAAGCATGTTTTACTGCATATACAGACTGATTTTACTGTTGCGGGTTTAGTAACACTTTATCTTGCAATCTGTGGGGGGGGGGGGGGGTAGCTACCAATATTTTGCTGCTGACTGGAGTTCAGTTTTAATGGGCATTGGATATAAGCACTGTTTCACTTTAAGGCCAGGTTCACACTTATGCAAATTGGATGTGGGTTTCTCTGCATCCAATTCTCATGACAGGAGAGTGTGACCGGCTCTCAATGGAGCTGGTTCACATACCTCCGGGAAAGGCGTGGTCCTTATTTGGAAAGGGTCCTGTGCGTCTTTCGCTCAGAATCAGGTGTGAATTCAGGCAGAAATGTGGGCCTGATTCGAACCTGAGCCAGGGTTTACATTAGTGCGATCTCAGAGATCGCATGTGATTCGCACCCGCACTGCAGGTGCCGATCACATGCAATCTCTGAGCAGTGCGAGTTCAGTCATACAGTTGTATGGCTGAACTCGCATTCAATTCGCAAAAAAAAGGTGCATGTTTTCCCGCACTAGAATCGTATTGCATGGGTGTTCTCACCAATGCGATCCGATTCATGTGGGAGTTCACAGTTCGATCTGTGAACAAAACTGGGGGTGTTATTAACTTTGTAATGACACTCGCAGCTGTTCGCAGCAAGCAGTGTGGACTGACTGCGGGAAGACTGCGATGTGGGAAATTGCGTTGGTTCCCGCATCGCACATGTGTGAACCCGGGCTGAATAGGTGAACAGGTGCGCACCAGACTATCACCCCCTGCTGTGACCCGCGGCTGCAGATAGTGTGAACCCAGCCTAAAGCAAATCAGTATTGAGAAAAATATGCAGGCTGCCACTACTGACCTCTAGTTGCCTGCCATAGTACTGCATTGGCTGACCCTGGTTTCAATATGTACTGGGCTACTTACCTGGAATAAGCATAGCTCCCAACTGGCCCTGATTTGGAACAAAGTCCCTCTCTCCTCCTGATCTGTCCCTCATTTTGGTCGGATCAGTATAATTTTTATATAAAATTGACTTTTTATCTTTCAGATAGTGTTTCCCAATGCTAACCCTTTCATCCGATTTCTAAAATTGCTGCATTTGTAAATTTCAAATGCCAATATAAAGGATTAGTAGTGGCAAAAAAAGCACTTGTGGGTTTAACTAATCTTTTTTTTTTTATTAAATTTCCTTTAAAGGGGCGTGGCAAGGGGTGTGTCCTATGCCAACATACTTTTGCTAATAGGCATTAGGGATGGGCTCGGGCGTGTTCGCAGGTGCACGTGCCCGAGCCAGCCGGGAAGTGAACCCTGCACTGCGCTAATCACAGGCAGGGAGACATTTCCCCGATCGCTGCAGCTGTGCAGTGCAGGGTTCACTTCCTGGCTGGCCCGGGCATGGGCACTTGTGAACACGCCCTAGCCCATCCTTAATAGGCATCCCTCATTCCCATCTCAAAAGTTGGGAGATATGAATAAGCATGCAGCAAGGACATCAGGTCTTCTGGCTCTGGGTCAGCGACTCAGAAAGCTTTGAAGCCTCTGGCCATACACAGCTTGAATGTTGGCCAAAATTGGTCCTGAATTGGCCAAAATTAAGCACTGCAGCTCAACAAAAGTCAGATTAATAATTGCCTGAGCTGGATGGAGAATTATCGGCAAACAGTGACTGCATCCTATTAGATGCCAGCATTGCTGCTCTCTGAATACAATAGCAGGCAGTGGAGTTTCCTCCATCCATGCTGTTTATTGTGGATGGGGAAATCAATTGATTTGAAACTTGTATGTATGGTTATCTTTAGGCAACTAGCATTTTTAGAAGGAGAAGTCAGCAGTGACATCTTAGCTTTCTCACTCAGCACAGGTTTTCTATTTCCAACTGATAAACTAGGAAGGACGGCATTTTTTCCGTTATAAATCTGGAAACTCCATTTCCAAAAGGACCAAAACAAGACCAACCCAGAATATTTCTTTTTTTTTTTTTCCTCTGCTATCCCTTTGGTGAAGCTCAGCCCACTAAAACTCCGCTCCTGCACCTGGAGCAATGGAATTCACTCCTCATATAGAAGGCGTCCTAATTCACTGGCTCCAATCTTAGAAGGAATGCCTTTCCTGGAGGCGTCTGAATCAGACCAAGTCTTCTTTTTTTCATCTCTTTGTTCCTCCTCGGAGCTGATTAAATTTTTTTTTTTTGTTCCGAAAAGCCGTCCAGTTTGCTTTTTTTTCTGCAGGAGTTGACATTAGCCTTCTTTTTTGTTGTTGCCGTCAGTCTGTAAGATGTCTGGGAGCTGTAATGCAAGAAGGAGCTAGAGACTGCAGACAAAGCTCAGCGTAAGTTTGCTTTCAGCAGGTCAGCCACCGCCGCCTCTAGACTCCTGATCTAATTTATATTATTTAAAGTAAGTACGCGGCTTGCGAACAAAGGTGTTCTTGTGTTGCGTCCGCCGCGCATTGCTCAGATCGGCGGCGAGGTACCTCCTGTGTTTGCTTTCCTTTGCCAGGGAGGCATTTAAATATTAACCAAAGCCGAGTGCGTGTATGGTTAAATGCTTTTGCTTAGACTTCCCTTCCTGCGTTTACTCTGATTCAAATTACAGGCTGCATAGTCCAGCTCCACCTGATTCCACTGGGTGTGGAGCTGTTTGGACAGGCTGGAAGTTCTCCGGAGGGACAGAGGGCTGGAAAATTTTCTGAGGTTTCTTGACTTTTCTCTGATCAGCGATGGTAGACGCTTCGTCCTCCTTGTCCTTGACCTGAGAAAAATAAAAGTGACATTTGACGTTGTAATGATATGGTGAAAATGCGAAAAGGGACATTTTGCGTCTCCAGCTGTTACAGATATTCATGATTTTGCTTTCAGGAATATTCAAGACAGATCTTTCCTCAAAGTTTACAACAAAGATCCGGCTCAAGCATTCAACCACACGCCCCGGGCGGTCAATGGAGACGTAAGAGTGAGTACCTGATTTTTATTGTCATTTATTTCAATATGAATGAGCTACTGATACTGTATTATTCATTTATTGTGTAGCTTTGCAGTGCTGCCCATGACTGTGCTAGCTGCTGTGTTAGCCCAAAGGTGGTAGTTGCTAGTTTTCTTCTATGGGATTGCTGGACAGGAAGTTAGCTGTGCAATGGAGAATTACGTTCCCTACTATATCACCTTCATTTCGTAATATACTGTGCTGTGATCACCTTGTAAAGCTTTGACAATATCATCAGATATTATCTACTTCCTGACATTCCTCTCCTACATGTTAAAACATAATTTTTTTTCTAAAAGAACTACTTAGAACCCCCAAACATTATATATTTTTTTGAGAATAAAATGGTGGGTGTTGCATATTTTTATGTCACATGATATTTAAAGTAAATTTAAAAAAAAATTAAAATAACAAACATGTTATAACCACCCCTATCCTGCTCTTCTTGGGTCCCCTGCTGGCGAATCTGGCTCCTCCTCTTCTTTTCTTCATGTGTGCCCATAGCAAGCTCCTTGCTATGGAGGCACACAGGGGTTGATTTACTAAAGGCAAAAAGACTGTGCACTTTGCAAAGTGCAGTTGCACATTGCAAGTGCAGCTTCTCCAGTGCTTACTAAATGAGCAAATGCTCTGCTTACTTCCATCATCCAATCATGTGCAAGCAAAAATGCATTTTTTAAAATTTTCCTTGCATGTGATTGGGCACTCTTTGCAAAGTGAAGCCTTACCTCATTTACTAAGCTCTGGAGCAACTGCACTTTTCAAAGTGCACAGTGTATTTGCCTTTAGTAAATCAACCCCACAGTGTCTGCGTGCTCCCAAGCTGTGTGTCTATGGAGCCACACATTGGAACACAGCCATGCCCCACATTTGCTCCTCACTGAATTTGATTGACAGCAGCAGGAGCCAATGCGTACTGGTATGTTGCTGGACGGGGATCGGTTAAAGTGGCTGTGATGTTAGAATAAACATGAAAAGTCCACTAAACCTGATGTCCAGACAGATATAAAATACACAAATTAGTGCAGCACTGCATTTATTAATAAATCATTATTTTTATTTTTTAAAATACAGGTAACTGACTTTGACCTGTATCAGCCTCTGTAAAGCAGAGCTCAGACTGGTGGAGGGAGAAGCAGCACAAGAAGTCTATCAGTTGTGCTGATACTCATATACTAACAAGGAATTTGCTAGGAGGAGAAGGCAGAGTGGCAGAGAAGTTAGCTGCTTCTCCTTTCATGGTTCAGTCATAGAATAAGGGAAGGACAAGACCTGAGTGTGTGTTACTTAACTGAGGAAGAGAAAACTCAGGTCTTCACACTGCCAGACGTGGCTGTGCTATGCGGCAAAGTGAAACGGCTCTAAAAATTGTGTATCCTGACGTTTGCCTGGAATTTAGTTTAAATGTTTACCTCTCCCACACTGCGCTATATTGAAGAAATGCTGATACTTGAATCCAAGACTTCCAAAACGGATAGATATCTGGTGGTCCCCCGCTATGTTCTTTGGTTACTCCAGCTGGCGCCTAATCATGATGTGGGGGGTGGGGGAGCAAACTATTGTTCACTTCTAGAAGTGTTGTATTCTGCCCTAAAGGCTATGTTCACCTTTTCACAAAAAAGCTGAACTAACTTCAAATATCCTGACCCCTCTGGACTACGTTGTGCATGGTGACTGTGATGACCTGTACTGCTGGTGTAGCATGACTAGGGTAGCTCAGAGGTAGCCATCCTACTATCACATAGCCTGTGTAACTCCACCCCCCTTTTCTCATTAAAACACATGACACAAGGTGGAGTTAAATGGCCATCTGACCTTTTATTAAAACAACATAAGTAATAAATAACAATTTAATAACAGTAACATAAACCAAACTAGATATCCACAGCCACAAACCACCAACTCAGGGACATTAACACTTGCCCCACAGACCTTACAGGTCTACCACTACCTGGTTCCTCTTATTGGACCACACTCAACCAGAGGACACCATACCAACGATGGTTCCCCACTTGTATCCCACCAACAGATTTTTAACCCCATCCTAGGGGTCCCAACAGCCATCTCCACACCTACACCCTCAAACCAACTTACCATATCTCAGGGAGGTTCATCCGATGGCTTCCCAACTCCGACTGTTATGGTACCACCCCTTCCTCCAGTCTTCTCTCCTATGCTCCTCCCCATCACACGCACCAATCTCTTTGGTACGTTAACTCTAAGTTGTCTGGTTCCCCTTCCACCCTACCTTGCTAGCCCTATGCTTCATTCGTTCCTCCTAGCTCCGGGCCTTCCTGTCCCTACACTGCAGTGCACAGCCTTGGCACGAATATCCATCATAGTGCTCTCCATGGCTAGGGCCCATTGGGGAGTGCTTCTTTCTTCTGGGACTCTTTACTGGAAGACAAAGCTTCAAATACGCTTCTCATTGGGCAAGCACGGTCATGTGGCTGCGCTGACCAATGAGCGCTTGCCATTGCATGTATTATTATTATGCAGGATTTATATAGCGCCAACTGTATCCACAGCACTTTACATTATAAAGGGAGATGGTACAGTTACAATGCAAGAGTGTTAGGAGGGCCCTGCTCCTGAGAGCCTACAATCCATTAGAGAAGGGAAGGTGGAACAAAAGGTAATACCTGTGATGGATGAGAGAATTTAAAAAATTCAGTTAGGTGAAGGCGGGATAGGCTTCCCTGAAGAGATGAGCATTATGATGGATACTTCCTCCAGGGTTGTATATTATGATGTATGGACTGGTACACTGGCAGTAAGGAGCATTATGTCCACTATGTGCACTGGGGTCTAGAGGGGTGGCCAGAATGTTCATCTCTTTGTTTATCATGAAAAGGTGAACTTACCATTTAAGCTGCCCATAGATGGTTCCCCCTTGTCCCGGCCCTACCATTGGGTGGCCCTGTCAGCTTCACCTGGCTAAACACAAGTTAAAAATTGATTCAGCCAGGTAGAAGGTTATCGGTTGAACAGTCATTGCATTCCATGAGATTCAATCACTGTTCGGGTATTCGAGTGTGCTGTTTAGCGTGCTGTACCTCGAGTGTGCTATTTAGCGTGGATGGGGGAATTTATTATTTTTCTCTCGTACAACCTACAGGCTGCATGAAAGAAATCTAGCCATGTATAGCTAGCATTAGCATGGGCTTTTGAACTATCCGTGTCAGTGAGAAATGACTAGGTTTTGTTTGTTGCCATGGAAATGTTGTCTGTTGAACACTCAATCTGACTTGGCATTCCATATAATACTATCAGCTACTTCAAGAGTCTGTAAAAGCATGAGCAATCAAGATGGACAAAGCTGGCCATACACTGATCAAAATTTGGCTGGTCCAGCTTGGACCAGATCAGTGTGTGGGCTCCCCAGCTTCGCAGAAGTTGACTGTTGAATCAATTTCTGTCGAAGGGACTTGTTGGAAGATTTTCCATCGATCAGCAGCTGCAGCTGCTGATCAGTGTATTCTGACAGTTCAATTCAATGTCTGGGCTGGGGGGAATTATTCTTCCATCCACCATGTTTGTGTAGATAGAGGAATCATACATGTCCTTCTATCAACCTGTGAGCTGAACTAAAGAGGTCTAATGGTGGCCATACACTAGACGAAAAATCATTTGAAAATATGTCATTTGGACAGCTCATTCATTTATCATCCAGTTAATGGGCACAGATCAAAAATCGGTTGTGATGTTTTTGAGCCAAAAATCAAAGGAAACGTTTATAAAACTTCAGGCGAACAGACGATAAATTGAAAGGTTAATGTGTTTCTCGCCCGAACAGTTTGCACTAGGCATATGTTACAAAACTAATGAAAAACTGATTAATTTATGTCCTTTGAACGACCTATCGATATAAATTTGGTCAAAATCGTTTGCTCCCATGACCGTGTGTTTGCTTTTCGAAATCTAGTTTGAACAATTTTTCAACAGGTGTATGGCTAGCATTAGAGATTCCTCCATCCATGCTAAACAGTGTGGATGGACAAATCTCCCCACGAAGCTGTTCTGGAAGCTGGCACCAGCAGCTGTCAGAATACCTGAACAGTGCTTGTATCTGATTGGTTGTGGTCTCTGTTGGCTCACAATTCCAGTTCCTTCAAACAATGAACAATCTACGATTGCTTGAATGATGTCAATCCGGGTGGTGCCGACAGAGGCACCCATGGCTCAAATTTCGGCTGATTCCGAATTATTAATCTCTGAAATTTGAGCTTTGTATGGCAGCCCTGAGCTCCTCCATCAGAATGAAGGACAGAAGGAATGTTTGGCAGGCCGGGCTTATAAACTATCAGGGGTTAGGAATCTCAAGGTGATGGAAAATGCCTAAAGGTATACAAAGGCAATACTCAGTAAGGCTCCATTCACACCAATGCGTCTTTTCATGCTTTGTGCAGAAATGCAGGATATGAATTTTAAAGCAGTTGCCTACCAACAAAAAAAGAAACAAAACAAAAAAACCTGTAAGGTAAAGGCATAATGAGCTAGGATGCATCGCATCCTAGCTCATTATGAAATAATCACCTTAGAACGAAGCTCCCGCAGGGCTGCCCGGTCCCTGCAGAGGGAGCTGACATCTTCGCTGTGTGGCTTCTTCCGGGTTCGCGCTGTGAGTGGCCGGAGCCGCAAGACGTCACTCCCGCGCATGCACAGGAGACCGTCTTTCCAGGGGACTTTCCGGCAGGGTCCAGCGCTGTGCGCCGGTCCATCATTGCACATGCGCCGTGACGTCAGCGGCTGCATTGCAAGTGGAATATCTCCTAAACCATACAGGTTTAGGAGATATTCATTTTACCTACAGGTGAGTCTTGTTATAGGCTTACCTGTAGGTAAAAATTACTTTGGGGGTAGACAACTGCTTTAACATAAATCCAATGGAACACGTTCACATCAATGCATTTTTGTGCCTCTTCATTTTTGGAAAAGGTCAGGGACTTTTTTTAAATGCAAAATGCTGCTTTTTTGATTTAATAGACTTCAATGGTGACGCTGCAGGAAAGCATGTGGCGCTTTTTTGACACGTCTTGCATTATTTAATCTGCACAACAACAAATTGGCCAAATAAAAAGAAAAAAAAGCATCAAACCGTGCAGAAACGCTCAAATGCAAAGTGCATAGATGTGAATGGAGTCTAAAGGCTTGTGCACACTATAAGAAAATTGAGGGAACATTTTCATCCGAGGAACTTTCGTACGATTTTCATATAGTGTGTACACAACTTTCTACAGCCGATTCTGACCTTCTGAATGGAAATTTCTGAAGGGACAAGCTCCAAAATGTTTCTTGTGCAATAACAGAATGAACGATATTTGTTTAATGTGTAGTGTTTTTGTACGAGAAAATGGACGCTCCATGTACCTCTATGGACATGTCCACTGACACCCGCCGCTCTCCATTCAGCTCCTGTACCGTAAATCCTTACGGATGGAAACCCTATTTTTCCATCCGTCTGGGGATCGGCTTGGAAGAAAACAAATAGACGTCCGTTTTCATCCAATTTCCCATAGAGGAGAGCAGCTCTCCGACAGATCTGTCTCTACACAGTGAGCGGAGAGGGATCTGTCATCCGCCGGCTCAGCGTGGATCAGCAGAGCGATCTCCGCTGAGCAAAGGCGAACCCCGCACACCGACACGGCTGTTTGAAACCAGACTTAAGCCTCGTACACACAATGTAAATTTCGGACAGAACGTCCGTTTTTTGTTGGATGATTGTCTCATGTTGAAAGTGAAGAGCATACTAACAATACTAAAATTTTCGTACGAACGAATTCAACGTCAGAAGTGACGCAATGTGTTGAATAGCTTTGTATGTATTTTTTCATCTCTGAGCATGCGTAGTTGTGATCGTACTATTTTTTTTCATACAAAATCCATACTAATGATACGAAAATCAGACATTGAGTTGCTGTACGCAAACATTTTTATAGCCTGCGCAACCAGCTTTTGTCTTATGAAATATTAAAATCTGCTGTCGAAAGGAGCATAGTAACGGTAAGAATTTTGGACGATCGGCCGCCAAATGAAAATTCTGAAATTTGCATCGTGTGTACGGGTCTTTAGTCGTACGAGAATTTTCGTACGAATTTTCCTTCCTCGCTTCCGATTTGCTGTGAAACAAGGAAGAAAATCAGACGATTGTTCGCCCGATTTTTTATTTTTTTTATTTTTTTATAGTGTGTACCCCACATTAGACTACACCTTGTGATTGTAAAAGGCATTTTTTTCTGAAGCTGAAGCTTGCTAGACTTTTGAAATTAAAAGGGGCAGTGCGTGTATTTTTTTTTTTTGTTATACAATTGATAATTTATTACTGAAGAGGATTTGCTTCCAATTTCTGCGCTGTTGGCATAAAATGCATTATTTATACAGGAGATGTAAGAATATAGAAATTGTGATTCACTATGGAAAAATTAAAGCCTCATTAACACAGACCAACATGCAATTTATACCCATCATGTGTTCTGCCTATCCCTGCCAATTAAAGTTGACCTCAGGCAAAATGCCCAATACATTCCCTGAGCAGTGCTGTTGATTGGAGCGCTGGGCATGTCAGACCAACGGAGACCCGGACCACTGTGTATGGAGGTGAGTAAGGATGGGCTCAGGCATGTTCAGAACTGAAAGTGGCGATCCCGCCAGGAAGCCAACACTGCAGGCAGCTAATGCCAGGCAGTTTCCCGATCTGTGCAGCTGCAGATCGGGAAATGTCTCACTGTCTGTGATTAGCGCTGTGCAGTGTCAGCTTCCTGGCAGGATCGTGCAAGTTTGGTTCTGAACACGCCCAAGCCCATCATTGGGGGTGAGCAGCTGTCTGACTCTCTACTTAAGAGGGAATTCAAATCCGCCATTCACTGGGATTTCATGTGTGGCTTGCTGACATCTGTACGACTTCATTTAAACAGATATCAATGCAAGTCGCACATATAATCGCACAGAAATAGTGCAGGAAACTTCCACTTGGGTCACGACAATTTGAATGGTTCCAGTCCCGCAAATCAGGTGCGGGTTGTTATGCGACTTTGAACTGTCAAGTTGCATGACAAGTCGCACTGGTGTAAACCAGGGCTTAAAAAAATAAAAAAGAAGTCCACAATTGCTGTGTATTCAGCCTGGCCGGTTTTCAGTGATAATATAGAAAGCTTCATTTGGGTTTGCCTTCTCACCACCAGATTGAACCCTTTAACCACATCCTGCCCGGCCTATAGCAGAATGACGGCTGCAGTGGGAATCCGTTATCCTGACTGGGCGTCATATGATGTCCAGCAGGATAAGCCACTTGTGCGTGCATTGGTCCGACACACTGCATCTCCAATCTAGGTAAAGAGCCTAACACGTAGGCTCTTTACCATGTGATCAGCTGTGTCCAATCACAGCTGATCACATGGTAACCAGGAAGTGCTGTTTATTGGCTTTCCTTCATTTTCTCTAACAAGGCATGGGTAGAGGAGAGCCAATCAGCGGCTCTCCTGACAGGGGGGTGTCTGCGCTGATGATCAGTGCAGACTCATTAGCGATGCCCACCAGTACCAGCCAGTAATGCCAATCAGTGCCCACCTGTACCCACATATGATGCCAATCAGTGCCCATCAGTAATGCCAGTCAGTGCCTCCTCATCAGTGCTGCCCATCAGTGCCATCTATCATTGCCGCCCATCAGTGCCACATATCAGTGCTGCATATCAGTGCCACCTATGAGTGCCCATCAGTGCTGCCTATTAGTGTTGCCTCGCCAGTGCCTGTCAGTGAAGGAGAAAACTTATTTACAAAAACAAAATATTCAAAATATTCAGTCTTTTTTTATTTGTAGTGCAAAAAATAAAAAATCTAGTGGTTATCAAATACCACCAAAAGAAATCTCTATTTGTGGAGAAAAAAATTATAACAATTTCATATGGGTACAGTGTTATATGACCACGCAATTCTCATTCAAAGTGCGACAGCGCTGAAAGCTGAAAATTGACATGGGCAGGAAGGGGTAAAAGTGCCCAGTATTGAAGTGGTTAAATATCCCACCACCATGCACATATTCGCATACATAGCACACAGCTGTCGAGTGGCCCCTATAGAATTGCATGGGTCTATTTTAGTATCAGTATTGCTTGCTCAATGCGACATGCTGTTTAATTCTTGCCATGACATGGGTTTAGCCCTGAGCAGCTGCATGGCAACTCAACTGCCTGATTTTACCGCTCCCTGTGAACAAAGCCTTATATGGATAGACTGTACCCTGCTGGTTTCAGCAACTGAAGCTCTTTATCTACTTTAGCTTCTATTCCAGTAATAAGTCTTCCGCTGTGATGGATGTCCTTCTTTCCTCCATGCACGCTATGCTCAATGTCATGCAGCTTTTCTATTTTAGGTGTTGGTGTCCCTTTAAGAGCAGCTGTAAAAATAAAAGTTCAGGTCATTCCACCTGTTGGGTATGTGTGTGCGCCTCTCCGCCCTCCCTATGAATAACCTGTTCACTGTGATCACTCTGCTGATTCATACAGCCCTCATGCCGGGGAGAATGTAAACAGGCTGAGCAGACGGCTGCCAGCGTCAGAACACTTGCGTATTGGCAATGTGCAGTGATTTGTTAATGAGTCAGGTAATGACATGGTGCAAAGAGCACTGGAGTGTTGTACCTCATAGAAAACCATCACCAAGGAGCACTTAACTGAGGACAGACTAATACCTGCTGGTTCCTAACCGGCTGCCATTTAAATAAACCTATACTTTGTACATGTTTGCTTAAAGCTTGCTTAAAAGAAACTATAACACATAGAAAACTAAAGAAAAAAAAAAATATATATATATATATTCTACACCACTTTTATGTATTATTTTCTTTGTTTGATTGCTTCATGTTATTATTGTTTTAATGTCTTGACAGCCAGTGGTGGTTTACTATGTGATTTTAGTTTCTCCGTCTGTCCTCCCCTCCTATTTAATGTTAATTAGTTAAAGTGATTGTAAACGATCACCTTGTAAAACAAGGCATTCAGTTTAGGCCCCTTTCACATGATTGGACCGCTCAGATCCGCCTGTCCGAGACGGATCCAAGTGGGCCACCCATAGACCTCTATGGACAGGCAGATGTCAGCGGAGATGTGATGCAGGATACCCCAAGAGAAAACTTTGTAATTAATAATGATGACGCAAGATCAGCTGACGGGAATAAACAATGGAGATTTATTTCGGATTTTAATTGCCAATATCGGGAAGTTGAACAAGTATTTGCCAAACATTGGCACATTTTATTGATGGACAGGGCCTTAGGAGCTCCTAAGTTACCAAAAAACCCAATTTTATTTATAGAAAGAGCCAGAGTTTTGGGGACAATATAGTGCAGAAAATCTTGGACCCTCCATCTAGGTTGACTCTTTGGCCAGAACATAAAGGTTTTCTAGCTTGCGGTAAATGTAAAGCCTGTAGGCATACAGACAATACCAGGAGATTGCGCTCATCAATTCTCTCAATAAATACTAGGAGGGAGTATGAGACTAATAACTTTATAACGTGTGACACCATACATGTGGTTTATGTGTTAGTTTGTCCATGCGGCCTGATGTATATAGGCCGCACCAAAAGAGCCCTTAAAGTAAGAATTAGGGAACATGTGAACAATATACTGAAAGGTTACAAGTACCACAGTGTGTCATTGCATTACAGGCAAGTTCATGCTAGAGACCCCCCCCTCGCTCCAATTTTGGGGCGTGTAAAAAAGATTTTGCCCAATTGGAGGGGATCTAATAGGGTTAGGGAGCTCTCAAAAAAAACCTGTTGGATATATTGTTTACCTACTATGAGCCCGGGGGGGGGGATTAACATTGAGCAGGATCTCAATTGTTGCATTAGTGACTATTGAATGAGACTACAACCAGTTCCCATATTGAATAAATATAGTTCATTTATATATGAGGATAATTGTCTTTGGGTACTACTACTCTCGTATAGCGATAGATAAATTTAATTTTTATTACAATTTTACATTTTGGTAAACATTAGAGTAATATATATATATATATACTTATTTTAACAATTTTTGTATTTAAGTGTAAAAGAATTTATTATCTATTGCAAAGCTTGGATATGGCTCCTCAAAGAAGACGATTTTATATATATATATATATATATATATATATATATATATATATATATATATATATATATATTTTATGAACTGGCTGTTAAATTACCCACCGGCCTAATGTTGCTTTTAAAGATATCGGTGCTCTGCTGATATTGGTCCGGTACAAGAATTGGTTAGTATGATGATTGTGTCTCCCGATTATTGGTCTGTTACACTCTTGTACTGGTCTGTTGGCTAATGGGGGAGTAGCACAGCAACTCATTAACATTTAAAGTGGCGTTAGCTGTATCTTACCTCCTAGATCTATTATGTGCTGGTGAATAAATGGTTAACAGCACATACGGACAATGGTGATGTGATGCAACTATGGGTTAATAGCACGGTTGGTGTGTCTCATGACCCCTCGTCAAGGCCGGATTAAGAGCATCATGGGCCTGGTGCTGAGGATTTTGGTGGGTCTTTTTATGGAAATAAATAAAATGGAGATGCAAACAATATTTTGTTAAAACAAATTAAATATGCTGCCGCAATTTACATATCAACCATGTGTACACTGTATACAGGGCTGGTCAGTATTAGTGACTCACTCACACCATTGGGGTGTTGGCCTATCTTTAGGAAGGGGCCTGGAGCTGCAGCTCCAGTAGCCCCTACGGTAATTCGGCCCTGCCCCTCGTACATGGGTGGGTTTGCTGAATAGTACTGACACACCATCTAGTGTTAGCAGAGGGGCGGATTTTTAAGCTGAGTTGCTGTGCCGTGAAGCCACCCCTTGTGACCAAGGCGGAAGTGACGAAACGAGTCAAGGGTGTGGCTACACGTCAACTCAGAGTTGGACCGGATGTTTACCAAGTGCGTCATAAAGCTATGTGGTGGTGGAGAGGAATGAACGCAGTCTGGTAACACAAGGCCATCTATGTACATAGGCGATTGATTGTTTTTATTGATGTAAGCGCAATTATTTTACAATAAAAGCGGTGTGTTTAACGATTTTACACTATTAGAGGCTCCATGTATTTTTATCTCCATATGTGAATGGGTGACTACAACGTGGATTTCTTAGGTTGGAGCTACTAGTACCTACTCACCTTGAAATTAGAGATCACTGCCTGAAATGCTGGTTATTGTCTAGCGTCTGGTGAGCCTCTGTCCATATGGGTGTTTCTTGCACTTTATTACACTGGTGGAGGAAGATAAATGGGTGTTGATTCTGAATGCACTTTCGCTCTTGGCACTAGGGATTATGGACTCCACTTACATTTAGATTTTTATTGATATATTAACACTGTTTTCGATGCACTTGCATTTTATATGATTAACAATTATATGCGCTGCTGTGAATGTGTTTTTGATAGTCATCAAAAACGTCAGTAGCTTTGTAGTGAGTTTTTCAGCTTTTTTCAGCATTATTGCACTAGCAATTTTTGAGTGTTTTTGAGCAGGAGCGTTTTTGAGCGTTTTTTTTCAGTGGATCAAAAACATCCAAAAACATCTGTGAGTCGCGTTTTTGAGCGTTTGAGCCTTTCTACAGCTGAAAAAAACGTCTCTCAGAACCCTCTGGTCTTGGGGTCTTTTTACAGCTCAAAAACGTCCCAGCCAAAACAGTTGATAACAGCCTGTGTGTGCATGAACACATAGGATTTCATGATGGGGAGTTTATTAACTGTAGGAAAAAATGTCTGAAGCTAAAAACAGCTGCTGTAAAAACTTCCAAAAACGTCCTGCGTGCATGAGGCCCAAGGCCTAAAGTTTATTGCTGGATAATTTGGATAGGGCACAGGGGTTGAGGGATACTCCAGAACACTGAACAACCATAATAGGACACTCTCTTCTCTCTGCAGCAGCTGTCCCTTCAGCAATAGCTCAGGGAATAGACAGCACTGGAACACCATAAGTAATGTTCCAGGCAAGGTTAGCCTTTGTATTAGTACACGAGGAGTTAACAGAAGCAAGGCACGCTGAAGTCGTGCTGTACGGGGCAGCTTCAGAGTTGCCCGCCTTTGAAGCCGCTCCCATGTGAACCGAGACTCAGTGTTAGGCAGACGTTTTCTTAATAGACTCTCCAGACCAGATCCCAAGTGAAATCCCCCTCTTAGCTTCAAAAAATTTTAGCAGCATAGGCCCTCCAGCTCCACCACAGCTGGGACCTCAATGAAAGCTGGTAGAATCTACAGCTGGGATACCCAGAAGGGCAGCAGCTCTTCATGCTGGGAACCTCTCCTCCTGGACAAAGACTGGGCTGCCTCGGACCCCAGATTATTTATGTACTCTCCAACCACCTACTGGGCACCCTCCCCCAGGGATTGGCTGGAGCCAAGTAAATATTCAGACTGCTTGTTTGACTCTCCCTATCCATTATATTCTAGAATCCTCCTGAAAACAGGGGGAGGCAATCAAACCCACAGCTTGCAGAGCCCACAACAGCCCAAAGCATTCACAATCTGCTCAACTGATTACAGAAGAGTCATAAGAACTAAATGTACCTAACCTAACTAGCATCCTATCTAGGAGGGTTACACATTTAAGACAGGAAGGAGCGTTTTTTGTTTTACTAAAAAAAACATTTTGTTAATGCTGACATGTGCCCTGCTGATTTATAGGTAGTGTTGAGTGATTTTGTTTTTTTTAAATGATTGGTCCTCTTTGAGTTATATAGAATAATGCCATTACATTTGGAGTTTGTTCACATAACAGAAACAATAACATGCAGTCCATGTCTGGATGACGTGCTCTGGGTTTGATTACCCCACTTTATAAGACATGGGTGCTTGTGTACCTGAGAGCTGTCTCTCTGCCTGGTCCCTGGTAGTCGGTAGGCCCGGCGTGGGAGCCCGCTGTCATCTAGAAGATGAAACACTGCTTGGAATATAGGAGAGGTCCTTTGAATCAGTCAGTCTTATAACCATTCTAGCAGGCTAGGGCCATAGTCCTTGCTGGAGTCCCAGCGGTGTCAATCCAAAGCTCGCTTGACAAGACATAAATATAAATATAACCTAAAAAATATAGATTTTGTTGATTTGGAATTCTAAACCGATTTTAAGTTTGTCACACCAAAAACCCACAAGAATGATTCATGCATTGTCCCCATTGTTAAAGCGCATGAAAGCGGCATAACATCAAACAGCAGAAATTCTTTAAAGCCCAACTCCGGCAGCTCTGTAATCATTAGTACATCACAATTCTAACACTGGCACTCCTGCGTTTAGATAAATTATCTGGGAAGTAAAAAATAAACTTTATGCTTCCCAAATCGTTTTCCCCTGCATTGAGATTGGCCTGTTTTTTACATGGGTTTAGCTGCGTTTACATGCATCCATATACGCTAACATGTGTTTAGCTGCATTAAGAGTTTTTAATTGGACCCTGAATACACAGAATTACATTTTTTACTAAAAGCAGCTAAACGGAAAACACAATTAAATGAAAACATGTAAACGTTTAAACAAATCTAGAGGACTTTTCTAAACGTACGTTTGACAATGCCAGTGTGAACGAGGCCTAAACCCAACTCTGGTAGCAGTGTATTCATTAATACATCATGAGATTTCTTTTTTTTAAAAGCCCCTCAACCCCCCCTTATACTTACCTGAGTCTGATCTTGATCAAGCAATGTGCACAAGAGCTGCTCTCTCTCTCCTCACTGGTTCAGAGGCAGCAGCAGGAGCCATTGGGCACAGCCAATGAGGGGGGAGTGGGGGTGGGTCTAGGAGTGCGGAAAGGTACCCGAGAAGAGGAGGATCAGGGCTTCTTTGTGCAAAACCAACTGCACAGAGCAGGTAAGTATAACATTTTTGTTTTCTTGTTCTCTTTTTCCCTTTTACAATAACTTTAAATGCAAGCAATGTATGCAGCTGAATTTGACTTGGTATCAGCCTCTTGCTGTCTACTGAACAGCAGAGCTCAGAGAGGGAGAAGCAGCCCAAGGAGCAGTCCAGTGTGCTGCCATGCTCACATGCCAACAAATGACATGTTGATAGGATGAGAAAGCAGAGTGACAGCGAGATAAGCTAATCAGTATGCTGCTTTTCCTTTCATTGGCCACTCACAGGGTGGGAGTGGGGAGAGAAGCTGTAAGTGTAAGTGAAACTGCAACATAGAAATATCTAGTCTACTCCCCTTGTAGAGCTGTGTAAATCTCTTATTCCTCCTGTATTGAATTGAATTGTACTGTAATTGTACTGTCTGCCCTAATGTTGTCTAGCGCCGCGCAAACTGTCGGCGATATATAAATCCTGTATAATAATCTCAGGAGTGGATGAACAGAAACGGGAATCATATGCTTGGTAAAACAACTCCTATGAATGCATTTCATCTGTGTATTTATCAGTCTGGCTGGAGTTTAGGGTTAAATCTGACCTTTACCCCTTTTACTAAAATTCACACCAGCATCTCTACAATGCTAATGTGAAATCATCTAATATTTCTTTTTTTTTTGTGTCTACTTGCTGTTTCACTGAAGGCACTAACAACATAGTCCCGGCTGTGCTCATGCCCCCTGGGAAGGCTACGTCATCATTATCTTTAGAGAGGTCTCATACCCAATCTGCAAGGTCGCATATGCGTTGTGCAACATTACATTCATCTGTTTAAAAAAAGAAAAAAGCCGTCTTCCTCTGAGATCTTGCAAGATCTTGGGGAAGGGCAGTTTTTTTTTAAACAGATGCATGTAATGTCATAAGGAGCAAGATGAGTTGCATGATACCATTTGCTCAATCTTCCGCATGCGCAATACGACTATATTGAGAGCTGATCCCAGAAAGAAATGTTCAAAATGGCGGTATGGGAGCGGGGGCGCAGGCAGCAAAGAGGCACCATGAAAGGGATGAAAGGAGGAGAGGCAGCATAGAGGTTAGTAAGGAAGGTACTGTGTAAGGTAGGTACTGTAGGTAGGTAAAACCTAAGCAATAGGTTTTATGTCTTATGCATGTCTGTTTCTATAAAAAGGGAGGGGGTCCTCTTTAAGCACGGTTTCATTATTTTCAGGATAGATTTGACTTGTTGCCTGGAGGTGCTGTCTGACCGCAGTTATCTTACAATTACCCACCTATTTTCCCACAATGTAATGTTGGTAAATTATATTTTATTAATATTTTATGAGCCAGTCGGTATCTACAAGGTCACAGAGTCAGGTTTGTTTGCTGTGTATTTCCTATCCGCCATCTACAAATTGTGTTTGCATTATTTGTCTGTTTTTAATTTTCCATTTGCAAACAAATGTAGACAGCCTCCTATACAAACAATCATAGCAATATAGAACATTCTGCCTCAGTAATAAGTGCTGGAAAAAAATAACAGTGACAGCTGCTGGAATCAAAGAACAAGACGTTATGTTTGTTCAAAGCTGAAATCCGGGGACATTATAAAACTACCCTTGCGTCAGGCTCCACTGACATTGCAAGGGTTAAATGCTTGCTTTTTTTATGTAGAATATTAAAAAAAATAAATACATAAATTATTCCTCACTCCCCTGGCAGCCAACGCTTTCCTGTGATGCTTGGGGTTGTGGGCGGGCCCTTGGTGTCGTCATTTACAGTGCAGGACTGCTGATCCTGCATTGTATGTGATGACCTCTTAGTGTGTCTGACCGATGGAATGCTGAAAAGAAGCGGCTTTGGGGAGCCTGTCGCACAGAGAAGAGGAGCCTGTTGGAATGAAGGATGGGTAAAAGTACATTTTAAAGAGGAAGTAAACCCTGATGGGTTTTACTTTCTCTTTATCACTCTGCAAAATAAAAGCATAATATGCTAGTATGCATTGCATACTAGCCTATTATGTATCACTTACCTGCATTCGAAGCCTGCACTGTCCCCACTCCAGGCCGCATCCATCTTCACCCCTCTTCCTCCTTCTGGAGCTGCAGACCCCGACTCTGTGAGTGGCTGGAGTCGCGTGACGTCACTCCTGCGCATGCCAATTGTGGCACAATGTTAGTGACGAAACGGCCGTTTCTTCACTGTGCAGGTGCCGATGACGTAGGCTCATGCGCGTACAGTGTATATTGTCTAAACCGTGCAGGTTTAGGAGATATGCACGGAACCCACAAGTAAGCCTTGTTATAGGCTTACCTGTAGGTTAAAGTGGTTGTAAAGAGTTTACAACCACTTTAATGGTACCCAAGACCAAAAACAGGAGGAACCCCACTGCATGGGTAGTTCTACAGATTGCATTCAAAAAAAGACCCTAGGATGGAGGACTTTGAAGGTAGCACGCACATATAAAAAGTCAACATTTTATTATACACATGTTAAAAGACATATATGATATATAAGGGATGAAAAGTCTTGCATATCAACATTACAAGTACATGACTTTGCATCAAATATTGCCATTCGTCATCACTGCCCCATTGGGCAATGGATTGCTTGCTGTAACTTTGACGCGTTTCACAGGTCCATGCCCGCTTCATCAGGAAGATATCAACAGTCAAGCATTGTATTTTACATGTACATAGTTAATCAAGAATAGTAATAACCACCATCATCAATTGCAATCCCCTGGGAGGAATTAATCACTTCTTTAGACTTTCTCACTGCAGATCCTGCATAGGGGACCAGGCTTGTGTATTTGGCTGAACATGTCGTTCTGCCATTGTGGGGTCCAACAGGAAGTAAAGCACTAGGTCTGGGGGAGGCAAGGTGTCCTCCTGGAGAACTGCTACTACTCATATAGATATCTTCCTGATGAAGCGGGCATGGACCCGTGAAACGTGTCGAAGTTACAGCATGCGATCCATTGCTCAATGGGACGGTGATGATGAATGACAATATTTGATATAAAGTCATATACTTTCATATGTTGATATGCAAGAATTTTCACCTTTAATATGTAGAATATGTCTTTTAACATATAAAATAAATTTTTCGCTATTTATATATGCGTGGTACCTTCAAAGTCCTCCGTCTTTGAGTTAGGATCTTTTTTTGAATGCAATTTTCCAAGGATGTGGTACCATATACTAGGTGTCTAACAATTAGGAGGTTACCTAACAGGACTCATTCCTCCCATCAACTATTCTGATAGTTCTACAGATTCCCTGGCATTCAACTTTAAAAGCAAGGCATGGCCAAAGCTTGTGGGTCACAGGAGGGCACTTCTTGTTCCCTCCTGTGACCCAAAATCCTCCAACAGTGTGCTAAAGCTTAACTATATCAAAACAGTGCTGCGCAGTACAGGTATTGTGAGCCATGAATTTATATCATATAATAAAACTCATATTAAAAAAAGAAGAAAAAGCAATTAAGGGTCCCAATTATCCATATATGCTTGAAAACATATATATTTGTGACGCTGTGTTCATTTACAACAGTACTATATATTTTCCAACTCTCCACTGCATTTATACTCCTCCAAATTATGCTTTCACCACGTGTATATATCCCC
The DNA here is from genome assembly GCA_018402905.1 of Glandirana rugosa. Taxonomy (NCBI): domain Eukaryota; kingdom Metazoa; phylum Chordata; class Amphibia; order Anura; family Ranidae; genus Glandirana; species Glandirana rugosa. The sequence continues at coordinate 373,946 of BLSH010390407.1, read as the reverse complement.
CCACCACCATACACATGCTCTTACCTTGTACTCCGACCCAATAATGGGTCTCATGTGCTCACCCCTTTAAGTGGGATCTCCTATGCCATGGTTGTTATGCCTTTTTCCAACTTGCAGATGTTCTCAATCTATCTCCATCCTCCATAATCATTTGATGAATGTTTATGAAACACTCAAAAAATAAAAGGAGATATATATAATATATAATATATATATATATATATATATATATATATATATATAGTGCTTTCCCTATAATAAACCAGATTTTTTATTTACAAAACTATTATACTCAACTTTTATTGTGCACTATTACTGGTGCAGATCAGTATTCAGGCATAATAATGTAAACCTCCCACAAAATGGCCAACCATACACTTCCAGTTTTTGTGCTGTGACATCACCGGCTCCTCCCAACAAGTTGCGTCACGTCTTCAGCTCACGCGACTTCTTCAGGGGATTGTCGGCTGATGTCAAAGAGCCGTTCCAGGCTCTGCAGGGATCCCAGCAATGTCAGAATCCACCCAGATGCCTGACTGGCTTGGCCTCAGCTTGATGCTCCAGTGCAGGGATCTCCAAACTACGGCCCTCCAGATGTGTCAGAACTACACGTCCCATGAGGCATTGTTAAACTCTGACATTCACAGACATGACTAGGTATGATGGGAATTGAAGTTCCTGAACAACTGGAGGGCCATAGTTTGGAGGCCCTTGCTCCAGTGAGTGCTGGAGGGGCAGATCAGAGAGCAGTGACTGACAGAGCCCACAGAGAAATGACTGATCAGCAGGCATGTGATCGCACATCTCTCAGGCTTAGAGCTGGTGGGGGACAGCTGCAGCATTGTACTGGTGCTGCAGCCATAGAGGTGTCTATTGCCATAGAGGTGTCTATTACTTGTTAATTTTTTTTTTATGCAATCCCACACTTCTTTTAATTACCAGTGAGGGTTTATGAAGCTGTTTAAGAGTTTTTTTTTTTCTCTGAAAGAGAGAGAGAGGATTAATTCAATCAAGACCATATTCCTTCAGCAACCCGTACACTTGTCTATAAGGATGTGTACATTTCGTTAGAAAAATCAATATTGATCTCCTGTAGACTGCAGAAAAAGACTAAATAGAACATCGTAATTCTGTCCTGCAGAAAACATTGTTTCTGCCGGCTCAATGAGCTCTACTGCTGCAGCTGTCATTAGAATTAGGTGTGTGCTGAGCCTAAAGCTGGTCATAAAGTAGAGAAAATTTTGGACAATTTCTAATGAACTGGCTTAGATTCATGCCATGGGTAGCCTTGCCAGTGATCTGAAAATCAAAGAAGGTGGGTGGAAGATTGATGACTGAACAGCAGCTGCATTCAGCTGGTTCTTGTTCAGGTATTCTGACAGCCACATGTGCCGGCTGTCAGAATACAATAGCCAGCAGGGGAGATTCATCCATTCACACTGTTTAGCCTGCATGGGGGAATCAATAGGTTTCTCTCTGAATGAAGGAGATCTTACAGTGAGGGAAAAAAGGTATTTGACCCCCTGCTGATTTTGTACATTTGCCCACTGACAAAGAAATGACCAGTCTATAATTTTAATGGTAGGTTTATTTTTCAAAAATATCCAGAAAAAGCATTTCAAAAAGGTTATAAATTGATTTGCATTTTAATGAGTGAAATAAGTATTTTGACCCCTTTGCAAAACATGACTGGGTACTTGGTGGCGAAACCCTTGTTGGCAATCACAGATGTCAGACGTTTCTTGTAGTTGGCTACCAGGTTTGCACATTTCAGGAGGGATTTTGTCCCACACCTCTTTGCAGATCCTCTCCAAGTCATTAAGGTTTCGAGGTTAACTTTTGGTAACTCGAACCTTCGGCTTCCTCCACATATTTTTTATGGGATTAAGGTGGAGATTGGCTAGGGCACTCCAGGACTTTAATGTGCTTCTTCTTGAGCCACTCCTTTGTTGCCTTGGCCATGTGTTTTGGGTCATTGTCATGCTGGAATGCCCATCCACCACCCTGGCTGAGGGAAGGAGGCTGTCACCCAAGAGTTGACGGTACATGGCCCCATCCATCGTCCCTTTGATGCAGTGGAGTTGTCCTGTCCCCCAGAGCATGGTTCCAATTCCATGTTTGATGGTGGGGATGGTGTTCTTGTGGTCATAGGCAGCATTCCTCCTCCTCCAAACACGGCGAGTTGAGTTGATGCTAAAGAGCTTGATTTTGGTCTCCTCTGACCACACCACTTTCACCCAGTTTTCCTTTGAATCATTCAGATGTTCATTAGCAAATTTCAGACAGGCCTGCACGTGTGCTTTCTTGATTTCAGTCCTTCACGGCGTAGTGTGTTACCAATTGTTGTTTTCTTGGTGACTATGGTCCCAGCTGCCTTGAGATTATTAACCAGATTCTCCCATGTAGTTCTGGGCTGATTCCTCACCGTTTTTTTCATTAAAATTGAAACTCTATGAGGTGAGAAATTGCATGGAGCCCCAGACCGAAGGAGATTGATAGTTATTTTGTGTTTCTTCCATTTGCGAATAATCGCACCAAATGTTGTCACCCTCTCACCAAGCTTCTTGGCAATAGTCTTGTAGCCCATTCCAGCCTTGTGTAGATCTACAATCTCTTGTCCCTGACATCCTTGGATATCTCTTTGGTCTTGGCCATGGTGGAGAGATTGGAATCTGATTGATAGTTTCTGTGGACAGGTGTCTTTTATAGAGGTAACAAGATGAGATTAGGAGCACTCCCTTTAAGGCCCCTTTCACACTGGAGCGTTATTACAGCGGTAAAGCGCTAAAATTACCGCTGTAATAACGCTCTAAATATTATTTTCATGCATCTCTATGGATGCTTTCTCACCCTCACGAGGATTAGAGTAGAACAATGGAGATATTTTCTGTGGACAGGTGTCTTTGATAGTTAGTCTAAGGTTAGAGAGGTGGTACCGGTTCTGGTTTCTCTATAGGTTCCTACAGTCCCTGTTCTCTAACATCTAGATGTGTTCCGACCTTACCCGATGTTCTGATAACGGTTCTTCGAACCACTCTCCCACTGTTGTAAACCACGCTAATAAGCGTTTACCTTCTTTGTGTTTTATTGATAGTTAGAGGAAGCCAGACCCCGAGGTACGTTAAAGAGTGGAGTATCTCAAAGTTAAAATTACTTTTTTTGCCACTCCTTAGTCGGGTCT
>BLSH010390407.1:339579-367975 GCA_018402905.1 Glandirana rugosa | reverse complement strand
GTCATCTGCATATAGTGAAATGCTCTCAGTCAAGTCCCCATAACAGAGACCTCTCACCCCTCCAGTCTGCCGAACAGCCAGAGCGAAAGGCTCCATGGCCAGGGCAAACAGGAAGGGCGAGAGCGGGCATCCCTGTCTGGTGCCTCTCTGAAGGGAAAAGTCTGTCTTTATATTAGTGTAATGTAATTCCCCGCAGAGCATGCTTCAATCTGAGAGAGGAGATAGCAGCACTGTAAGCCCATAAGGCTTTTCTACATTGGACATTGAACGGGGCACAGGGAGCTGGCTAATAGAAGAGCTTAGCGTTAACCTCATCAGTGTGTATCTGCTCCTTTACTATCCACTCACATGCTGTGGCAGCCCCTAACCAAACAGTAGAGAAAAGTGAGGTCAGAAAATGGTCATGCTGTCTGACAGTGGTGTCCAGATTGGAACACCGGTTGCGTGGAATTGCACAATATTGGCAGATAAAACAATTCGCACATTTTTACATTTCATCAGTGAATTGTTTACCTTTTACTTCTGCTTTAAAGTATATGTGAACCCTCACCTTGTAAACAACCCATTCCATTTAACATAGAAATGAAAGTATTTGTGTATAAATATAATAAACATACATAAATACTTTTCCCCCTTTTTCATAAGTGATCACATACCTTCTATTCTCAGCTGCAAAAGGAGCTGAGAGAGCTGGGGGAGGATAAACGGCAGGACACTGATCTTCCCAGTGAATGGCTGTGTAGGGGGGCGCATCAGCACAAGTCTGATAATTGGAGGAGAGCAGGCTGAGTTCCCAACACAGCCAGAAAAATGACTATGCAGTCCTCTCATGCCTGTTGAGATCAGTTTTAATAGGACAGCAGAGGAACTGGCAGGAACAATAGGGATTTCACACAAAGGATGCAATACAAAGAGAACAGGATACTTTTATACTTACAAAGTATATGGAACAGCAGACACATATCAGGAATATGAAACATAGCTCCCAACTGTCCCTGATTTGGAACAAAGTCCCTCTGTCCCTCCTTCCTCCTCATTTGTCCCTTTGGTCTGAACTATATAGTTGTATATAAAATGCACTACTTATCTATCAAAACGTGTTTCCCAGTGCTAAACCTTTCATCCAATTTCTAAATTGCTGCATTTGTAAATTTCAAAAGTCAATATAAAGGAATAGTAGTGGTAAAAAATAGCATTTGTGGGTTTAACTAATATTTTTTTTTTTGTACAATTCTCCCTTAACCCTTTAAGGACCGCCCCATGCAGACATACTGTGGCAGGGCGACCCTCCTGCGTGAAATTACATACCTGTACGTGATTTTGTGCAAAGGGTCTGGGGCTCGCGCGCCACCAACGGCCCGCTCCCGCTGTGATCGAACACAGCAGGAGCCAGTCAGCGGGTCAGATGGACCCAATGTCCACCGGGACCCGCCGATCGTTCTCCAGAGAGGCAGAACAACGGTCTGCCTATGTAAACAAGGCAGACCACAGTTCTTTGAGCGGGGAAGATGGAGATCTTGTGTCTCTGCTAAGCAGAAACACGGATCTCTGTTTTCCCTTAGTCAAAGCACCTCCCACACTGTTAGAAAACACTCATAGGGAACACATTTAACCCTTTGATCGCCCCTAGTGGTAACCCCTTCCCTGCCAGTGTCATTAGTACAGTGACAGTGCATTTTTTAGCACAGATCACTGTAATGTCCCCAAAAAGTGACACTTAGTGTCCAATATGTCCACCACAATGTTGCTAAAAATCGCTGATCGCTGCCATTACTAGTAAAAAAAAATGTTTTTCTTAACTTACTATAACTTTTGTGCAAACCAAACAATATATGCTTATTGGGATTTTTTTTAACCAAAAATATGTAGCCACACATTGGCCTAAATTGATGAATAAATTCAATTTTTTTTTTTTACAATTTTGTTATTGGGAATGTTTTATAGCAGAAAGTAAAAAATATTTGTTTTTTTTTCAAAATTGTTGTTCTTTTCTTGTTTATAGCGCAAAAAATAAAAACCGCAGAGGTGATCAAATACCACCAAAAGAAAGCTCTATTTGTGGGAAAAAAAGGACATCAATTTGTCATGCAATTGTCAGTTAATATAACGCAGTGCCCGCAAAAAATGGGCTGGTCATGAAGGGGGTTAAATCTACCAGGGCTGAAGAGGTTAAGGGGGTGTGTCCTATGCCTACATACTTTTACTAATAGGTGTCCCTCGTTCTCATCTCAAAAAGTTGGGAGGTGTGTATGAAATGTTGGGATTATTCTTTAATGTTATATTCTCTATTATTTTAGCTCTCCGTCAGACTAACAAACCCAGCTGTTGCTTGTCTGTCAAGTTTTACTCTGTGTGAATTAATGTTTGCATTACCTTGTTTGTTCAACCTTAGGCTAGCCATACCGAGTCTGATAAAAGCAAGAAATGCAACAGATCCCAGGACTGCTTGTTACAGTCAGACTGTGCAAAGATGTGATTCTGTTATTGGTCTGACTGTGGCTGAAAGCTGAATGTTTCCTTATTACTTTAGGTCTATGCATACTGTGGGTTTGAGATCCCGATGTATGAGATCCCGGTGTATGAGATCCCGGTGTATGAGATCCCGATGTATGAGATCCCGGTGTTTGGGGGTGGCTGGAAGGCACAGGTGAACCATCCAGCCCCACTGCCAGGAGCCAAAAGCTGTTGCGGCTGGAAGGGGCTGGACAGTGCACTAAGCAGTGCTAACATAGAAGCCCAGGGATGAATGCCCATAACTGCAGACTGCCCTGTCAAGTCACAGCAACTTTAAGTAAGCCTCTCATCAGGGGCAGCCCGTCCACTGAGGACCCCCCGTCCATGCCGCCGCCCCCCCCCCCAATCCATGCGTCCGACCCCTGCGGGGGTGTGGTTTTTTATGAAGCAGTTAGAGCAATAGGTTTTAATAGGCTTCAAAATAGGGTGGACTCAGGGCGCAGAGCATTGCATCTGGAGCCCACCCAGCTATGTTGCAATAGCGAATGAATATTCGCCATTGTAACACCGATCCTCCTCCCGGCTATTCAGGAAGCGGGTCTGAGACCCGTCACCCAATTGTCAGCTAAAAAAAAAGTTTTGCATTTAGTTATCCCGAAAGTAAAAAAAACAAAAAACTGTTTTTGTACCTACCTAAGAACTGTTACCAATTGGTAGGCTTTATTTTGTTAGTCACTTATCAAAAGTCCATCTAAATCTACTGGTCCTTCTAGCCCCATCATCTCTATAGGTTGACAGTGCTACTATCCAAGGATGACTACGCTGATATAGATACAGTAGAGTAGTGAGCGTTGTCACTCTAAGACCGGAAGTGTGTAGCTGGCACGGTCACCAGGTGAAATAAAGGAAAAATGCCTAAAAAGAGAACAAATGCAGCCATCCACGTCTAAGGATTGGTAAGCTGCAATATATGGATTTTTGCTTCCCGGGTTTACATATGCTTCAGCTGAGAATAGGCTACACAGAAAACCGCCGACATTTTACAGGGATCAGTGGTTTTTATAAATGCTGGAAAACAGGTTTTTCTGTTATATTTTTTTTCTATGGATGAGAGTTGCTATTTAAAGAAGCTTTCTTTGTTTCATGACACCGGAGATAAAATAACAATGTCTTTGTGGTGCACTGAGCATTCCTCCATTTTACAGTTTTGTTTGTATGAAAGAAGAATTTAGAGGTGAACTCTGTGTATTATAAGAACTACAAATCTATCTTTAGACCCGTCGGCTTTTATAGCCTCCTGTGTTTATTAATGTTTGATGACTATGCGTTCTTATTCCCAAAATGTTGTGTACTCCTCTTCTACAGCATGACCTCTTCAAGGGACTTTCCACATTCAACCAGGAAAATATACACCCTATGATGATGGTGTCACCCCACTGAGCGCCCATTCACACATGAGCATAGTGGAAACCTGGGCAGAAACAATGCAAAATGCTGGTAGTGTTATTTCTTAATGGCACTACAGATGCGGGTAGCAGCAATCGTGCATTTTGCACCACTTTTCTGTGCGACAGAGCGTATGAAAACACGCTTGACTCATGCCAAAAATTTGGTACATGAGCTTCTTTGGCACGTTTTTGGAGATCCATTAAAATGAATGGTACTGCTCCAAAAACACGCTAAAAATGCACAAAAAGAGATGCCCCAGAAATGCATTAATGCCTTTTGTGTGACTGGGGCCTTAAAGTGGATTTACAGTCATTTCTTGGTTTACTAAAAGTCAGCAGCTACAAAAAACTGTCCCTTAATTGACGGGCCGCCCCTGATCATAGCCCTCTCCTCTTCTTGGAGTATCTAATTACTGTCTTTGCTGTCCCCTAATGGACGGGCAGCCCTGGTCATAGCCCTCTCCTCTTCTTGGAGTATCTAATTACTGTCTGTGCTGTCCCCTAATGGACGGGCAGCCCTGGTCATAGCCCTCTCCTCTTCTTGGAGTATCTAATTACTGTCTGTGCTGTCCCCTAATGGACGGGCTGTCCCTGGTCATAGCCCTCTCCTCTTCTTGGAGTATCTAATTACTGAATGTGCTGTCCCCTAATGGACAGGCCGCCCCTGGTCATAGCCCTCTCCTCTTCTTGGAGTATCTAATTACTGTCTGTGCTGTCCCCTAATGGATGGGCCGCCCCTGATCATAGCCCTCTCCTCTTCTTGGAGTATCTAAATACTGTCTGTGCTGTCCCCTAATGGACGGGCTGTCCCTGGTCATAGCCCTCTCCTCTTCTTGAAGTATCTAATTACTTTCTGTGCTGTCCCCTAATGGACAGGCCGCCCCTGATCATAGCCCTCTCCTCTTCTTAAAGTATCTAATTACTGTCTGTGCTGTCCCCTAATGGATAGGCCGCCCCTGATCATATCACTCTCCTCTTCTTGGATTATCTAATTACTGTCTGTGCTGTCCCCTAATGGACGGGCCGCCCCTGGTCATAACCCTCTCCTCTTATTGGAGTATCTAATTACTGTCTGTGCTGGCCCAGCTCCACCTCCAGCTTCCCCCCCTCCCCAATCTGACCATCCCTGGCTTGCCCCTTTCATTCATTCAATTCAGTTCTTTCAATCATGGAGGTTCTGCAGTAAATGTGGGCGTTACCTAGGGTGGCCTGCATGCAGATGAAACCTGACAAGGAACGCCCACTCCTCCAGACTGACATCCAAGCATTCCAAAAGCGAGCCTATTGCTTGCATCAGGACAGAGGAGTACTGAGACAGGGGGCTGTGATGTTTTCAGGAATATATGTACAGCACCTTGCTGGCCACTGCCACCAGCCATGATATGCCCGCATTTCATAGAGAAGCACAGAGACTCATGACATCTTTGGATATGCAATGAAAATGGAAAGGTTTTATTCAACAATTTCCTTACAATGTTGGAGGGGGGGGGGGGACCAGGCAAGGCAAAATATAAGCAGATTAAAATTCACCTTTAGCTCTATGGAAGCGATCTTCCTTTTTTGTTCTTCTTTCTTTCCTCCGTATCTGTGCATAGGAAGGAGCTCTTAACGTTCCGTGCCAGCAGTTTTGTCGGTCATTGAGAAATGTTAAGGTCATTGTCAGAGGCTGGATGTGAGTGGTGAAGATGTCATCTTGACTTAGCAGGCACAAGCTGCTGTCAGAATGGTAGACGGCACCAGACAGGGGAACCTGCTCTCCTTTCATAATGAAATCACATACTCCGAGCATTGCACAGAGGAGGAATACAGGGGAGGGAGATAGAAACCTAAAGGGGAACTCCACGCGCAACACATAATTCAGCCATGGATATACAAAGGGAACAGCTCCTTATCTTCCCACACCATGTTCAAAAGCGTGGTGCCTAAACCCACCAATGTCCTCCACACTAAATGCTGCTGGTCAGCAGGTGGTGTAGGAATCAGGTGCCACCAGCTACGGCATGGGTAGGCCAGCCATTGATAAATCTCTAATTGAAAACTTCCTCACATGCCAAGTTTTGTCCAGGTAAGGAGGAAAGGTTGCAGCATTTACCAGATGTGATCATTTCTATAGAAATCAAGGTGACCCCCATAAGTGACCTTATTAGAACAACACTAGTTACCTGGCTATAATGCATACCGGTCTAAGTACTTTGTAGTCACTTATGACAAGCAAGTGTGCACTGCGCAGGTCAGAAAAATCAAAAGACCTTCCTTCCACGATTAGTCCAGGTTTTGAGGTTCAGCATGAAGAAACTAGCTTTCCAGAAGGAGGGATCAGCAATGGCGGCCTCTATGGTAACTTTGCTTAAATTGTCACTAAAGGCAATTTGGATCGAGTAAGTGCCCGTTCACACAGGGGCGACTTGCGATCCGACTTGAGTTGCCTCAAGTCGCTTGACATTTGAAATCCCATTGAAATGAATGGGAGCCGTCTTAATATACACGACTGAAGTCGCTCCGACTTCAAGGCGACTTCTGAAAAGGTTCCTGTACTACTTCGCGACTTCTATCCGACTTGTGCCCATAGGATTTAATAGAAGTCGCCTCCAAGTTGGATCCCCATCTACATGGAAGCGACTTTACAGTTAAAAGAATAGAATTTATTTTTAGGCAGCCCCCTCCCTCCCTTCTCTGATTGGTCAAGGCAAAGTCGCCTGGCAAAAGTCGTGTTGTAAAGTCACCTGAGGTCCTTGAAGTCGCGCTGAAATCGCCTAGCAAAGTCGCGCAGAAGTCGGGTCGCCCCTATGTGAATGCAGGCTAAGGGAAGGTAATAACCCCTGTCAGTTTTTTTGCCATCTGTTTCCCATTGGGAGATTTCCCTTCACTTCCTGTCCCATAGCCAAAAATGTGATGGTCACCAGAACTAATGTCCCCATTGGAAAATTTCTCCCGTATTCCTGTTCTGATATCAACCCAAATTTTGGGATTTCACTTTAACTTTCGATGATAACAGGAAACATGACAAATAGAGAGGGTGATTCTCCTAAACGGGGACACACAGCGGTAAGACCTGACAAGAGTTCTAATCCTTCAACAAAATTTTTTTTTTTAAAAGTAAAGCCTAATTCTAACTATCCAAAAAAAAAAAATCCCCCCCCACCCCCTTCTTTAATCTATCTTGTATACCCTTTATAAAAAGGATGTTTGGCCAGACTAAAAATAGTAAAGTACAAAAAGCACACAGTTGGGAGAAGGGCATGTTTTTACGAATAATTTGTGGGGAACAATCAATAAATTTACAAATCTGCATGAACAAATGTATGAACTGCAACAATATGCGGTAACAATAAAAAATGTATTTTTTATTATGTAATTGAACTCTGCAAGCTGTGCCCCCCACCCCCTCATAAGAAGGCAAAGCACTAGTCAGCTGTATTGCCTGCATTCCCTGCAGCTGATCTTTCCCTATCACTGACTTACCATTGCTTTGTTCTGTACTATGTCTCTGTGTGGAGGCGGCACGCTCACATACCAGGAAGTCCACTGATTTTATTCAGCAAAACAATAAAAAAAGTCATTTTTTCAGGGTATTGCTTAAACACTTAAAGAGGAACTGCAGTCTGCTCACATAATTTGTAATAAAAACATCTTTGCCATTCTGAAGCTTCCCTCCAACCACTTTGCATATTATTTTGTATATACTGTGATTCTGTACTTGCTAAATATACTGCAGAAATCTCCCTCCACTGAGTCTGGCTGCGATCATTTTAACTGTGGGCAGCTGACTGTTCACATCCTGGATACACACAGAGCCACACCTCTGGCTCTGTAGCTCTCATTGGCCCTCTTATGACACATCTCCCGTCCCTTCCTGGCAAACTCTCACGAGAGTGAGAGAGAGAGCTGTGTATGATGTCAAACGCTGAGCCATTTTTCCAGCCAAGAAACATGAAGTGGGCTGTATAAGGTATTTAATGGCAGAAAAAAAAATGTTTTACTATCCAAAGTTAAAACAACAAGGGCAGAGGATTTAATAGATGGAAAGATGAAAAAATGACTGAAGTTCCGCTTTAAGGACCAAGCCTATTTCTGACACTTGTTTACAAGTTAAAATATTTTTTTTTTTGCTAGAAAATTACTTGGAACCCCCAAACATTATAAATATATATATTTTTTTTTAGCAGAGACCCTAGAGAATAAACTGGAGATCGTTGCTATACTTTGTCACACCGTATTTGCGCAGCGGTCTTACAAACACAATTTTTTTGAAAAAAATGCACTTTTTTAAATTAAGAAATAAGAAAACAGTAAAGTTAGCCAGGGTGGATAAAAATCAATGATTTGTTTAAAAAAAATCATTTTTTTTGGTTTAAATTAGATTTTCTTAATATAAATCAGATTTATTTTAATAAAATTTTTTTGGCGTAAATTTCTATCTAAAGGTAGTTTTCTAATTAAGATACATTAATAATTTAGTTTATTCAGCATGAAATGGAGCTTAGTTATGTAGCATGAGGCTGTATATTCTACAATATTTACATTTTTTGGTAAACTCATTCAATGAATCCAAGCTCTGCAAGCTGAGATAACATGCACTGCGTTGATGCATTCACACAATTTCACAGTAACCATGAGATAAAACAAAGTTCGGGAATATTCCTTTATCCCATTTCTTTTTTCAAATCTATGTACACTACAAACTGTATGATTGAATTAGTTCTGATATCACTGTTTTACTAACCTGACAGCTTATTATTTATTCTAAATAGGAAACCTTCATTTTGTTTGAAAATATTAAACATTCTAACTACCTGCAAGAATAAGTCCTTAAATTAAAAGAGCACCTGTCATTTTAGATCCACCATGGCAGCGCCTGTTAGCGGCATCCACTCACCTGCTGCCGCCACGTCCCTCACCTTGTTGTGTCACTGCCACATCACCCGCCGTCCCATTAAAGTGAATGGGACTGTCATTGAGTCAACAACGAGTCAGAGGAGGAGCCGCTGCAGGACAGAGATGACAGTTGCTCTATAAAAATTATGATTCAAATCAAACCTTTTTACTAGAGATTTAAATTGTGATTTAAAATCGATTTGATTTAAATAAAATCCACCCTGAAGTTAGCCCAATTTGTTGCTATAATGTGAAAGATAATGTTACGCCGTTAAATTGATACCTAACATGTCATGCTTCAAAATTGCACACGCTCGTGGAATGGCAACAAACTTTGGTACTTAAAAATCTCAATAGGCAACGTTTAAAAATTTCTACAGGTTACCAGTTTAGAGTTACAGAGGTGGTCTTGAGCTAGAATTATTGCACTTACTTTAGCGATTGTGGCAATACCTCACGCGTGTGGTTTGAACACCGTTTACATATGTGGGCGTAACCTGCCTATGTGTTCGCTTCTGTGCGTGAGTTCACAGGGACTTGGCTCTTTAAATTATTCTTTTTTTTTTCTTATTTATTTGACTTTATATTTTTATTTTTACACTGTCCCATTAAAAAAAAGGTTTTGATCACTTTTATTCCTATTACAAGGAATGCAAATATCCCATGTTCTAGAAATAAACAGGTAAAAAAGACCTCAGATCTAACATTTACACTTAAAAGCAATAACAACAAAAAGTCTTCTTTTTTTTTTCAAAACAAAAATATTGTCCCTTTTAAGGCTGGAGAGTGAAGTCATGTTTGGCTTTGCTCCTGTCCACCAAGGGCATAGAGTTGAGTGGGGGCCATCTTTCTCTCACTCACCTTCCTGCCCAAAGATGCTGGGGATCGGATTGTTTTTCACCACTACCGATGGGTCAGGTAAGCGACAGAGATTACCGGGAAGCGGCGGGAAGGGGCACCTTTTCTGCCGCCCATAAAAGTGATTTTGTGGCGAATCCGCAGCTGAGACCACTTTTATGCAAAAGCAGACCACCCGCTGTTTACAAAAATACCGGGGTGTTTAAAGGCAAAGTAGCGATGTAAATCCACGGTGGGAGGTGCGGAAGAGGATTTTCAGACTGTTTAAAAAAATATTAAATTCGGCAACTACAAATACTGTACTGTATCTGCTGACGTTTAATAAAAGAACATTTACCTGTCCAAGGTTTCAGTGCGGTTCTTACCTAGGCCGGTTCTTTGCTGATTTTCAGGTCCCCAGTCCTGGCATGTTTAGTGTGGGAAACTGGCTGTAACTCCTTGCGACGTCCTAAGAGGTTGTGTACAGGGAGTGGGGGGCCAAACTTTTGGTGGAATCTCCTAGGTGATCCGACTGGAAGTGGGAGCAGGTGCCTACCAAAACTAAAAACCCACTACAGACCCGCAAAGAAAAAAAAAAATCTAAAAATGGGTTGGGGAGTGTTGCTGAGGGGTAGGGTTAGAGGACATAAAGAGTGACTTCCCCTTTAGGGTTCCGCTTTAAGCACAATTCATATTTCTAAATGTTCCCTATATTGTAGCACAGGGGTGTCAAACTCAAATTCACGGGGGGCCGCATCAGCAGTATGGTTGCCCTCAAAGGGCCAGTTGCATCTGTAGGACTATGTATTTACTGTAGGGGCACGCTAAGTACAGAGTGCAGGGTGCAGGAATGCGCTATGTACAGAGTGCTGAGTTCAGGAGCGTGCTACGTACAGAATGCAGAGTTCAGGAGCATGCTACGTACAGAGTGCAGGGTTCAGGAAAGCACTATGTACAGAGTGCTGAGTTCAGGAGTGTGCTACGTACAGAATGCAGGGTTCAGGAGCATGCTACGCACAGAGTGCAAGGTTCAGGAGTGCACTACGTACAGAGTGTAGGATTCAGGAGCGTGCTGAATACAGAGTGAAGGCTTCAGGAGTATGCCATGCACAGTGTGCAACATAACATTTCCACCCCCCCCCACTTCCTCACATCTGTACTGTCTTCTACCTTCCTACCTTGCCCAGCTCTGGTACCTCAGGACAGCACTGCCTCTCTTCATCAAGTCCTCAAAAAACCCGCCCTCAGGATTCAGCCTGCTGGTTGGAAGCAAAAAAAAAAAAACATAGGCGGTCGGCCCGGCATAGCTGTCAGTGGTGGAGTTTCCGGCGCCACAGAAAGGACTGAGGAGAGATAGCGGGAGATGTTTAGTCTTGTCCCCTTGGAGACCGGCGGGCCACGCATGCGCTCAGCTCACAAAAAGCCAGCGCTGCTGAAGGGATTGAGGAGGAGAGAGAGCGAGAGAGGTTTATTCTTGTCTCCTTGGAGACCAACGGGCTGCGCATGCGCTGATGCAAGCCGGCTCTGCTCACGGGACTGAGGGGGAGGATATTTACTCTTGGGAGACTTGGCACTGAGAAAAACTAACAGGTGTCGGCCTGAGGCTGCTGTGCGGGCAACTTAGCAAGGCATGGCGGGTCGGATTTGGCCCGTGGGCCTTGTGTTTGACACCTGTGCTGTAGCAGATCTCCACTTTTGAGTTCAGGTCTGCTTTATTGAAGAGGTAGTAAACTCTTAATAAAAAAAAGAAAAAACAAATAGCCTTGCAGGTATATTAATGTATACTAGCACATTATGACGGACACACGGGCCGAATATTGTGCAGCATTGGGCGATTCAATATAAAACGGCCGACATTCGTCCCGTGTGTACGGCAGCTGGTCCAAAAGAAGCCAGCAGTATGTCTGGCTTCTGTCGAAGGGGCATGACCAAAAAAGGTCTGCCAAGTGTGTACCAAGCTTCATCTTTTTCAAATAGAGTCCTCCAGTGGTGCACTGTCACTACTGCCAGGGTTTCTATCTTCACCCGATCCTCCTTCTGGGTTTGCGCTCTCCGTCCTTTTGAATGGCGGAGCCATGATGATATTACTCCCACGCATGGGAGTCACAGCGTACCGCTCCCTGCATTGATGGCACTGCACTCAGTGTGCCTTTAATGCAGGGTTACTGTTCATGCACCAGTGATGTCATCAGCAGCATCCGTAGTGAATATCTTCTAAACGGTGCAAGTTTAGAAGATATTCATGGGACCTACAGGTAAGCCTTATTAAAAGCTTCCCTATATGTACAAGTTCATAAGAAGACTTTACTACCACTTTAAGCAGACATTAGCTCAAGTTAATTGGCTGCCTAAACTAAGATGATGTCATCAGTCTGCCGCAGGCCAGTAGATGCATTTCATCACTTACCTCCTTTCCATTAATCAGACTGCAGTATCACCCAACAGTCATTGCCAATTTTCATGAGTGGGCAGAGAAAGGTGTGACCACCTAAGCTCACCACGCATTATACAATCTCTGTGCTTATATCTTTAGATTTACCAAAAATAAGTGTCCAGTATATGAGGACAGACCTAAATCCTTTCAGGCCAGGCCCTTGCACTACATACTTGTTGGTAGATTGTAGAGTCAGATCATGGTGAGCTTTAGGGCGAACACTAATATTTATACCGAGCCTTCACCCCACTCACGGCACTACTAAAAATAAAATCTGTCAGTGGAGAATCTTTTGAAGCAATTTTGTATTTTCCTGAAGCCCTCTGTGCTCTTCTACCACAATGCACCGCGATGACCCACTTTATTCCCTTCTCCACCGTGACCTTTAGAAAAATTCACATTAGGTTAAATCACAAATGTATTTATTTGAATTCCACTCAGTGATCATGACATATCTTGTCTGGTTCAGGGTTATTGAAGTGCCGGCTATTCCCCTTCCATGTGTACAGGCGTGCTGCGTATCCCCGCACACCGCGGTCTGCTTAGAGGAAAGTTGCACAGCAGACAGTCAGCGGCTTCCAGGGCAGGAGACGAGCAACTATGGATGCTGTGCTTGGCTTGGAAGCTGGCTAGGAAAAACATCATGTTGGGAGGGGAATGTGGTTTGTGTCGAGTGTCTTAAAGCAGGGAAATGAAATGTTTCTGCTCTGGCATGCCTTTTCCTTGTCAATGAGAGGTTACAACAACACTAGAAGTGTTGTATTTTTAAACATCACGTGTTTCCGCACTGTGTGGATCATGGATTTAGACGGCCTTGTATTACCAACGCTTTTCTATGGATTTTGGCTTCTATGTATCCCCAGCGGTATAACATGGACTTTGGCTGCCTTGTATCCCTACTGGTAAAATACAGCATTTGGTATTCCTGTATTTTGTGTTACACACATTTTGGTATCCTTGTAACCCCACTGGTCTAAAGTGGCTTTTGGTATCCCTACTGCTAACCATGAAAGTTGGCATCTCTGTATCCCCACATTTTACACGTGGTTCAGTATTCCTGCATCGTACCTGGAAGTTGGCATTCCTGTATCCCTAATCCTAAATATAGTTCAGCATTCAAGCATCGTACCTGGAAGTTTGCATCCCCGTATCCCTTTTTTTTAATCTAGAAATTTTTTTAATAGGGGGCACCCGGATTTGAACCGAGGAGCCCGTCCCCGTATCCCTAATCTTAAATATAGTTCAGCATTCAAGCATCGTACCTGGAAGTTGGCATCCCCGTATCCCTTTTTTTAAAATCTAGAACATTTTTAAATAGTGGGCACCCGGATTTGAACCGAGGACCCCATCCCCGTATCCCTAATCCTAAATATAGTTCAGCATTCAAGCATCGTACATGGAAGTTGGCATCCCTGCATCACTACCTCTTACATGAAGTTCAGAATTCATGCATCTTACATAGAAGTTGGTATCCCTGTACCCCACCAGGGGTCATGACAGCCTGGACTTAGAGAAAATGGGTTGAATGATGCCGGCTGTCAGTCCACTCAGATGACTGAGGACTGAAGTTCTGCTTTAAATCAAACTGCTTGCTGCTCCCCCCTCCACTAAACTTTTATATCTATGCTGGAGCTAGGTCCTTCAGAGTCCAGCTAACTGCTGCTTCTGTGATCCTTCACTTGTCCATACCACAGGTAGTCAGAATCACTGATTGGATGTGGGTCAGTGGTTTTCAAGGATAAATCTTCATTGTGCGGGACAGTCCCTGTAAATTAGCTGCAGCTGACAACCAAGTTAATCCTGCTTCTGTTTGACCCTGAGGTAAAAGTTATCTATACGATGCAACACCCTCCTAGATAGGCTGCTAGTTAAGTTAGGTAAATTTAGTTCTTGTAATCAGTTGAGCGGTGTGTGATTGTTCTGGTCTGCTCTGTATTTCACTGGCTGTGGATTTGATTGCTTCCCCATGCCTTCTGCATAGTTCTAGAAAGTAGAGGGCTGGATGAAGCAAATCATAAGCTAAATATTTATGTTCTCTCAGCCAGTCTCTGGGGGAGGCTGGCCACATGGTGGCTGGGAGTGAGCATGAATAGTCTGAAGCCAGGAGCTGCATAGTCCTTGTCCAGGAGGAGAAGTTCCCAGACTGAAGGGCTGCTGCCCTTCTGGGCAGCCCAACAGCCAGTTTTACTTTTTCTGATTAGGTTGGGTTCACACTGCTGCAAACTCTACTGCGAATTTAAGCCATTGCGATAGATTACATTCCCAAGTCATCTCCAATAACATAGTGTTGTATCACGGCAGTTCACATAGAAGCGTTGCGAATCTAATCCGTGAAAAAAAGGGTCCTGTGCGAGTTTGATCCGTGTGCGATGCTGTGCGTTGTGAATTCAGCTCCATAGACTACAATAGAACACGGATTGAAAACGCAATCTCCCATTCACATCACTGCGATAGCTTCCCCCTCCAACTCCAGCTACAGCTTTGCAGTAGATTCGCACCAACACATGTAGAAACCGCACTTGTGTCTGAACTGAAAAAACTTGCATCGCAAACATATTAAATTTGCAGAAAATTTGCACCGCAGCAGTGTGAACCCAGCCTTAAGGTCCCACCAGAGACAGAGCTGGGTGGCCTATTCTGCTAAATCCTATAAAGTTAAGAGAAGGATTTCACTGGGGGCCTGGTCTAGAAGATTCACTGAGGAGTTGCCCGCTTGATACTGGAGGGAGGTATCCAAGTATCCAGGGACAATGTAAGTACTGATCTGAACAAAGGAATCCTACAGTGACGGTTGCTGCTAATATTTCTAACCTACTGATACTAATAATAATATCCAAAAATATTTGCAAGTGGCACAGCAGCGCTCTCAAAGAATCAACAAACTAGAATATATATAAAACAGTCCAACAATAGTCACAATAGTGATGAAGAAACTGCCCAAGTATATAAGAAATTTTCTCCAAAGGGTGAACACCACCACACATGTTCAGCAGAGAGCCTCTCCCCATAGGTAATCAATCCCATGATTAAGTCTTTAGGATGAAATGCATTGGAGGTGTGGCTGTATGGCAACCTTTGGATATGCATTCTATGTGTGACACGGCCGGGGAGCTGCTCCGAGGTGATCACCATACATCAGCCAAGTGACGGCTCTCTGTCTGTCAATGCGTGGTTTTATTGTTACATCGTAAGTGCAATAGCATGCGTTTTTAATAAATGATCTTACGTTTTAAACAATGCTGCACTTTTGGAGTTTTTCTATTTTCCCGCACATGTGAGTGAGCCATCAGTAAGCGCTGTCTCTGGAAGTTAACTATTTGATTGCAAACTGCCAGACTGCCAAACACGAGAGTGTGAAGCCATACTCTGCGGTGAGTTGATTACCTATGGGGAGAGGCTCTCTGCTGAACGCGTGTGGCGGTGTGTGAAGATTCTTGCTCACCCTTTGGAGAACATTTCTTATATACCTAGGCAGTTTCTTCATCACTTTGGGAATATTGTTGGACTGTTTTATATATATTCTAGTTTGTTGATACTTTGATGAATGAACATTTAGAGTGCTGTTGTGCCACTTGCCAATATTTTTGGATATTACTATTAACTGACTTTCATCTATATAAGTGACCGCTATCTTCCTTTATATGTATACTTAGTTATTCAGATTTTAATTAATCTCAGTTTCATTTGGCGCATAGGTATTAAGTGTGTCTAGGGGGCATAGTGTTACACAGAGGTGTAACTAGAACCTTCAGGGCCCCGGTGCAAGAACTTATGAAGGGCCCCCTGACCCCTGGCCCTTCCCTCTTCCCACTGATCCTGGAACCCTTTACTCCCATCATGGGTCCCTTTATTACGGTACCGCAGTGGGGCCCTTTCACAAGTTCTGCAGCGGGCCCCCTTACTGCCATCTCCGGGCCTCCCCATGGTGATGAAATGCCAGGGCCTGGTCACAATTGCAACCTTTGCAATCCTGATAGTTCCCTCAGTGGTGTCAGTACTTTTTCATTTTTATTTTATTTACCATTTTATTTTATTTCTTTTACAATTTTATTTTTATAATTTTTAACAATTTATTTTAGGAGCCCTGTTGGGGGCTTTGATGAGATATCAGGGGTCTAAACAAACCTCAGCCCTCAATCTCCATCTGTGTAGCCTCAGCTGCACAAAATGAATGGACAGGAATAGTTGTGTACCGAGCCTCCCATTCATTCAGAAATGGAAGAATAGTAAAAAACAGTTTACTATGCTTCAGTTACGAATGAACCAATTGGTACCAATCACTGACTCTGTCCATTCAGAAAAGGAAGGAGCCGGTAAATGACAAATTTACCGACCCGTTCCCATATCTCCATCATGACTCATCTTCTACAGCAGCTGGCAAGACAGCAGCTCTGTGGGGGGGACCAGGGAAGCACACAGGGACCCTGGGAACAGCAGAAGACAAGAAAACTGGATAGGAGGGGTGGTGGGGGCAGCATATAGATGAACCAATCTCCTCCATTAGGAGGAAAATGGAGGAGATTGATTCCTCTAAATGCCGCCCCCGCCGCCCCTCCTATTCAGGTGTACAAGGGAGGCACACGGGCCCCCTGGAGCATGGGGCCCGGTTGCAATTGCAACCCCTGCAACCCCTATCGTTACGCCCCTGGTGTTACACTTATCCGATTTATCATCTACTGATACTAATGCTTGCTTGGCCTGAGATGTTGCGGAAGGTGTTCTGGTACTGTCCAATTTCTGGGCTACTGCTGGAGGAGCCGCTCTGAGAAGTGGTGTGACCATGAAGAATGTCCTCAATCTACTACTTGGTGTCCATGGAGTGTCCCGCAGCTCCCTATGCAAGTTATGCAATTAATTTTAAAGGGCAACCCTTAGACTGTTTATTGAGCTGGAGGAGTGGCTGTTTCTGTGTATCTGGCTGCCATTGCACCTATTTGGTAGAAGAACCTGGAACTAATCTAGCAGCCCTTGCAGGGGTGAGCTCTACACTATTTTGTGCTGTTTTTAATACCTAGTACTACATCTGCTTCAGGACTGCACTATTACTGCGGCAGGGTGGCTCTGTTGTGCCAAATCACATACATGTACATGATTTGGAATTTGCGGGTAGGGGGCACACGTGCCTCCCCGGCTGTGCTGTCATTCGTTACAGTGCAAGCCGATCAGTGAGTCCCAGCCAATGATTTATGTCCAGGACCTACTGAGCGAATGACAAAAGAGAGACCTGTGATGGTAAACACAGGGCTCTCTTCAGACAGCAGCAATTTGTCCGTTTTTTTTCTCCCTGCAGAGCATGGAGTAAAGAAAGGTACATCGCTCAGTAAAAGTAGCGCACAGTGCATATAGTAAACATTGTTAGGCACACAGTTAACCCTTTGATTGCCCCTAAATTTGAACCCCTTCCCAGCTAGTATCATTAGTGCAGTGAGAGTGTATATTATTAGCACTGATCACTATATTAGTGTCATTGGAGATGTCCATGTCAGTTAGTCAGTTCCCATAAAGTGTCAGTTGGTGTCAGATTGCTGCCGCACAGTCACGCTATAAGTTGCTGATCACTGGCATTACTAGTCTAAAAAAAAAATCTGGTATACAAACCATAGTTTGTAAACGTTATAACTTTCATGCGAACCAACTAATATACACTTATTGGAATTTTTTTTTATCAAAGGCATGTAGCAGAATACATTTGGCCTAAATTTATGAAGAAATATGATTTTTAAAAATTTTTTATTGGCAATGTTTTATAACAGAATGTAAAAAATATTGTTTTTTTTTCTTCAAAATTTTTGGTCTTTGTTTGTTTATATAATGAAAAATAAAAAACCCAGTATTAATAAAATACTACGAAAAGGTAGCTCTATTTGTGTGGAAAATAATATATAAATTTCATTTGCGTATAGCGTTGCATGACCACGCAATTACCAGTTAAAATATTGCAGTGCTAAATTGCAAAAAATGGCCGGGTCATGAAGGAGGTAAAACCTTCTGGAGCTTAAAGAAGTTGTAAAGTCTTGTGGTTTTTCACCTTAATGCACCCTATGCTTTAAGGTGAAAAACCTTCTGTGATGCAGCAGCCCTCCCAGAGCCCCCCTTTTACTTACCTGAACCCGATCGTTCCAGCGACATGCATGAGCCCAGCAGCTCCAGCCGCTGTCTTGGGTCCTCATTGGAGAGAGAACCATTGGTACTCGCTGCTGTCAATCAAATCCAGTGACACAGCAGCTGGGGCCGGGGCAAAGTCCTGCTGTCTGTGTCAATGGACACAGCAGCAGGGCACGGGAGGGAGCCCACATGGGTGCCCCCATGGAATGCGGCTCTCCGTGGGGGCACTCGATGAAGAGGAGGAGCCAGGAGCGCCACCGGGGGACCCCAGAAAAGGATTGGGGCCACTCTGTGCAAAACCTTTGCACAGAGCAGGTAAGTATGACATGTTTGTTATTTAAAAAAAAAAAATAACCTTTACAATCACTTTAAGTGGGTATTGTGATGTGCAAACCCCTGGGTTCATATTATCAGTTACCATGGTGTATACACATTTGTTGTCTTCAGTATACCTTTTTTAAGTTCATAGTTTAGAAGTTAATGATAACAACATACCAAGCCACCCAACTCTGCCCCAAGCTATATTATCAAACTATTCTTTTCGCTGCTCACAAGACTTCCTGCTCTGTAGCCCCCTCGTCACTTCCTCCACTCCTTGCCTCCAAGACTTCTCCAGAGCCTCTCCCATCCTTTGACACCTCCCTACCCCAATCACTATCTCTGACTCTGTCTGAGCTTTCACTTTCTCCAACAACTCCTCCCTCACAGCTATTTTCTCTTATATCACTTGATCCTTGCTTTTAGATTGCAAGCTCTCATGAACAGGGTCCTCCTTACTCTCTCTTCTATTGAATTATGTTGCAATTCTATTGTCTCCCTTTATTTTTAAAGCACTGCGTAAACTGTTGGTGCTATATAAATCTTGTATAATAATAATAATAATAAAAGGGAAAACAGGAATGACACACTCTTTGGAGTGCTAACTTAAGACTGATGCCCGCATCCAAGAATACAAGGGGGCCAAATTCCTTGTTACCCTGCAGGCTGCATGGGGTGAATGAGAAACAGTGCTGCCTGCAGCGATCGGAGTCCGCCTCTCTCGCTTAACTCTAACTCTGTATATGTGTGTGTGTGTGTGTGTGTGTATATGTGTGTGTATGTATGTGTGTGTGTGTATGTGTGTGTGTGTGTGTGTATATGTATGTACGTGTGTGTGTGTGTGTATATGTGTGTGTATGTGTGTATATGTGTGTGTATGTGTGTGTGTGTGTGTGTGTATGTGTGTGTGTGTGTGTATATGTATGTGTGTGTGTGTGTGTATATGTATGTGTGTGTGTGTGAGAGAGCTGCAGTATCAGGAGAGAGCAGAGATCACATGTTGGAGCGGAGATCACCGTCTGCTCACTTCATTCTAGCACTATGCTCAGTCAGTCTGCCTGTGCTTTCCCCAGCCTGACATCCGACTGATATGTAAGGTGAGTCTATACATTGCTTGGTATAGGTTGCCCCGGCACAAGCACTCTGTCTTTGTTGTCTTTTTTTGCCTGCAGCTGTTATTATGTAGTTGGGAATTCCAGATATTTGTCTGGAGGTTCCTGCCTTTTATTTGCTAAAAACAAAAATATGTTCACAATTAGATTCACAGCGACTCGGGAACACTGCAAAAACCAGAGCTGCATTGACCCTCTCAGTGACTGTGAAGATATATCGTTAGGATGTATGTGTATGCTAACTGTAGCTGGCTATATTTGCATGATATATTTTTCTTTCTTTGTGGTTTTCTGTATTATCCATTGGTCTGTTAATTATTTTACTTTTTTTCTACTGGAATAATATTCAAGATGATCTATCAAGATGCTGCAGTTCCATAGCTTCCAACAGATCTAGTAGTTTGTAGAACAGTTCCTCTTTTGGACCAAAATCCCTCCATCCATCTGTCCTTCATAACTGCCCCTCGTTTTGATCTGATGTATAGAACAGTATAACGTGTAAATGTCTGTGTTGCATAACACCAGCATAAAGGACGAGTAATGATGTTGGTGATAGCAACTAGTCCAGAGTTTGTAGCCTACTCCTCCAACATTGTTTTGACTAACGTGCACATATATATATATATATACGTGTTGGCTTGTTTTAATAAGTGTCTTATGAATCATACAGAAAAGCGGCAGTTTTCTAGACATCAGGCGCTCCTTCAACCCTACCCAAAATTCCTCAAACATTGTAGAATTCATTTGGTAGGGTAATTCATTTTTTTCACCAAAGATGACAATAGTAGTAGAATTATGTGGATCAGCCATTCTCAATCTTTTTACCTATGAGGAACCCTTGAAATAATTTTCAGGTTCTCAGGGAACACAAGCTAAAAAGGATTATATCTAGAGCTCCTGGTACATTAGCATGACCAATAAGTTGAAGAAAGTTTTAAATAAAAAAAAAATAACCTAGCAAATTAGGGCAGATCATTTTGTTAATAAAACCCTACAAAATGATGTCCGTTTTTATTCTTGAAATGAATAAAAACTGAAAAAAAAGGTAGACAGTAAAAGCTGCAGCTTCCTCTAACATAAGTGCTCAATGTAGATGTGACCCCCTCTGGATGGGTGGTTTTTGTGCAAAATTTCCCTTTTTTGTTGACAGTCAGTGTAGACTTGCTCCCCTTATATTGGTGGTCAGGGTAGATGTAATTCCCTTGTATTGGTGGTCAGGGTAGACGTGCTTCCCTTGTATTGGTGATCAGGGTAGACGTGCTTCCCTTGTATTGGTGGTCAGGGTAGACGTGCTTCCCTTGTATTGGTGGTCAGGGTAGACGTGCTTCCCTTGTATTGGTGGTCAGGGTAGACGTGCTCCCCTTGTATTGGTGGTCAGGGTAGACATAATTCCCTTGTATTGGTGGTCAGGGTAGATGTGCTTCCCTTGTATTGGTGGTCAGAGGAGATGTACTCTTCTTGATTTGGTAGTCAGTGTAGACGTGCTTCCCTTGTATTGTTGGTCAGTGTAGATGTGCTCCTCTTGTATTGGTGGTCAGGGTATAAATGCTCCCCTTGTATTGATGGTCAGGGTGGACATGCTCTCCTTCTATTGGTTGTCAGGGTAGACATGTTCTCCTTGTATTAGTGATCAGGGTAGATGTGTTCCCATTGTATTGGTGGTCAGTGTAGACTTGGTTCCCTTGTATTGTTGGTTAGTGTAAAGGTAGTTGCCTTTTTTTGGTGGTCAGTGTAGACTTGCTTCCCTTGCATTGTTGGTCAGTCTAGATGTTTTTCCCATGAATTTGTGGTCAGTGCAGACGTGCTCCCCTTGTATTAGTGGTCAGTGTATACATGTTCCCCTTGTATTAGTGGTCAGTGTATATGTGTTCCCTAAGTATTGGTGGTCAGGGTAGGTGTGGTCATGTTGTATTGGTAGTATTGGTAGTCAGGGTAGACTTGTTCCCATTGTATTGGTGGTCAGTGTGGACGTGCTCCCCTTGCATTGGTGGTCAGTGTAGATGAGAGATCAATCTACCATTTCTCATTGTTTAAGGAACCCCTAGCAACCTCAGCAGAAACCCTACTAAATAAACACCTCTGTAGATGCCCAAAAATTTTCCTCTGAGGTTTCTTGTTCCAATCGTCCAATCGTATGATAAAAAAAAAAGGTTTAACAACGTCAGCCTGATACTTAGAGTGTGCCTGTTTTTTTGAAACTTAGGAGATATGCATATCTATCTTTAGTATTCTGTAAGCTGTTGGAGTGTGTAGACAATTTTTTCAGGCAAGTGCCTTTTTCCTTTTTGTTCACCATGGCCATAGCTTTTCTAAACGAAGACGTTATCTGAGAAGTATTTTTTTTTATATACTGAGAAGTATAAATGACTTTTATGCCTCCCTGATCACTTCCTCCTGTATTGAGCGCTTGTTCACACCACAAAAACTCTCTCCTGATCCGTTCCAGATGCGTTTCTGCATGCGTGTTTTTAACACGTTTTTGGTGCGTTTTTGATGCGCTTCCGGTGCTTTCCAGTGCATTGTTAATGCGTTTTACTGCGTTCCAGTACAGTCCAGTGAAGGAAAAATGCAACATGTTCTACTTTTTTTTTTCTGGAACTGGAAAGCCCTGGAACTGACTGCACTGGTGTGAACTATGCCATTGGAACTACTTTCCATGCGTTTTCGTTGCAGAAAAAAAACGCACTGGACCGCATGTGGTGTGAACTGCCCTTAGCGTTTACTTGTGTTTAATAAAGCTTAGATGTCTAATCGGATCTTGGACACACAGAATTCTATTTTCTCTATGCACAGCTAAACTCACTGCACCTTAGACTTTGTTCATTTGGGTGATGATGCCTGTATAATGTGAATGAACTGTTTATTGCAGAATCTGTATCTTCCAGGTGCTGCTTGCAGACTGCCTATGGAAATCTATTAAGACACCGTGGCGGCACAGATACAGCCGCTCGTCCTAATGTGACAGGCATGTAGGTGCAGATGAGTAGCCCCAGTCAGTGTGCATTCTGGGCCGCTTACCCACACCCGCATGCCAGTCACATTAGGACCAGTGGCTGTGTCCATGCAGCCTTTGCACCCTGTTAGACTTCCATGGGCTGCCTGCACACAGCACCTGGAAGGTACAGATGCTTCAAAACATTGCTCAATTATGCTACAAAGGCATCATCACCTGTGTGAATAAGGCCTATCTATAGATAAACTGACCACACCTAAATGCAGGTAAATGCACAGCAGGAATGGCAACATTGAAAAATTATTACATGCATTTGTACGCCTTTAAAAATGTCCTCCAAAATGTATATATGCAGGTTTGACAATACCAGTGTGAATGAGACCTAATGGTAGAGGAATAATGTGTAGTACATACCCTATTCCTTGCCCCAGCGGACATAGGCACTACTCCCCTTTTCTCTCTGATGCTGCGGTCTGCGGACGGGCCCTTGCTATCCTCACATACAATGCAGGGCTATTGGTCCTGCCTTGTACTTAATAATGTCATTGTGTGACCACAACCCAGACCGTCTCAAATAAGAGGCTTTGGGGGACCTGAGGAATAAGGTAAATATCACATATTATTCCTTGCATTTCTAGCATTTAACCCTTGTAGTGCAGAGGGACCCCACTGCAAGGGTAACTTTTTTTTTTCCTGCCTGGAATAAGGAATTTTATGACTGGACAGAAATTTTCCAGCATGTTGCGAGATCTGCATATATGTAATGGGTGTCACTGCTCATAACCTATTTACCTCCCTTTTGTCATAAGTCTATAATTTTCACTAAATAATGAATGAGAAAAAAAGGACTGAATTCTGAGACCAGTCTGTGCCAGTGCCGCCGCTGACCATACATTGTTTACATCTCGGCACTGGCAGCGGAAAACGCTTACATGTGTGCAGAGTAAAATACGCTCAGAATCAAATTGTGGAGGCAGAATTTTCTTGTTTTGGTTTGCACAGCTAAATCGAGCCAAGTAAATGGGCCCATAGCATATTATACTGCTGTATTCAGAGCTTGGAACAAATCTAGATTTATAGTCAGACAAAAAAAGTTTAAAAAAAAAAAACAAAAACAAAAAAATACAAAACGTATTAAAAAAAACAAAAACAGGCAGACTCGATGGACTAATCTGTCTTTTTTTCTGCCCTCACTTTTCTGTGTTTAAATTACGGGTCTGATCGCTGCGTATTATATGCCCATGTGCATGAGCCTTGATTCTACTTATCAGCTCTGTAGTTCTAAGGACTTGTTCACACAATTTACCTCTGTGGGCTGATGTCCACACTGTAGGGCACACGTGTCAAACACAAAGCCTGTGGACCAAATCCAGCCCTCCAGGCCATTTGATGTGGCCCTCGCACCTCTACTACAGATGTGGCACCCCCCTCATCTCAGCTCCCACCTTGTCCCAGCTCCTGCATCTCAACTCCTCTTCATATCCCGTGAGGCTTGTCTCTGTGCCCCCTTCTCAGCAGTTGGCAGCAGAGAGGAGTGTAGGACTCCTCCTACAGATCCTGCACCTCTCTGTGCAGCCACGGCACCCCCTTATCTCCACCCGCCCTGGTCTCCGCATTCAGCAGACTCTGGTAGCTGACTGCAGCCCTCCTTGAGTCCTCCCTTCAGACCCTGCACTTTCTACTTCCCAGCTCTGCCCTAGCTTGTTCCCGGCAGCAGCACAAGGTAAGGGGGGTGTACTGTAATGTAAGGAAGGGTGGGGGACTCTTGACATTTGATGATGGGGGGGGGGCTTTCTCTGGACATACAGTTTTACAGATACAACCAGACCTTTGAGGGCAACCTTAAAGGAGTTGTAAAGGCAGAAGGTTTTTTATCGTAATGCATTCTGTACATTAACATAAAAAACCTTCTCTGTGTGGCAGCCTCCCCAGCACCCCCTATTTACTTACCTGAGCCCCATCTCTCTGCAGCGATGTCCACAAGTGTCTTAGCTGTCCCAGACACTCCTCCTGATTGGCTGAGACACAGCAGCAGCGCCATTGGCTCCCGTAGCTGTCAATCTAAATCAGTCAGCCAATCAGGGGAGAGAGTGGGCGGGCAGGGTAGGCGCTCTGTGTCTGAATGGATACATGGAGCTCTGACTCGGCTCGGGTGCCCCCTGTAGCAAGCTGCTGGCTGAGGGGGCACTCACCAGAGGGAGGGGTCTGGAGAGCAGAAGAGGGACCAGAGAAGAGGAGGATCCAGGCTGCTCTGTGCAAATCCAACTGCACAGAGGAGGCAAGTATAATGCGTTTATTTATTTTTTTTAAAAGAGCATTTACAATCACTTTAATGCAGATGCGGCCCATGAAGAAATGTATTTTGACACCCCTGCTGTAGGGGATTCAGGGGACGGTCCTTTGCATTTTTACAACTCAGGGCATTGTTTTCCTGTTTCCCTAAGTTTTTAAAATAGTTTGGGAATGAAAAAAAAACAAAAACAAATACACATACTCACCTCCATGCTGTAGCATCGGTGTGATGGTGCAGCTGTGCCCTGCCGGCTCTAAGCCTGAGAACTGAGGGATCACATGACTGCTGATTGTTCAATTCTTGGTCTGCTCTGAGCGGAGAGCAGCTACTGTTAGTCACCACTCTCTGCTCTGCCCCTCCACCCCTGCACCGGGCAGGAGAGGGGGCAGGAGCGACTGTCTCAGGCTATCAGAAGCCCAGACACTAAGCCAGCTGCCAATCAAGCATCTGGGTGGATCCTAACATTATTGTCAGGATCCTTCCAGTGTCTGGAGCAGCTCTGTGAAATCAGCCGACAGCGGGCTGATTCTAGGTCACAGCACAAGTAAATGCACTCCTGTGACCCATAAGGGAAAAATAAACTTTGCCCATACGTCTCTTTTAAAATGTCACAAAGCTCAGCTGAGATGCATAGAATCGCATGGACAGAGAGGTCCAGTACTGTTTACAGAATTGCAGCTGTGCACCTCCTCCACACTTCTAATGTGAACAGGACACATAGAAAATGATTGGTCTTTAGGTCTCAGCAAAAGGGTGTAGCAATTCTACTACTGTTTTCAGAATATACTGGGGCACGCCGAGACTGAGTACTTCAACATTATATAAAAATGGCTTACATCTGTGCAGAAGTGCACCATGACATATCACAATGTAATTTGTTACTAAGAATTTGCAGCTTGTTTCTGAATGTTACAACACCGTAGGATATCATTTTGGCTGTAGTCAGTACTTGACTGATGCTCAATGACACATTCAGGATCAGGAAGATGTCTAGTGCTGATTTAAAATAGCCCCAGACATGGATCATATTCTCCCCTTGCTTCCTGGACATGACGGCCTTCAAGTTATATGGCAAAATGTCGAGTGTAGTTATCGCAGCAATCAGTGATGCCTTTTCTCAGTTGTGACTTCCCTGCATTGATGACAGGTGAAGCTTGCTTTCGGTTGATTAGAGCTTATAGTGGATATGGTATCTGTTCAGCAATAATACTGTTTTTACTCTTACTATGCAGTCCACCGTCTCCCTGCAGTCTAGCTCTGCAAGATACTTTAAAG
The DNA here is from genome assembly GCA_018402905.1 of Glandirana rugosa. Taxonomy (NCBI): domain Eukaryota; kingdom Metazoa; phylum Chordata; class Amphibia; order Anura; family Ranidae; genus Glandirana; species Glandirana rugosa. Next base: position 341,871 of record BLSH010390407.1, on the reverse strand, counting down.
CTCAAGCTTAGGCCTCTTGCACACTGGGCGTTTAGCCCCGATGCATGAGACTTTGGCATTTAGGCACAGGTGGACGATACAGGCACACCCTCCAGCCTATAGAAGTTTATGAGAAGCTGATGGCTGCTGCGGCTGGATGGTGCTCGACCGTGCCGTATGCGCCCAGGGATAAATGCCCAGAATGCATACTGCTTGCATTCCGGGCATGAGCCTGGGCACACATTGCAGTAATGCTTGGTGCAACGTCCAGTCTTTTACAGCCTGTCAGCAGAGGGTCTGGGCCGTTCACTTATACCAGGGGTCTCCAAACTTTCTTAACAAGGGGCCAGTTTACTGTCCTTCAGACTTTAGAGGGGCCAAACCTGTGCCCTATGTGCAGAAAATGTCTGGCATCAATGGAAATAAATAATGCCTTATCTTTGGTGTGAGGGGGGGAGGAGATAGTGCCCCATCATTGGTGTCAGTGGAAGGAATAATGCCCCATCATTGGTGTCAGTTAGAGGAATAGTGCCCCATCATTGGTGTCAGTGGGAGGAATAATGCCCCATCATCGGTGTCAGTGGAAGGAATAGTGCCCCATCATTGGTATCAGTGGGAGGAATAGTGCCCCATCCTTGGTGTCAGGGGGAGGAATAGTGCCCCATCATTGGTGTCAGGGGGAGGAATAGTGCCCCATCATTGGTGTCAGTGGAAGGAATAGTGCCACATCATTGGTGTAAGTGGGAAGAAAAATGCCGCATTGTTGGTGACAGACAGGAATTACCCCCCATTGTTGGTGTCGGCGAGGGGAATTAAGCCCTGAGGGCCGAATAAAGTCAAGTAAAGGGCCGCATCTGGAGACCACTGACTTAGAGTGATGTTAAAGTCAATTATTTTTTTAAAAAAAATAACAAATATGTTATACTTGCCTGCTCTGTGCAGTTGCTTTTGCACAGAGCAGCCTCGATCCTCCTCTTCTCAGGTTCCCCACCGGTGCTCCTGGCTCTTCCCTCCTGCCGAGTGCCCCCAGAACAAGCAGCTTGCTATGGGGGCACCCAAGCAGGCTCGCTCCACTGAGCCACTGCTCTGTGCGTCCTTTCACACACAGAGCCGCAGCTCGGCCCTGCCTCCTCTCTCTCCTCATTGGCGCCTGCTGCTGTCTTAACCAATGAGGAAGGAGAGTCCCCGCAGAGCCGAGGCTCTCGTGCACATCACTGGATGGAGATGAGGCTCAGGTAAGTATTGGGGGGGGGGGGAGGCTGCTGCACACAGAAGGTTCTATGAATGAAGGTAAAAAACCTTGAGCTTTTAGAACCACTTTAAAGCATCCACCCGCATTTAAGTTCTGAAGCCTCATGCATCAGCATTAAACACCCAGCTTGCATGAGGACTTGGGTAAAGCACTAAATACCACAGATAAAATACATATGAGGGAACCGTTTTATCTGTCAAAGAACTTGCATTTGTCCTTCCAATTAAGAGATTTACACAGCTCACACAGCCACACAGCACAGCCTTATCTGACAGTTTGTATCTACTATGACACTTACAAATCTTGTCCTGCCTCCAGAGTGCGACTGGACATTAAAAGGAGAAGCAGCTTGTTCTCTCCTCCTGTCAGCATGTGAGCACTGCATCAAAATTGGCTGTTTCTGGTGCTGCTTCAGGTCCTCACACTTCTTGCAATTAAAACAATATTTATTTATGTATTAATGAATACAAAGCTGCATTAATGTGTGTCTTTAATATCTTCCTGGAGATCAGCAGCAGCAGGATCTGTTTGGATAGACTGGTTAAGGCGCTTCAATGCACAGCAGTGTACATAACCTCTTCAGGTTGCTGTATTTCATTGAATGTGTGTTGTGGCAGTGTGCTCATTAACACACATTTGTACGCTGTATGATAATAACTCACCTACCCCATGTGCGGTGCCATGGCACCCCAACATCCTGTACAGTAGAGTGCACCACAACACACATAATGTTAATTGAGATCTGCCAGCACAGTACAGAGTTAATTAAAGAGCCTGGAGAAAATTATATGGACACTTGCCTGTCCAGGGAGCCCCAATGTTGGCACCCCAGCCAACCTTCGGATCAGCTCCTGGGTGCTGCCGCCGCCATTTTTGATAAGGGCTCCCTACTGCACATGCACGAAGCACACTACGCTTTATAACTGGCCCAGGGGAAGGAGGAGGGGGGGCCGTGGCGCAGTCTCCCAGAAGTGGGGAAGGGTACCTGTCAAAGACAGTTACCTGTTCCTCTCTCCCCCCTGAAAGGTGCCAGATGTGGCACCGGGGGGGGGGGGGGGGGG